>VZQC01001486.1:1406098-1527860 GCA_009823505.1 Rhizomys pruinosus | reverse complement strand
ATTTTTTTTTTTTTTTTTTTTTGTGGGAGCTTCTAAGGAAGCTTCCTTTGTCACAAGCAGGTAAAGCATGGTCCTGCTAAAGGAAGGGGAATACAGAGCCCACTTTGTGGACACTGTGGGGAGCTGGCACCTTGGCTCAGAGACCAGCCAGCTACTTCCCAACCTACGTAGTAACTCCAACTTAGGCTCTTAGCCTGGACCCACGAGATATGTGTTCCAATCTTGGCTGCGACTTCCCACCTGCCCAGAGCTGGGAAAGGAATTTCATTCACAACACCAGCTACCCAGGTTGGTGGTCCACAAAGGGAACTTTTTTCTAACCCACTGGCCATCCAAACGAAATGCAGGCTTGCCTTAACCTGTATGTGTCCAATAATTTAAAAAAATGGTGGCCTGGAATTCCATAATGATGTTAATGGGAATTCATAATTCTTTTTTAAATTTTTTTAAATTTTTATATATTTTTGTATATATTTATTTTATTCCCAAAGACCCAAAAACTTACTAACACTTTAATACTATGAAAACCTGGTTGTATCTTTGTTTCAGGTGTTGAAAGGGTGTAACCAGTAGGTGGTAGTGTAGATCCATTAAGATGTTCAGTGAATTTTTAAAAATTTTTAAAGATAACACATAACCTTTGTTGAATCGAATTATGTGTTGGCTGTTTAATATAATGTAAATATGCCTCTTGAGAAGGAATGGCCAAGTTCCAACTCAGAGGCAATGTTTTTACTAGTATTATAGCTGTTAACATTAAAATATACTTAGAAAACAAGCACACACATCTACACACATGTGTGTGCACACATATACATACATACATTACATACATACATACACACATACACACACACACATACATACATACACACATACATACATAATAGAGAAAGGTTTGTTAGGTTGACCTGCAAGAGAGGAAAGCCAAATTGTTATTTGATATTCAATGAGAAACAAGAAATTTTTATAATTTGTCATAGGATTATTTTTACATAATTAGAATAAATGTCCATGTAACACACAAAACAGCTTAGATCCATATGCCACCTCTTAGACCCATTCCCAACCACTTGCCTTCAATAAACTATCCTAAAGTCTACTCCTATTCTTTTCCTATCCTGTCCCTCCTGGTTAACTATTCTTAGGCTGTCCCTAGACCAAGTCTAATTGTCCCTATCCTATTTACAAATCCAAAGATTGAGGAAGGTGCCCAAAAGCAGACAGATCAAAGTTGTTTGTAGTCTTGGACTGATTTATCTTCTCTTATTATTAAGGACTTAGGAAGAATAATAATTATCCATAATCACAACAACAATCACAATAATTATAACTATTATTAATTATTATCAATTATCAATAATTATTATTAACCATTATTCATAACAATTATCATCACTAATAATTATTATGAATAATAATCAGTAATAATAGCCAACAACAATGAACAATTTATTATTAGACTGAATTATTATCAATTATTATTAGTAATTATATTCAATAACAATAATAACTATTAATAACAATTACCAGCAACAATCAACAACAATTTATCATTAAACTGAATATTATGCATACTATAAACCCAATTAAAAATTGTTAACACTAATGGGTATAAAACAAATATTTTTATGAGTTGAATCTATCTTTGTTTACAGTTGGCTCCTAATTAGATTTAAACCTGTAGGATTATAATGAATTAAAAGCAGGAACTTGCATTCACTCACACATACACACAGTTTGAAGATGGGCTTAAAGAAACATAAAACAGTTTTGTTTTTTTAAAATTTCATTTAGATTGAACCAAAATATCAATTCATCTTGTTAAAGAGGCTTTTACTAATAGTTTTTTAAAAAAGACAATTTATCGGAGCAAGTTTGTTTTGTTAGAACTCCTGGGCCTGTAAACTCTCCTAGAAATCCGTCTATTTTGTCTCCAAAATGCTGAAATTAAAAGACTGTTACTTCAAGTCAAAATTTAAAGGGCATGATTTAGATAAATAGTTGAGACACCATGTGCTCAGTTCCTTGGCTGGTATGTGCACAGCAGGCTGGGAAGTGGCAGTAGAGCACAAACCAAGTGTGACCAGGGATCCTGTGGGAAAAAATCTTTAAGACGAAACACATTTAAAAAGATCAAGATAGAATTAAATCAACCAATTAATTTTAATTGTGCACACATATTTACTCAAAAGATATCTAGGGTACCCGGGGGTTGAGTAAAAATATTACACTTTAAGTTAAGTATGCTGAAATGGATTTGAATTATTAAAGTGATGCAGCTAGCTGAACCCCAATTTTGGATCTACAAATAGCCAGCAGGTTTAGGTACAAAGAGTTAGATTTAGAAATAGTTACCAAAAACCCACAAGAAGACAAGAAAGCAATAAAAGATGAAATTTAAGAGAAAGGTATTAAGTGGCCAAGTCTTAAAATTACCTGGGAAAAAACTCCTCTTGGTAAAGTGGTTCTTGTGAAAGGCCTTAATTTGTATCAGAAAGAAATGGGCTCCTGGGGAGGCTGAGTCATAGAGCTACCAGTAGAAAATCTACATATGAACAAGTTAAAGCTGGAATGAAGCTGAAGAAAGGGTTCCTCACACTAGGGGATGATATCTAGTTTTTTCTTTGGAGAGGGGAGTTAAAACTAGGAAGTTTTATTTTAGATCTGTAGAATTATGAAAAATGGTTTCAAGGCCAAGCATGGCTACTAACCCTTGATATTAAACTCAGCCTTGAAGTCTTTTATAGCCAGCGGGAGTGACCAAGCCAGGAGGCACATGCCTGGAGGGAATAGGATGCTCTCTCTGAGCCAAATCAGAACCTTGCAGTTCTCCTCCACGTGTGCAAAGCCACATGTTCCCAGATCACCCTCCCATCCACTGAAACCAGCAGGAGAGAAGGCTCCAAGGCAAAAGATAGATATCAGGAGAGAGAGAAGAAAGAGAAGAAAAAGGACAAGATTTAGAGTGTTGTATACCTAATTTGTCAAGGTTTCCTCCTGCTCCCGCATCTGGGCACCATTTGGGGGGGAGCATTTACATCCAGGATGATCCATGCAGAAAACATGCACTGGAAAGCATGCCACATGAATGCACATGTTAAGGTCCAAATACAAGGAGAGTTTTATTCCAAAATGTCTGGTTATATAGACAGCATGACTCAACTCCCAGGGCCAAATCCTAAATCTTTTGGTCACTAAATCCCACCCCATGGGTGTGGCCAGGCAGGTCCCATTGGTTTAGAATGCTACCCATCTTAACTAAAATTTCCCACGAGATTCCTTTATTATTTCCATTTCATTCTAGAATTGACCATTCTCTCATTCTAGTTTTTTGGTTTCATTTTTCATTTCAGCCTGAGATTCCTTTAGTATTTCCATTTCCTTCAAGTATTGGTCATTCTCTCCCTTTAGTTCTTTGATTTGTTCTTTATATTCCTTGATTTCTTTGACTATGTCTAGGATTTTTCCTTTAAGATCTGTGTCTCATTGTGTCTATAGAACTGATAGAACCTGGTAGGGATTTATTATTTGTTTTTCCCATGTTGTTGATTTTTAGTTGTGCATTTGACATGTGGATTTGACTTGTTTATAATCTGATGCTAGATTCAGGTCTGATGGCACACGGGAACCTCCTGCAACAGAGAAGGGTGACCTGTCAACTCACTCTGCACACACAATGGATATTTTATGATGATCTCTCCAGTGAAAACAGGGACTGACTCAGGCAGAGCCTCTCCAAAGAAGCACTTTTCTGTCAGTGCTTGTGTCTCCCATTCTTCCATATCGAAAATGGACAGACATCTATACTTCCTGATTCACTGACACTGCTGAAAACCTCTGAAAAGATTTCTAAGAACTATTTTCCACTGGTCTTGCCACGAAAAGAATCACTTTCATAGCTGTACACCAAAGAGTGATAGTCTTATCATTGAACTTCTACCCTCCCTTAACTAAATATAATCAAGTGGAAAGAACAAGAACTTAATGCTACTTGTGGCTATAATTGTGATACACATCCCATAGATGATGAGTTGGGGAATTCCTTTTAACTATCAGAATTTCTGGACAAGAGATTTAAATTATCTTGTAATATGGACTTACTACCATTCTTTTTTAGCTGGCCCAAATATTATAAGTGATTCTTTTTTTCAAGTATCACAATGTTTATTGATAGATACAAGTATATAAAATCAGGGCATGAACATTATTTGATAAATTAAGTAGACTTAATTTCAATACTATAATAAGGAAACAATTCAAATTCTCACCATTTATTTCACACATACAAAACCACTTCAAGGGCATTAAAGATCTCTCAAATCTGGTCAATTTTGTGCAAATAAACCATGTTTCATTTTTAAAAAGGCTTGTGCACTTGCCAGGCTCAAGGATATTGAAATCTAGCACATAAAGCCCATTACTAGAGGTAGAAATACAGGCAATATACTATTACGGCAACAACCATCAATTACAGTTAAGGATTTTCTATAACAACCAAATGGATAATCTAATATTGCAACAATTCAAGTATTACTGAGCAAAGTGCATTTCTACAGTATTCAGTGTTGCTATTCAGTTTTCTAACTTAAAACAGCTTATGTTAACTGGTGGCAAAGAAGGTCCTTGCAATAGACTGCCTCTGCTGGAGAATTTATGATTTATTGGATGCTGCTAATATGCTATCTAAACATTAAAGATACTCCTAAAATATTTGATGGTAGACTATGATTAAAACATTACACTACAAAAAAAAAAAAACCCTTATGCAGAAGGAAACCCTTCCTGATGTGTTTCTGCTTTTAATATTGTGCCCCCAAATGAAGTCCAGTAAGCACACATCCTGTCTTGATCCCCCTGTATTGGCCTCCATGGTACTGCTGAGGTAATCCAACAATGTCAGTCCATATTCTGAGAAGGCAGAATTCCCATTAGCTGCTTAGTTCACAATCTGAGTATCTCAGCAGTCCTCAGACCACATTGGAAGGCTAAAAAGTAAAAAAGCTGTATCTAATGTCTTTGAAGAATGCCAAAAGCAGTGGCATCTACAGAGCATATGCTCCTGCCTGTGAGAATTGAAGACAGGCCAAACAATGGTGCTCTCTTTTTTTTTCTTTTTTGTCTTTTTACTAAGATCTCAAGTTTTGTGTCTGCATTACAGTTTCTCTGTTTTTATTGATGATTTATTTCTGGTTGTACTTTCCTTCTGGATGCTTAAGGCCATACAGATAGCCCAAATTAACCAAGGTTTTGTTTTGTTGAGGTCAGTTAAGGATACGGTCCTCAGGGGTCTCTCTGGTTTCTTTTTTTGAGGGGAAGGGTGAGAGCCCTTTGCTTCCTTCAGCTCCTCATCCACCAGTTCCATCCACTTGAGGACAGAATCAGGACTTGCTAGACCAAGGCTTCCTATTCTGAAGGATGAACAGACTTTCCTCTTTGTAGACTGGACACTGGCTGAAGTCCCCTTAGTGGCTCTCCAAGACCTCCCTGAACAGGAAGACTGGTGACCCACCTCTGCAGGACTTTTCAAGAGATGCCCCCATGCATAATCCCCTAAGACTTGGTTGACCTCTGAGGGCAAGGAACAAAGTTATCCCCCAGGTCCCTCAGCCAAATTGGTATGGACATCAGGTATGGTCGTTAAGCACCCAGAAAGGCTAAGTTGCACCAGCCTGTTACATTGCACCTATATTAACATTATATCCTTTGGATACAAACTGTATGTTATTTCCATAGTATATTTCTTGATTCACATCTTTCCATTTTAATCCCATATTACTCTAAAAGATGCACACATGCCCTCCATCATATACTAAAAGTCCAAGGTCTGAAAATATGTGTTAGGTCAGCTCTAGAACCTGTGTAGGGATTCCCAATACAAGAGCACAGTTGTCTTTAGATCATGAGGAATATAATATTAACGTTGCTCATTTTGTCTTACACCTAGGTACTTGGTACTAGCATCCACAGATGAGGGATACCATTCATGTTTTGTTTTTTTCTGGGACTGTGTTACTTCATTTAGCATAAAATTTTCTAGTTCCATCCATTTACCTGCAAATTTCATGATGTCATCTTTCTTTACTGCTGCATAGTACTCCATTGTGTAGATGTACCACATTTTCTGTATCCACTCTTCAGTTGAGGGGCATCTGGATTGGTTCCAGCTCTTCACTATTGTGAAGAGACCTGCAATAAACATGGCTGTACATGTATCTCTGCTGTAGGAAGAGTCTGCTGGATATATACCCAGAAGTGGTATGGCTGGGTCAGGTGGTAGGCTCATTTTGAGTCTTTTAAGGGTTCTCCATACTGCTTTCCATAGTGGTTGTACAAGTTTGCATTCCCACCAGCAATGGATCAGTGTTTCCCTTTCTCCACACCCTCTCCAGCATTTGGTATCATTTGTTCTCTTGATCCTAGCCAACCTTATCGGGGTGAGATGATATCTTACAGTGGTTTTAATTTGCATTTCCTTACTTATTAGCGATGTTGAAAGCTTTTAATTTTATTTACTTATTTAATTTTTTTGGTCTTTTCGAGACAGGGTCTCCCTGTCACTCTGGCTGGCCTGGAACTCACTCTGTAGACTAGGGCGGCCTTGAACTTGCAAAGAACCACCTCCTTCTGCCTCCTGAGTGCTAGGATTAAAGGTGATGTTTCTCAACCTTCTCTATTTCCTCCCTTGAGAATTCTCTGCTCAGCTCTTTACTCCATCTTTTGAGTGAGTCATTTTTCTTACTCCTTTGTTTTTTGAGTAGTTTATATATTCTGGAAGTTAATGCTCTGTCAGATGAATCAGCAGTGAAGGTTTCCTCCCACTCTGCGGATTTTCTCTTCATTTTCCTTATTGTTTCTTTTGCTGTACAAAAACTTTTGAGTTTAATAAGGTCCCACCTGTCAATTGTTGACCTTATTTCCTGTGCAGCTGCTGTCTGAATTAGAAAGTCTCTTCCTACACATATGTCTTGTAAGTTGCTGCCAACTTTTTCATCTAACACCTTCAGGGTTTGGGGTTTCAGATTAAGGTCTTTGATCCACTTGGATTTGATTTTTGTGAGGGGTGAGAGGTAGGGGTTTAATTTTATTCTTCTACAAGTGGTCATCCAGTTTTGCCAGCACCATTTGCTGAAGATGCTGTCTTTCCTCCATTGAGTCTTTTTGCCCCTTTATCAAATATAAGGTAGCTGATATTGTATGTGCTCAAGTTTGGATCTTAAGTTTTGTTCCACTGGTCTACAGGTCGGTTTTTCTGCCAGTACCAAGCTGTTTTTTATGACTATAGCCCTGTAGTATAGTTTGATGTCTGGTATAGAAACTCCCCCTATATTGCTATTTTCACTCAAGGTTGCTTTGGCTATTCAGGGATTTTTTTTTTGTTGTTCCATATGAACTTAAGATTTTTTTTCCAAGCCTGTGAAGAATGTCCTGGGGATTTTAATTGGAATTGCATTGAATTGATATATTAATTTGGGTAGATTGGACATTTTTACTATATTAATTTTTCCAATCCATGAGCATGGGAGGTCTTTCCATGTTCTGATGTCTTTTTTCTGCATCAACTGAGATGATTGTGTGTTTTTTCTCCTTCGGTCCATTTTTGTGTTTTATAATATTTACTAATTTTTGTATATTGAACCATCCTTGCATCTCTGGTATGAATACAACATGATCATGTTGGATGATCTTTTTGATGTGGGTCTGTATATGATTTGCAAGTATTTTGTTGAGGATTTTTGCATCTGAGTTCATTAATGAGATGGGTCTGTAGTTCTCTTTTTTGGTTGCATCTTTGACTGGTTTTGGTATTAGAGTGATGCTGGCTACATAGAATGATTTTGGGAGATTTCCCTCTGCTTGTATCTTTCTAAACAGTTTGAGTAATAATGGTTGTAAGTCCTCTTTAATATTTTATAGAATTCTGCTGTGAAACCATCTGGGCCTGGGTTTTTTTTTAGTTGGGAGGTCTCTTATTACATTTTCAATTTCTTCATATATTGTGGGTCTGTTTAAGCTGTCATTCTCTTCTTTGTTTAGCTTTGGTGATTCCCTGGATTGCAGATATTCATCCATTTCTCTTAGGTTTTCAAATTTGGTAGAGTATAAGTTTTTAAAGTACTCCCGTACGATTGTCTGGACGTTTTCATTGTCTGTTGTGATATTTCCCCTTTCATCACAAATTCTATTGATTTGGAGTTGTTCCTTCTTTCTTTTGGTTAACTGGGCTAGAGGTCTGTCTATCTTGTTTATTCTCTCAAAGAACCAACTTTTGGATTCATTGATTTTTTTGTATTGTTTTCTTTGTTTCTGTCTCATTGATTTCTGCTCTGAGTTTTGTTATTTCTTCCTGTCTGTTGCATTTAGGGTTCATTTGCTGTTGTCTTTCAAGTATTTTTAGCTGCAGTATTAGCTCATTTATTTGTGTTCTTTCTATTTTTTTTTTAATATGGGCACCCAGGGCTATAAACTTCCCTCTTAGCACTTCTTTTAAAGTGTCCTGTATGTTTTGTTGTGTTGTACTGTCATTATCGTTTAGTTCCAGGAATGCCTTTATCTCTTTCTTTATTTCCTCCTTGGCCCATTCATTATTCAGGAGTGTGTTGTTTAGTCTCCATGTGTTCCTGTAGGTAGAAGGGCTGGTCCTGGTGTTGATATTGAGCTTTATTGCACTATGGTCTGATAGAATGCATGAAATTATTTCATTTTTTTGTATTTGTCAAGGTTTTTTTCCTGTGTCCAAGTATGTGGTCACTTTTGAAGAATGTTATGTGGGGTGCTGAGTAGAAAGTATATTCTCTGGTGTTTGGGTAGAATATTCGGAAGATGTCTGTGAGGTCCATTTGCTGTAATGTATTGTTCAGTTCAGATGTCTCTCTGTTTATTCTTTGCCCAGTTGATCTGTCCAAAGGACTGAGTGGGGCATTTAAGTCCCCTACTAAGAGGGTGTTGGGGTTAATCTGTACCTTAAGGGCCTGTAGAGTTGTGTTTATAAAGATTGGTGCCCCAGAGTTTGGTACGTATATATTCATGATTGTGAAGTCTTCATGGTTAACTTTCCCTTTGATAGGATGTAATGGCCTTCTTTGTCTCTTCTAATTGTTTCTACTTTGAAGTCTATTTTGTCTGATATTAAAATAGAAACTCCTGCTTTCTTTTTGGTGCTGTTTGCTTGGAATATTTTTTCCATCCTTTCACTTTAAGTTGGTGCCTATCCTTAAGGGTGAGATGGGTTTCTTGTAGACAGCATAAAGACAGATTCTGTTTCCTAATCCATCCTCCCAGTCTATGCCTTTTGATTGGGGAGTTTACTCCATTAATATTTAAGGTTATAATTGAGAGATGTGTGTTTCTTCCTTTCACCTTATTATCCATTTGTGTTTTTAGTCTAGGTTTCTACTTCTACAGTTCTGCTTTTATTAATTTCTCTTTCAAGTTGTCTGCTTTTATTAATTTCTTTTTCAAGTTGTCCTCTGTCCTTTGAATTGCTTCAAGTATTCTCTGAAGGGTTGGTTTTCTGGACATGTATTCTTTCATCTTGTTTACATCATGGAAGATTTTTCTCTTTCCTTCAACTAGAATTGACATTTTTGCTGGATATAGTAACCTGGGTTAGCATTGATAGTCATTTAGCACTGGGAATGCTTTGGTCCATGTTCTTCTTGCTTTCATAGTTTGTGCTGAAAAGTCAGCTGTAATTCTGATAGGTTTCCCCTTATATGTAATTTGTTGTTTTTCTTTTGTGGCTTTCAGAACTTTGTCTTTGTTTTGGGCATCTAATGTTTTAACTATGATATGACGAGGTATGGGTTTGTCGTTTTTTAGTTTGGGGAAATTTTCATCTATTATTCTGTTGAGGATATGATCAATACAATCCTCTTGGGATTCTTCTCCTTCCTCTATTCCTATGCTGTGGAGGTTTGCTCTTTTCATAGTGTCCCACGTTTCCTGGTTGTTCCATTGTTGTGTATTTTTAAACTTTTCATAATCTTTACTTGAGCTTTTTAGTTGTTCTGTATTATCTTCCAGGTCTGATATTCTTTTTTCTGCTTGCTCCATACTGCTTCTGAGCCTTTTTCCCATTCTTTCCTTCTGATTGGATGCGTGTTCGATTTCCTTTTTAATTTCATCTTGTGTTTTCTTTATTATTTCCACATCCTTTTGGATCTTCTCAATATTTTCTTGTAACTCCTTGCTTCACTTGTTGGTTTCCATTTTCATTTCAGTATGGGTTCATTTTCTTCTTCAGTATGGAAATGTTTACATTTCCTTCCAGAGTTTCTCATTATCTCCCTCAAGGTCCTTTCTGAGTTTTTCATTCTCTCTTCTTAGTTCTTTGATTTCTTTGAATATATCTGTGATTGTTAATTTACAATCTGTATCCTGGGCTATCTCTACAGAGATCCTGTTGCAGGGGTCCTCCACAGGCTCTGTAGAGTTTGGTGTGGGGTTATTCTGGGCTTTTTCCATACTGTTTTTTCGTTGTGCTTTTGGCATGTCATTTACTTTTTGCCTATATTCTGGTGCGAATCTCTAGTGCGTCTTCACCTTGTTGGAGGATTGCTTTCCTTGGTTCCTTCAGGTGCCTTCGTGTAGTCTCCTTATTTATGGAGTGTTGAATTGCTTAGGTTTTGGGCTTTCAATTTTGGTTATATATTGGAAGGTATGGTTCACTCTTCCCTTTCTGTTTTGTAAGAACTGGGTGGGTAACAGTACAAATGACACCTTCTGAGCACTGTATGTCCTCTGCTGCCAGCCAGTTCTTCTGGATTTGTTGTAGGACTTAATGGAACCTCCCTCCAGAGTTCCACTTGGCGGGGGGGGGTGTTGCTTAGCCTATATGCAGGTACCCTGTGCCCCAGCTTTCTGGTGTGGCCCAGCAGCAGCCTCTCTGCAACCCAGGCTAAAGTCTGCACACCTCATCTCCCAGGGGTCTCTGCTCCCACCTGGCCCACCTGCCCCGCCTGCCCACTGGCCCTATAAGTGATTCTTGATTGCAAGTGTTGGGGAGGTGTAAAATGAGAAAAGTATACACAACAGTTAGAAACAATGTCGAAGAATTAAATATTGTACAGAAACCACTAAAAGTAGTGTTTTATCTAATTATAGAATTCTGTAGACTAAAACACAGATATAGTAAGTGATCTGACTGCTTGAAATCTTTAGACTGTCCTGCTTGCCTTTCTATGCTCTTTTAATATACTTCAAAATAATGCAAAGAACTTTTAAACAGTACTTGTGGCTAGCAACACTGAGAGTGTATAGATGAGAGGAGGATAGTGCTCTCTCTGAGTGCTGTGCCTGGGCACATTGTCTCTTGAGGAGCACTGGTTAAACAGGTCTCCACTCTGCACAAACGCCCTGATAAATATCATGTGCCCTTCACTTCATTTTCTCCCATTCTTTCTCCAAACCTTGTATTTCAGCTATATCTGGTTGTGCGTTAATTCCTATTTTTTTTTTTTTTTTGAGACAGGGTCTCCCTGTAGTCCCAGCTGTCCTGGAACTCACTCTGTAGACCAGGCTGGCCTTGAACTCACAGAGATCTGCCTGCCTCTGCCTCCCAAGTGCTAGGATTAAAGGTGTGCACCACCACGCACAGCAAATTTATATCTTAAGTAAATAGCATCTGGTTCTAGTCTTTGCTGATTCAACTGTTAACCACCCATGTGAGGCATTCCTAAATTCTCTCTCCCTGAACTATAAAAAATTATATTTCTCTATCTTTATTGCACAATGAAAAAAAGAACAGTAAATGTATGTACAGATAGTGAATAAATGAATGAGTCTAATTCAGTTTATTATTTATTGGGAAGAAGCCGGTCAGGGCATTTACTGGTTGTGGCCTTGAGCATACATCTTTTGAGGGTGTTAAGAGACTCTGTGTGGATGAAGACCAGGAATTATTCATGAATATTGTAAACAAATTCTTATTTTAATAAATCTTCCCTCTTATACAGATTAGTGAAGTCATCCAAGAGCCTTCTTATTGGAGCAATTGCTTATTACATGCTCTTCTTTCTAGGAGAGTAACTCTTCCTTGTACTCTATACACCATTCAAAACAGAATGGCTCACTGAAAGATCCATTGCTTATTTTTACAAACCCCCGATTTTCTACCACAAACAACACAATATAAAATAGTGTTTATATCTCTTTTACTGAACTGACCCATTTATTGTATGTATGTTAAAATCTTCCTTTCTAAGTGAAACAGATAATTAACTTCTGGCTCTTTAGAAAAGGCAGAAAAATAATTATATAAATAAACAAACCTTTTCCCTGTGTAAGTTTGTAGTCAGAGAGTGACCTCTCTTTCTCCTGTACAGAAAGGTCACCTTGAATAATTATTGGTAATCATGCATGGTGCTATGTATTTTAATAACTGCCTCTCTAGAGATCTGCCTTCCTTACTCAGGACTTCATTAATCTCTACCACAACTTCGTGAAGGAGAAAGCAGTGGGCTCTGTCTTATGCTTAAAGTTTCATTTCTGCTCAGTGGTAGCAACTGGAGCCCAAGGAAGTTAAGCAGCTCCCCAAATGCCATGCCTTATGTCAACTGCTGATTTAGATTTTTTTTTTTATAACTCCTGTTTTTGTTTTTGTTTTTTCCTGTTGTAAACCATATTGCCTTTAGAAACAGTCCCTTCAGGGTTTATTGCAGAGTACACTGACCCACAGCAGGGTTGAATTATATTAAGTAACACAAAGTTAAGATCTTTACAGAAGAGGCCCCGGTCAACAGGGAGGACACTGCATCTTTGTTTCCTACAAGATCTTCTCCATATGAATGGCTTGTCGGCATAATTTCATAATCCGCTGTCTGTCCATATTTGTAGATAGAGTTCTTCTGTTTATTGGTAGATAGAGAGCACGGGGATAGTGACAAGGCACAACAATGAAAACACAAGATCCTACTGTCCTTAGAATTAATGGTTTTTCCTAACGGCACACTGGACTATCTTAACACTCTGTGACTTTGCTGTCAAGAAAGTAAATGAAAGGGAACACACTGTAAACTGTCTGAGTATCCTAAATCAATACTAAACACTATTTGAATATTGCATTGAACGGCTGTAATTCTAGTTTAACTTCTCAGCCCTGGGGCTGCAGCCATTAAGCTTAAAGAATGACAGTTACAAGCCAAGCTAGTATTGTGAAAGGCATTACTCTATCAGTTTGTTTCAAAAAGTATATCTTTTTTTTTCTGATGAACTCTAATATAAATTGACGAACAAATTAAACTCTCTTCCATCATGAAGAAGGCAAGAACAGGCATCCCATATTGGGCAGATAGTTTTCTTATGTGCAAAAACAATGTTTGGCTGAGGGCAAGTTTTAAAAGGAGCAGCAAGATGATTTCAGAACACTTTAAGGATAATAAGGCAATGTTGCTTAGGTATAGATAATTCCAGCTCAAGGTGAGGTAAAATCTAACAGGGACCCACTTCTCCACATGAAGTATGTTTCACAGCCTTGTAATGCTATGGGGCAGCTTTCCGAAATCTTGTCATTGTGCTGGGAGCAATCTTTGGCTCTTCAGGTAATTAATTATTTTCACTGAAATATGCTTTTCTAGCCCTGCTGTATAGTTTTTTTTTTTTCCTACATTGAGAATTCCTGGAGAGAAACAGAATAAGACACTGTCCCAGTGGTGAGAGCCACTCTTCAAAGATAAATATCTCTTCTGTTTTATGTTTTGTTTAAATTGGAAAAGAACAGTCCAACAAAACTGCACTCTGCTGGAGCTTAAGACCCAGTTGCTATGATATTTACCAAGGAAAAAAAAAGATGGAAGGAGAAAAGCTCGTGTATGGCAGAAACCAGGAACCTTATTATGAGACTGCCTTATATTTTCCCAACTGAATTAAAATAGGTTAGAAACATACACTTTTAGAACTTGGACACATAATGTAAATTTCAAGTAAATTATAATGAACTGTGAAATATAGAATTTTTAATGGAAGGAGTGTCTGCTTCTCAATACCTGCCTGTATCATAAACTTGTCAAACTTAACACATTGTGTGCTTCAGTAACATCTGGGCACTTCAGGAAAAGAACATGGAGACAGAAAATTACAATAAAACTTTACCTGTATCTATTTCCATTTATATTCCCAAAATATGTTTTTAATTTCTCAGTGCTATTGCCTGTAATTAAATATATTTCATTTGTGTCCTGAAATTGCTCTGAGGTATTGGTTTTGACTTTACTTTGGAATTCCAGCTTTCTTCTACCTATTGATGATAACGTCATGTATTTTTACAGGAAGGAATGGAAATTGCTCCCAGATGAGGGATAAGAAGCTCTTCCTCAGACATTTGCAGTCAGTTGTAGTGGCCGGGGCACCACCAGCTTTGTGGCCATGGGTTAGATGCAGACACATCACTCTTGATCTCACTCTTTTCAATGACACAAGGTAAATAACAGCAGAACAGGTCTCAAAGGCTGCTCTGGTGAGGGAAGACTATTGTGAGGTGAATGTTCTGTCCTGGGTCCACTCAAACCTTCATGAAGCTTTCTCTTTGTAATTAATCTGTTCATTTCTCACTACTTTGTGTCTTTTTAGAAAATGATTATCTCGGGCTGGAGAGATGGCCTAGTGGTTGGGAGCGCCGACTGCTCTTGCAGAGGACCCGGGTTCGATCCCCAGGGCCCACATGGTGGCCCGAGAGCCGTCTGGGGCTCCGGTTCCGGGAGAGCTCCAGTTCCAGGGGAATCCGAGACCCTCTTCTGACCTCCGTGGCATTGCACGACACGGGTGCACAGACCTGCATGCAGACAGTACATTCATGCACATACAGAAATAAATAAAATTCAAAAAATAAAAATAAAAATAAAAATGAGTATCTCTGGTAGAACATGCACTGGACTGGAAGTGAGGATAACTTTACTTGTTCTTGCTCTACCCTATGCTTTTTTTTATTTGTGAGTTAAATATCAAATAAAATAGTAAAGATAGAATGATCTAATCTTTAGTTGATTGAGAAAATCACATTATATATATAAAATCCTAAATGGGGAAAAGACAGAAGCATTCCCTTTAAAGGTAGGAACTCAGCAAGGCTGCCCCCTGTCACCACTCCTTTCAATATAGTGCTTGAAACACTTGCTAGGGCAAGAAGGCAAGAAAAGGAAATTAATGGAGTTCTAACTGGAAAAGAGGAAGTCAAGCTATCCCTTTTTGTTGATGATATGATTGTTTACTTAAGGGATGATAAAAAAATCCACCAGAAAACTCCTAAAAAGGATTAAGAGCTTCAGTAAACTGGCAGGATGCAAAATTAACCTAGAAAAATCAGTTGCCTTTCTTTACACCAACAACAAGCAACTGAAGAAGGAATACAAGGAGACCTTCCCACTCATAATAGCCTCAAAATCAATAAAATACCTAGGAACAAACCTAACCAAAGATACCAAAGATCTCCACAAAAAATTTTTAAACCCCTGAAGAAGGGAATTGAAGAAGACATCAGAAGATGGAAAAACCTCCCATGCTCATGGATTGGGAAAATTAATACAGTAAAAATGTCCATTCTACCCAAACTCTTGTACAGATTTAATGCAATCCCAATTAAAATCCCCAAGAGTTTCTTCATAGGCTTGGAAAAATGTCCTTAATTTCATTTGGAAAAACAAAAGACCCTGAATAGCCAAAGCAACACTGAGTGAAAAGAGCAATACAGGGTGTATCTCTATACCAGACTTCAAACTATACTACAGGGCTATAGTCATAAAAACAGCTTGGTACTGGCACAAAAGCAGACATGTTGACCAATGGAACAAAACTGAAGATCCAAACTTGAGCACATAAAATTTCAGCCATCTCATATTTGACAAGGGAGCCAAGAGTCACAATGAGGAAAGACAGCATCTTCAGTAAGTGGTGTTGCCAAAACTGGATCCCCACTTGTAGAAGAATAACATTAAACCCCTACCTCTCACCCTGTACAAAAGTCAATTCCAGATGGATCAAAGACCTCAACGTGAAACCCCCCAAAAGTTGGCAGCAGACTACAAGACATAGGCATAGGAAAAGACTTCCTAAATCAGACAGCAGCTGTGCAAGAATTAAGGTTGACAATTGACAAATGGGACCTCATTAAACTCAAAAGCTTCTGTACATCAAAAGAAACAATCAAGGAAGTGAAGAGAAAACCCACAGAGTGGGAGGAAACCTTCACTGCAGATATATCTGACAAAGCATTGATTTCCAGAGTATATAAACTACTCAAAAAACAAAGAAGAAAGAAAAAAAAATTTATCACTCAAAAGATGGAGCAAAGAGCTGAACAGAGACTTCACAAGTGAGGAATGGCTGCGAAACATCTTAAAAAGTGTTCAATGTCAATAATAATTAAGGAAATGCAGATTAAAACCACTTTAAGATATCATCTCACTCTGATAAGACTGGCTAGTATCAAGAAAACAAAGGATACCAAGTACTGGAGAAGTTGTTGGGGAAAGGGGAACACTCATCCATTGCTGGTGCTAATGTAAACTTGTACAGCCACTATAGAAAGCAGTGTGGAGAACCCTTGGAAGACTCAAAATTAGCTTACTAACTGACTCAGTCATACCACTCCTGGGTATATACCCACAAGACTCTTCTTACTGCAGAGATACATGCACAGCTATATTTATTGAAGCTCTGTTCACAATAGCAAAAAGCTGGAACCAACCCAAGTGCCCCCCAACTGAGCAGTGGATAGAGAAAATGTGGTACATCTACACAATGGAGTTCTATGCAGCAGTATAAAAGACAACATCATGAACTTTGCAGGTAAATGGATGGAACTAGAAGATATTATGTTAAGTGTCCCAGAAAATCAAAAGACGAATGGTATCCCTCATCTGTGGATGCTAGTGCCAATAACCTAGTTGTAAATATTTCTTGTTGGGAGTGATGCATATTAGAAAGAACAACAACAACACCATCAACAGAAAAGACTGCCTCAAAGAACTGACTGAAATGGTGAATCTGGTGGGGTGGGGGTTTGGGAGGTCTAGATTTGATTTGTAACATAATTTTGTACAAAAATATAAAACAATAAATTAAAAATGACAAAAAATAAAAAAATAAAAAACAACATAATACAGAAGAAGCTATTCCTTTTTTAGTACAAAACAAAGAAAGTTATAATATTTAAAAAGAGATTTAAAACTTAAATAAATGTGTTAATGTTGAATAAACTTATTTATACAACTTTTTTCAATTAATTAATTTTTACTTAAATAAATTTAACCTCATGTAAAAGTCATGTCACAAAATACAGACTTCAAGCTATCCTACAGGGCTATAGTCATAAAGACAGCCTTGTACTAGCACAAAAACAGACCCATTGACCAATGGAACAAAATTGAAGATTCAAACTTTAGCTCATACAATTTCAGCCACCTCATATTCCATAAAGGGGCCAAAATCTCTCATTGGAGGAAAGATACGATCTTCAGTAAATGGTGTTGGCAAAACTGGATCATCATTTGTAGAAGAACAAAATTAAACCCCTACATCTCACCCTGCACAAAAATAAACTCCAAGTGGATCAAAGACCTCAACATGAAACCTGAAACTCTGAAAGTGATAGAAGAAAAAGTTGGTAGCAATCTAAAAGACATAGGAGTAGGAAAAGACTTTCTAAATCAAAGAGCAGCCTCACAGGAAATAAGGTCAACAGCAGACAAGTGGGATCTCATGNTATATATATAATATAATATAAATATAATATAAATATAAATATATTATATTTGTGATATATTTGTGATATATATTATAATATATATATATATATATTTTATAATATATATCACAAATATATAACAATAATAATATATGGATAACTTCTATTGAGAGACATAGTGATTTGTTATTTTATTAACATAAATAGGTATATAATCTAGATAGACTAATATGAGACATTTCATAAAACTAATTTTGGTTTTTAATTTTCAATGTCTCTTAAAATTATAAGTATTATAACAGATAAGATTTTGCTTTTTTATGACAGGAGAAAAGATAGTTTGGGATAAGCAGGTTGTTCTTATTCTCCTAGGTCTATAGTTTTATTAGGATACAGATTTCCACAGAATGCCAACCTTAGTTGAATAACTGCTACATCATAGGTATGTTAAGGGCTTTATATACAAAATTTCAGGTCATGCTCAGCAGGAAATCTGAGAGAAGTTCTAGTTATACTGATCAATAAAGCAGTTCAGCAAATTGATGCTAATATATTTTTCAATTAAACTCCTAATACTACAGTTATTGTTTTATAGTAATTTGTATGAAAATATGTATTTTGCAATATAATAGTCTTGTGAAAGTTGAAGTTTTATATTGTCTACACAGTCCACCTATAAAGAAGTAAACACAAGTATTTTCAAGTCGTGGCATTTTTAACTATGTATATGAATATTTAGAAAGGTATAAAAGGTTGGGCTTGTTTTGCAGTTTCAGAAAGGATTATAACATATGTTACAACTGATATCATTAGTTCCAGTGTCATACAGACTGTCAGGGTCTGATTTCTTTTCCCTAAGAACCTCAAGCTTTTCTTCACAAACCTCTATAAATAGTGTACCTAATTGGGTAGTGGAGAGTCAATAACTTCATTTAAAAAGGAAACATGGGCTGGAAAGATGGCTCAGTAAATCAATCATTTGCCACGCAAGTGTGAGGACCAGAGTCTAGATCTCTGAAACCAATGTAAAAACAAGGGAGGCCTGGTGGCTGCCTCTAAAGAAGACCCTTGGGAGGCAGAAAGGCAGTCCCCAGGAAAAGCCTTGCTGAATGTACCAGCTCCATGTTTGAGGACAGACCCTGCCTGAAAAGATAAAGTGGAAAAAGATCAAGGAAGATAATGACTTTGAACCTCCATACATACCTGCAGCCAATACAAACCACTCCCATACATGGAACATTCATATTCACACACATGCACAATGCATACATAAACACTTAAAAAGGAAACATTGAGTATTTAAATACACTTTGCTTACTGCTTGAAATGGCATGTTCTCAATGAGCATAAATATTGCACTGTTCAGCGCTCCTGAATCTTGCTGTGGTAATAGTATTGTTAGGTTGAAGGAAAGAGACTTTTGTGTAGAGAGAAGTAAAATTCTGGAGATTCATTTGTGAAGGGGAAGAGGGAGAGAGTTTGGGCAAAAAAAGAGGTAAACTACAGTGCTACTCACAGAAGCTTCTCATTGTATGAAGGCTGGCAGTGAATGTTGTGAGGCACAGATCCAGTTCCTGGGAAAACTGGCTGGGCATGCTTACCTCACTAGTAACTCGGTGTGGATTACACCTGAAGCAGTATAAAACCCTGGGCAAGATGGTTTTCTGCAGCAGCCTTGAAGCTGCTAGCAGGTAGTATTTATCCCTAAGGGCCAGAGGGCTGGAATAGTCACTGGTAGCACATCTCCATCTACATCTGTGTCTAGAAAGGATGCCAGATCTCATCACAAAATACAGTGCCCAAAGCTCACATTACACAATGAATTTTGCAATTCATTTGGCTTGTTAAAATGAAATTCCAATTATTTTCAGTTACTTATTATTTTTTGTATTTCTTATCTGAGCTACATACAGGAACATGTCTCTGTAAAAATATTTTCTCTTCTTCCTTTATAGAAATATCCACTATGAGAAGAATCCAGACCTATATTTGCCTTGACGCATATGGCAAGTTAATCCTTTTGTCCCACTGTAACACAAAGACACAGATTGGTAAACTATAATGAGCAGAAAAATATTCAGCTCTTTGTTTGGGAAGCCATGAGCATTCAAGATCCAAGGGCTGGAGCTGGTGAGGACTTTCTTGTTGAGTCCTAGATAACATGATGGAAGACACCACATGGAGGGAGACAGTGAGACAACTTGCTTTTATAACAAACCCCAGGAAAATAGCATCGATTTATTCTTTAGGAATCCTCCTTCCTATGGTGGGAAAATCCAGCACTCCTATATCTCGGGACTACTTCAATTTTCTTTATTTACTCCTAAAGTTTGTTATGGACCTGCTTCTTGTAGCCTTCATAACAGGTTTCATTGCACGAATCTTTCCAATAACAGCAAGCCCCCCCCCCCCAAAAAAAAGGAAAAGAAATTACAAAGAAATAGACCAGGATGTGTCCGGCATGGTGGCGCAAACCTTTAATCCCAGCACTTGGGAGGCAGAGGCAGGTTGATGTCTGTGAGTTCAAGACCGCAGCGTTGATTGTCGTGAGCTCAAGACCAGCCTGGTCTACGAGAGCGAGCTCCAGGCCCCAGCTGGGACTAACTGCCGAGACCCGTGTCTCAAAAAACCAACAAAACAACTCCAGAAAATCAGCATCCAGATGGTTGAGGCCTAAATCCTTTCTGTATTGCCTGTAGGCTTCGGTGTTTTTGGAAGATGCCCGAGGAAACTACCCAACACCTAATGTACTCGGGACCTGGCAGCACCCCGGGTTTTGAAATTGATGGCCGCAAGTTGATTCTTAGGTAATTTGTTTCTGCTACGGACCAGATGTCAACAGAGACATCGTTTTAATAAGGTCTTTTGTGGGATGTATGGTTATTGACTAGACTGCATAGATTTAAATCGTAGAAAGTGATTTTTTTACACATAGTGGTCAGCAAATATTATATTAGAACACGGATTGCATTCGCCCATAGAGGCTACAGTTGTGTTTTCTTTAATACTTTTGCAAGACTGAAGTAAAGTGTAGCACATCTCTTTCTCAGCCCTTCTATTCAGTGTCTCGCTCATCTGAAAGTACAGTATTTAGTATATTTCCTTTGCAAATCAGACATATGGGACACAAATTATAAATATTTTTCTTTAAAAATTTAGAAGCATTGGACCCGATAACAAAGGCTCCACCAAGAAAGGCACAGTCAAACCAGTTTCTTCTGAAAGGGCTGCAAAAAAATTACCCCTCAAAACATTTGAGGGTAAGAAACATTTGCATTTAGTAAGCTGCATTATTTATAGGCATGGGGCTGCAACCTCTCATCCCAGTCTAGTAGTTTATTTTAAATCTATAAGATTTACAAAACAAATGTAAGAGAAACATGTGGTGAACAACAAATAAATATCACTTTGGTAACATATTTCCTATGTAGTCTTTTTACTTATACTTTATTTTCATTATTTTTGTACATAAACGCATGTGTTGTGCAGAGGAGGACGAAAAGCATACTCTGATAACGCAGTTCAGTCGGGATAAAAAAATGCACTGGTAAAGAAGTAACGGAAAAATGGTTTTGATTTCCATTCTGTGTAAGGTCACCTACAGGTCATGCTTAACACAGATTCCATTTTCATACATTTTAATAACATCTATATAGGAAATTTCAGTAACAGCTGTGGAAAGAATCAGATCTAAAAGAGCAAAACAAAGTGTTGCTTTAACATTAACCTTCTAGTGATGGATAAGCAAACAGAAGCAAAAAAGAATGCTTTCTCCAAATTGGAAATCAGAAATATATGTGTGCCTCAGCCCCACGTGTGCATGGGACCAAGAGAATATTCTGCCATCAAGTGACGCCTTGTACGAAGAGCACAATTTGGAATACCAAGCCAAGTTCATTAGGACTAAGTATTCGAAAACATTTATATTTACCTTTAGAAACTCTCATCATAAATGGTGAGATTAGAGGGTCAGGCTGTCCTGTGCCGTTTTTTTTTAATAATACACCCACAGCGAGGGAATGGCAAGTCTGTACTGGCCAAAATCACCCGTCATTCTCTTCTATGCTGTGGTACATCCTAGCCGAGAGCTTTAGGCCTCTACTTCATTTATAACACTTTGCTCTCACTTCTTCAGAACAGGAGGAAGGGCTTGCGCTTGTCGGGTCTCACTTTCTATTTAGTTTCACTTGTGTCTTTTCAAAGGAGCACTGCAGCTCGTTCACACCGAATCACCTATACTCTGCGCGAGGAAGAGGAAAGGCTTGCAGGCTTCAAGCCCCACAATTTACAAGGTTTCCATGCGATACTCTCTCAGCTTCTCCCTCAGAGCAGCAGCTAAAGAATTGGCTTTCTCTTTCCCAACGGGTGGTAGTTCTTCCTGTATTCGTCTGTCAATTATACATGCTATTCTCCTTTTTGTATTCTGCGTGACATGTAAAACTCTATCAAAAGGAGATTCTGGAGTCGCAACAGCACATGCGCCCTGTCACCAACTTGACTAGAGTCAGTCCCTGTAACCCTAATTGGCCTGAATTAATTAGGATAGGCCGTATTTAAAAGATGCACCTTGTTAAACAGGCTGTTCATGTCAGAGTTCCATGCACCCATAGATTACCTTGAAACCTAATTTTTCAGACCAGCTGTTCCTCCTGCAAAACTTAAAGTTACCACTAATGACCGGTAGTGGACTAACACCAAGGCCATCCAGCCGGATTTACCAACTTTTCTTGCACAGCAGTGAACCCTTTGTATCCACCGTCGCATTAAGAGTGAGGGGACAAGACTTTAACTGGCTCACTTCTGCAGGGTACTCCTCTAGTATTTTCCGGCCCATACTTTGTCCAAACACATTGCTCAATAATCCTGCGAGATCACGGTAACTTTTCCAGCCTTTCTTTCATTAGAACCTCACTCTGTTTCTTCAGTCAACGAATCTCTAGTCCCTCAACGTCCCCCATCCATCACCTCTGTCTCTCGTCTGCCCTCTCTCTCTCTTCCTTCTCCCTGGTTTTCTCCTCTACCCCTTCATCTCACCCTCCTGCCCTTTCGGCGAAATTTTTCCGTTTGTAACCCATCCGTTCTAACTGTTTCTTATTCCAGTCTCTTTAGCTTCCATAATTGTAAACGCTGCAAATTAACCTCAGCTTAAAGTTGTTAACCATCTTTCTATCCAGAATCATAGGTAGGAGCACTTGGACTTCATACGTGGATGTTCTTATAGATAACTGCTGCACTCAGAATACTGAGTATCGCCACGTGACCCTTCATCCTTAAAGCGTCCTACCCTGGTCGGTCTCGTATTGCTTGTGTGATGTAATTGCCCTACTGGCCATGTAGGTCTGGAATCTGCTAAACGAAGGGAAAGACAGGTTGCAAATGACTCTTGACTCGCCGTAATCCCTCCTTTACCAATCCACAGTCATTATTCACTTTAAGTCCGTTAGGTTCAAACATGCAGACTCCTACCATTGGCTAGTGCGAATTCATGAACTTACTCTGTTGAGCTGTAGCTAAAATGCCAATCAAGTTGGACAATATAGTATATAAAATTCAGGCAGGGACTTCATCGCAATAATACTCAAGCGTTATGTCAAATGCACATGTATTCACCCTAATGGGATGGACTCTTCACAAATGTAGCATAATCAATTGCTTATTTTTAATGTGAAGAGTTCATTGTGATTTCACTTTGTCTCTGACTCCCTCCATGGTCAGGTTCGATTGACTAGATCTATCAAAGGCATCACATCAAAGGTTACCAATGAGACATGCACAATCAGACAACTTGAGTTATGGAGAAGCTCAGGTTATTTTAATGTTAATCGAGAGATGCCGGCTTCTGTTTTCTATAATTTCCAAACGTTAAAAACTGATCTTAAAAAACACGCATAGCGCGATAATCTCAAGTTTCTCATTTCTCATTTGCTCTACACTCTGTAAATTTGTCTAATATCTGCTAGTCCTAAAAAAGACATTTAGTAATAAACCAAATTTTACAGCATATTTATTTTACAAATGGTATTTGACATCCTCGTCCCATTGAGGATGATAATAACCAGTACTATGACAAGTTATCTTACCCACTCTTGAGGACACCCCCTGATCTGGGGTCCTTGTATCTGGCCTCCCCATCAAATAGTTTTACCCATTCCCTTGCTTTCGTGGATTTTCCCTGAGAGGCAAACCCACACTAAAAAGTACAAGCAGCAAAAAGTGACTTTTTTTCATAGCTAGATTCGAACTATGGTGTAAGGGCCTACAGTTTAAATGAAATGTGAGTCCCGCCACGCAAAGCAGTAACGCCACACATCTGCGCAGCCCCAGGAGCGCAAGCCAGTCTAAACCCATCCCAGTATGGTCGCAGCTGTCCTGCACAAATTTGGCCAAATTTGCCTAAGAGCGTCCCTGCATAGCCACATGACTTTGTATTAACGCCGGATCATTTACTATGAACATGATTATTTCTTTTTTAAATTATATTATATATCTTTTAATTGAAGATTATTTTGTTCAATCGCATTTACAATCCCACTTTGGTTTAGTGTGAAATTTGCCATACAGAGACCAGAAGAGCTCAGGGTAATATCCCCCCTGTATCGAGAGTTAAGACAGATGTTGGAGCCGACAGTGAGGGGCCCTGGATGAATGGGAACTCAGATATTCTACCAGAGCAGTCGGTGCTCTTATGCTGAGCCATCTCTCCAAGCCCCTAGATATGATGTTTCAATCATATAAAGTTCATTCATTGGTTGAGGTATATTTGGGTTGCTTCCAGCGCTTGGCTATTGTGAAGAGAGCTGCAATAAACATAAGTTTGTGGCGATGTGTGAACTTTGCGATTGTCATAAGCTTGTGGGGTTATGGACGGGTCACCCAGGCTACCGGTAGGCTCATTTCAGTCTTTTAAGAGTTCTCCGCCACACACTGGCTTCTCAAGGAAGTTGCTATGAAGTTTGATTCCCCTCACAGCGGTCGGAGTAGAGTGGTTACCCGTCCGCAGCACACGGCCTGGACTTCCAAAGGCATATTTGGTGTCCATTTTGTTCTTGAACCTAATCTTCGGGCTATTCTTAGCAGCAGACCTCGCCATGCTAAGGTAATCTTAAAACTGGTTTTCCATTTGCTAAGCGGCCTTAAATTTCATCGAGTGTTGACACTCCTTGCTGAGATTGTTTCTTCACCATTCTTGGCACTTCTCATTTGTGAATTCTCTATCTCAGCTCGTTACTCCGTCCTTTTGTTGTGTTCGATTTTTTTTGTTCTTGACCTTGTTTTTCAATAAGCAATCTATGGATTCTGTATGTTAATGCTCTATGTGATGTATCACTGGTGAAGAATTTCTCCCACTGCTGTGGGGCCTTTCTCTTCACCCCTTGATTGTTTCTTTTTCTGTACAGAAGCTTTTTGAGTTTTATGAGGTCCCACTAGTCAATTGCTGGTATTATTTCCTGTGCAGTTGTTGTTTGACTTAGAAAGTCTTGTCCTATGCCTATGTCTTGTCAGTTTAACTACCACATTGCTTTCTCTTCTCTCTGTTTCCCAAGTAGTTTCTCGCGCTTCACATTGACGGTCTTTGATCCTACTTGGATGTTGATTTTCTTCTACCACAGGCGTGATAGTATAGGGTTCAGCTTCTGTTCCTACAGAGTTGGCATCTTAGTTTTGCCGCACCATTTGTTGAGAAGATGCTGCCTCCTTCCCTCCATTATGGGTTCTGCATTGCCCCCTTTGTCAAAATATTGAGAGTTTAGCTGAAATTCCGAATGGTGCCAGGTTTGGAAACTCTTCACTTTTTGTTCTTTCATTGATCTACTTTGTCTGTTTTTGCCGGAGTACCAGGCTGTTTTTGTCCGATTTTACAATATGGCCGTAACATTATTTATGATAGTTCTGGGCACAGACTTATCCCCCTTGTTTGTCTGACTCTTTTCGCTTCAGGAGTATGCTTGCGATCTATGGGTCCTTGTTTTATTCATAATGAACTTAATAAACAACTTTTTTTCTAAGTCTGAAGTTAAGAAACCCCCAATGGGAGGTTTGATTAGGATCTGCATTGATCTGCTATATCATTTGGGTAGTGATGGACGATTGGTTTATATTTCGTTAAATTTTTCCAATCGATCAAGACAACATGGGCACTAGTCTTTCCCGATCTTCTGGTATGCTATCTTCTACTCCTTTTAACAAGGATATTGACAAAATTTCATTGTAGAGATTTATTGGAATGTCTATTGTTAGGTTCCCTGTTAACCACGTAAATTTGTATATATTTTTTTGCTTACATTTTGAGGGCTATGTGAATGGGGGTGGGCGCCTCCTGTATTCCTTCTCCATTTGTTAGTTCGGTGAACTGTCCCTCAACCACATGAGGGATACAGAAAATGTTGGGGTACGCAATACAATGTATTTCTAGTGCAGCAGTAAAGGCAAAGATGACATCATGAGGCTTTTGTAGGAGGAAAATGGATGGAACCAGAAGGCATTTATAGCTAAAGTGAAGTAACATAGTCCAGAAAAACAAAACAAAACGTTACTGTATGGTGATGCCTCATTTAGTGGATGCCTTCACCAAATACCCCTTAGTTAGCAAGCAAAACTGGACACGAATCATCTATGTGTATGTTTCTCTGTTTTGTAGGGAAAGCACCAGTATTGAGAATAAACCTCGCAATTAGTTTCAATTTTAAATAAATAAATGGTATAATGAGTGGAGGATATGTATTGCCTATATTTGAGTGAGTACATATTAAATTAAAGGGAAAATGTAGAAAAAATCTGAGTGAAAGAGATGAAAGAATGCATGCATAATGCAGTGAACAGGGACGTGTGGTGGGGGGCATGGAAATTGGGAATGTGTTTCAAAACCATGATGTGATGAAAATAATGGGGAAAATTAGTCAATAAGAAAGATCCAGCCACAGTACTCATTTACATTTCCCGCCCTTAATGTGGAATGATTCCTAATAGATTCAATTATAAAGTACAGTGAGAAATTGATTGTTATCTGATTTGGTTGGTATAGATGCTAACATGAATAATTTTCAATTTGAAAATTGTTTTTCAGTGAAGCTTCTGAGTACAAACCGCAAACATTTACGGATGAGGGCAAGGAAAGAGATTCTGTTCTGGCTGTTCTATCAGTCCCTTATCTTCGTCGGCGAGTTGGATTGATGTTGACGCGCATGGATGTCGTGGCCCGCCGCATAGGAGAGGTAGGAATGGACATTTGCGAGTAGCGCAAATATTGCTTGATAACAAGGCCAACATGCTATCAGATATCGTGAAACTAGATGTATTCATGTTGAATCTACCTCACACAAACAGATACAAATGCCTCAAATCTTTTGCAGTCATGAAGCATGATACCCGCTCTTGAGAAATGATATTAGCGTTGGATTCCAATTCTTAGAGTCAGCCCTGGAGCAGTGTGCGAAAAGTTCAGAGAAGCACGAGATTATAATGGGGCGACCCCTGTGTTAGGATCACAGTTCCATTTTCTAGATACATTCTTATGCTCCCACATGATATTGTCAGTAGAGTCCCTAGTGTTCTGACATCGCGATCATCCACTTCCCGCCAATCGTGCCCCAGCCCTACACCGACAAACCGCAGCCCCTGAGTCCTCCTGATGCTTAGTGCCCATGACATTCTTTATTTTGTGTCACACCCATCCAGGTCAATTCTCTTTGCTCACCATCTTATGCCCTTTAAAGCATTGGTAAGCTAGTGGCCAGCTTCAATGAAATAATGGCATCAACCACTAGTCCCTCCCAAACCCAAGGGCTATAAATCCAAATGCTTAAACAGGTTTAAAAAATAGCAGGAGCTGAGCTGGATGGTCACACGTCATCTTGCAGTCAGGAAGCAGGAGCTGATCTGGATGGTCACACTGCATCTGCTTGTCAGGAAGCAGGAGCTACTGGATGGTCACACGGCTATCTGCAGTCCAGGAAGCAGAGCTGAGCTGGGATGGTCACACGGCATCTGAGTCAGGAAGCAGAGCAAAGCTGAGCTGGATGGTCACACGGCATCTGCAGTTAGGAAGCAGGAGGTGAGCTGGTTGGTCACATGGCATCTGCAGTCAGGAAGCAGGAGCTGAGCTGGTAGGTCACACTGCATCTGCAGTCAGGAAGCAGGAGCTGAGCTGGATGGTTACACGTCATCTGCAGTCAGGAAGCAGGAGCTGAGCTGGATGGTCACACGGCATCTGCAGTCAGGCAGCAGGAGCTGGAGCTGGATGGTCACACTGCATCTGCATCAGGAAGCAGGAGCTAGAGCTGGATGTCACACTTGCATCTGCAGTCAGAAGCAGGAGCTACGGATGGTCACACTGCCATCTGCAGTCAGGAAGCAGGACCTGAGCTGGATGGTCACATTCGGCATCTGCAGTCAGGGAGACAGGAACTTGAGGCAGCCGGTCACACTGCATCTGCAGTCAGGAAGCAGGTGCTGAGCTGGATTGGTCACATTGCATCTGCAGGCAGGAAGCAGGAGCTGAGCTGGATGGTCACACTGCATCTGCCAGTCAGGAAGCAGGAACTGGGCTGGTTGGTCACACTGCAATTCTGCCGTCAGGAAGCAGGAGCTGAGCTGGATGGTCACATGGCATCTTCAGTCAGGAAGCAGGAACTGGGCTGGTTGGTCACACGGCATCTGCAGTCAGGAAGCAGGAACTGAGCTGGATGGTCAAAACTGCATCTGCAGTCAGAAGCAGAGAAAGCTGAGCTGGCTGGTCACACTGTGTCTCCAGTCAGGAAGCAGAGCTGCAGGGATGGTTCACACTGCCAGGGCTGCAGGTCAGGAAGCAGAGGTGAGCTGAGATGGTCACATGTCATCTTCAGTCAGGAAGCAGGACCTGAGCTGGATGGTCACACGGCATCTGCAGCCAGGAAGCAGGAGCTGAAGCTGGATGGTCAACGGCAATCTGCAGTCAGGAAGCAGGAGCTGGAGCNGCTCCAGCTCCTGCTTCCTGACTGCAGATTGCCGTTGACCATCCAGCTTCAGCTCCTGCTTCCTGGCTGCAGATGCCGTGTGACCATCCAGCTCAGGTCCTGCTTCCTGACTGAAGATGACATGTGACCATCTCAGCTCACCTCTGCTTCCTGACCTGCAGCCCTGGCAGTGTGAACCATCCCTGCAGCTCTGCTTCCTGACTGGAGACACAGTGTGACCAGCCAGCTCAGCTTTCTCTGCTTCTGACTGCAGATGCAGTTTTGACCATCCAGCTCAGTTCCTGCTTCCTGACTGCAGATGCCGTGTGACCAACCAGCCCAGTTCCTGCTTCCTGACTGAAGATGCCATGTGACCATCCAGCTCAGCTCCTGCTTCCTGACGGCAGAATTGCAGTGTGACCAACCAGCCCAGTTCCTGCTTCCTGACTGGCAGATGCAGTGTGACCATCCAGCTCAGCTCCTGCTTCCTGCCTGCAGATGCAATGTGACCAATCCAGCTCAGCACCTGCTTCCTGACTGCAGATGCAGTGTGACCGGCTGCCTCAAGTTCCTGTCTCCCTGACTGCAGATGCCGAATGTGACCATCCAGCTCAGGTCCTGCTTCCTGACTGCAGATGGCAGTGTGACCATCCGTAGCTCCTGCTTCTGACTGCAGATGCAAGTGTGACATCCAGCTCTAGCTCCTGCTTCCTGATGCAGATGCAGTGTGACCATCCAGCTCCAGCTCCTGCTGCCTGACTGCAGATGCCGTGTGACCATCCAGCTCAGCTCCTGCTTCCTGACTGCAGATGACGTGTAACCATCCAGCTCAGCTCCTGCTTCCTGACTGCAGATGCAGTGTGACCTACCAGCTCAGCTCCTGCTTCCTGACTGCAGATGCCATGTGACCAACCAGCTCACCTCCTGCTTCCTAACTGCAGATGACGTGTGACCATCCAGCTCAGCTTTGCTCTGCTTCCTGACTCAGATGCCGTGTGACCATCCCAGCTCAGCTCTGCTTCCTGGACTGCAGATAGCCGTGTGACCATCCAGTAGCTCCTGCTTCCTGACAAGCAGATGCAGTGTGACCATCCAGATCAGCTCCTGCTTCCTGACTGCAAGATGACGTGTGACCATCCAGCTCAGCTCCTGCTATTTTTTAAACCTGTTTAAGCATTTGGATTTATAGCCCTTGGGTTTGGGAGGGACTAGTGGTTGATGCCATTATTTCATTGAAGCTGGCCACTAGCTTACCAATGCTTTAAAGGGCATAAGATGGTGAGCAAAGAGAATTGACCTGGATGGGTGTGACACAAAATAAAGAATGTCATGGGCACTAAGCATCAGGAGGACTCAGGGGCTGCGGTTTGTCGGTGTAGGGCTGGGGCACGATTGGCGGGAAGTGGATGATCGCGATGTCAGAACACTAGGGACTCTACTGACAATATCATGTGGGAGCATAAGAATGTATCTAGAAAATGGAACTGTGATCCTAACACAGGGGTCGCCCCATTATAATCTCGTGCTTCTCTGAACTTTTCGCACACTGCTCCAGGGCTGACTCTAAGAATTGGAATCCAACGCTAATATCATTTCTCAAGAGCGGGTATCATGCTTCATGACTGCAAAAGATTTGAGGCATTTGTATCTGTTTGTGTGAGGTAGATTCAACATGAATACATCTAGTTTCACGATATCTGATAGCATGTTGGCCTTGTTATCAAGCAATATTTGCGCTACTCGCAAATGTCCATTCCTACCTCTCCTATGCGGCGGGCCACGACATCCATGCGCGTCAACATCAATCCAACTCGCCGACGAAGATAAGGGACTGATAGAACAGCCAGAACAGAATCTCTTTCCTTGCCCTCATCCGTAAATGTTTGCGGTTTGTACTCAGAAGCTTCACTGAAAAACAATTTTCAAATTGAAAATTATTCATGTTAGCATCTATACCAACCAAATCAGATAACAATCAATTTCTCACTGTACTTTATAATTGAATCTATTAGGAATCATTCCACATTAAGGGCGGGAAATGTAAATGAGTACTGTGGCTGGATCTTTCTTATTGACTAATTTTCCCCATTATTTTCATCACATCATGGTTTTGAAACACATTCCCAATTTCCATGCCCCCCACCACACGTCCCTGTTCACTGCATTATGCATGCATTCTTTCATCTCTTTCACTCAGATTTTTTCTACATTTTCCCTTTAATTTAATATGTACTCACTCAAATATAGGCAATACATATCCTCCACTCATTATACCATTTATTTATTTAAAATTGAAACTAATTGCGAGGTTTATTCTCAATACTGGTGCTTTCCCTACAAAACAGAGAAACATACACATAGATGATTCGTGTCCAGTTTTGCTTGCTAACTAAGGGGTATTTGGTGAAGGCATCCACTAAATGAGGCATCACCATACAGTAACGTTTTGTTTTGTTTTTCTGGACTATGTTACTTCACTTTAGCTATAAATGCCTTCTGGTTCCATCCATTTTCCTCCTACAAAAGCCTCATGATGTCATCTTTGCCTTTACTGCTGCACTAGAAATACATTGTATTGCGTACCCCAACATTTTCTGTATCCCTCATGTGGTTGAGGGACAGTTCACCGAACTAACAAATGGAGAAGGAATACAGGAGGCGCCCACCCCCATTCACATAGCCCTCAAAATGTAAGCAAAAAAATATATACAAATTTACGTGGTTAACAGGGAACCTAACAATAGACATTCCAATAAATCTCTACAATGAAATTTTGTCAATATCCTTGTTAAAAGGAGTAGAAGATAGCATACCAGAAGATCGGGAAAGACTAGTGCCCATGTTGTCTTGATCGATTGGAAAAATTTAACGAAATATAAACCAATCGTCCATCACTACCCAAATGATATAGCAGATCAATGCAGATCCTAATCAAACCTCCCATTGGGGGTTTCTTAACTTCAGACTTAGAAAAAAAGTTGTTTATTAAGTTCATTATGAATAAAACAAGGACCCATAGATCGCAAGCATACTCCTGAAGCGAAAAGAGTCAGACAAACAAGGGGGATAAGTCTGTGCCCAGAACTATCATAAATAATGTTACGGCCATATTGTAAAATCGGACAAAAACAGCCTGGTACTCCGGCAAAAACAGACAAAGTAGATCAATGAAAGAACAAAAAGTGAAGAGTTTCCAAACCTGGCACCATTCGGAATTTCAGCTAAACTCTCAATATTTTGACAAAGGGGGCAATGCAGAACCCATAATGGAGGGAAGGAGGCAGCATCTTCTCAACAAATGGTGCGGCAAAACTAAGATGCCAACTCTGTAGGAACAGAAGCTGAACCCTATACTATCACGCCTGTGGTAGAAGAAAATCAACATCCAAGTAGGATCAAAGACCGTCAATGTGAAGCGCGAGAAACTACTTGGGAAACAGAGAGAAGAGAAAGCAATGTGGTAGTTAAACTGACAAGACATAGGCATAGGACAAGACTTTCTAAGTCAAACAACAACTGCACAGGAAATAATACCAGCAATTGACTAGTGGGACCTCATAAAACTCAAAAAGCTTCTGTACAGAAAAAGAAACAATCAAGGGGTGAAGAGAAAGGCCCCACAGCAGTGGGAGAAATTCTTCACCAGTGATACATCACATAGAGCATTAACATACAGAATCCATAGATTGCTTATTGAAAAACAAGGTCAAGAACAAAAAAAATCGAACACAACAAAAGGACGGAGTAACGAGCTGAGATAGAGAATTCACAAATGAGAAGTGCCAAGAATGGTGAAGAAACAATCTCAGCAAGGAGTGTCAACACTCGATGAAATTTAAGGCCGCTTAGCAAATGGAAAACCAGTTTTAAGATTACCTTAGCATGGCGAGGTCTGCTGCTAAGAATAGCCCGAAGATTAGGTTCAAGAACAAAATGGACACCAAATATGCCTTTGGAAGTCCAGGCCGTGTGCTGCGGACGGGTAACCACTCTACTCCGACCGCTGTGAGGGGAATCAAACTTCATAGCAACTTCCTTGAGAAGCCAGTGTGTGGCGGAGAACTCTTAAAAGACTGAAATGAGCCTACCGGTAGCCTGGGTGACCCGTCCATAACCCCACAAGCTTATGACAATCGCAAAGTTCACACATCGCCACAAACTTATGTTTATTGCAGCTCTCTTCACAATAGCCAAGCGCTGGAAGCAACCCAAATATACCTCAACCAATGAATGAACTTTATATGATTGAAACATCATATCTAGGGGCTTGGAGAGATGGCTCAGCATAAGAGCACCGACTGCTCTGGTAGAATATCTGAGTTCCCATTCATCCAGGGCCCCTCACTGTCGGCTCCAACATCTGTCTTAACTCTCGATACAGGGGGGATATTACCCTGAGCTCTTCTGGTCTCTGTATGGCAAATTTCACACTAAACCAAAGTGGGATTGTAAATGCGATTGAACAAAATAATCTTCAATTAAAAGATATATAATATAATTTAAAAAAGAAATAATCATGTTCATAGTAAATGATCCGGCGTTAATACAAAGTCATGTGGCTATGCAGGGACGCTCTTAGGCAAATTTGGCCAAATTTGTGCAGGACAGCTGCGACCATACTGGGATGGGTTTAGACTGGCTTGCGCTCCTGGGGCTGCGCAGATGTGTGGCGTTACTGCTTTGCGTGGCGGGACTCACATTTCATTTAAACTGTAGGCCCTTACACCATAGTTCGAATCTAGCTATGAAAAAAAGTCACTTTTTGCTGCTTGTACTTTTTAGTGTGGGTTTGCCTCTCAGGGAAAATCCACGAAAGCAAGGGAATGGGTAAAACTATTTGATGGGGAGGCCAGATACAAGGACCCCAGATCAGGGGGTGTCCTCAAGAGTGGGTAAGATAACTTGTCATAGTACTGGTTATTATCATCCTCAATGGGACGAGGATGTCAAATACCATTTGTAAAATAAATATGCTGTAAAATTTGGTTTATTACTAAATGTCTTTTTTAGGACTAGCAGATATTAGACAAATTTACAGAGTGTAGAGCAAATGAGAAATGAGAAACTTGAGATTATCGCGCTATGCGTGTTTTTTAAGATCAGTTTTTAACGTTTGGAAATTATAGAAAACAGAAGCCGGCATCTCTCGATTAACATTAAAATAACCTGAGCTTCTCCATAACTCAAGTTGTCTGATTGTGCATGTCTCATTGGTAACCTTTGATGTGATGCCTTTGATAGATCTAGTCAATCGAACCTGACCATGGAGGGAGTCAGAGACAAAGTGAAATCACAATGAACTCTTCACATTAAAAATAAGCAATTGATTATGCTACATTTGTGAAGAGTCCATCCCATTAGGGTGAATACATGTGCATTTGACATAACGCTTGAGTATTATTGCGATGAAGTCCCTGCCTGAATTTTATATACTATATTGTCCAACTTGATTGGCATTTTAGCTACAGCTCAACAGAGTAAGTTCATGAATTCGCACTAGCCAATGGTAGGAGTCTGCATGTTTGAACCTAACGGACTTAAAGTGAATAATGACTGTGGATTGGTAAAGGAGGGATTACGGCGAGTCAAGAGTCATTTGCAACCTGTCTTTCCCTTCGTTTAGCAGATTCCAGACCTACATGGCCAGTAGGGCAATTACATCACACAAGCAATACGAGACCGACCAGGGTAGGACGCTTTAAGGATGAAGGGTCACGTGGCGATACTCAGTATTCTGAGTGCAGCAGTTATCTATAAGAACATCCACGTATGAAGTCCAAGTGCTCCTACCTATGATTCTGGATAGAAAGATGGTTAACAACTTTAAGCTGAGGTTAATTTGCAGCGTTTACAATTATGGAAGCTAAAGAGACTGGAATAAGAAACAGTTAGAACGGATGGGTTACAAACGGAAAAATTTCGCCGAAAGGGCAGGAGGGTGAGATGAAGGGGTAGAGGAGAAAACCAGGGAGAAGGAAGAGAGAGAGAGGGCAGACGAGAGACAGAGGTGATGGATGGGGGACGTTGAGGGACTAGAGATTCGTTGACTGAAGAAACAGAGTGAGGTTCTAATGAAAGAAAGGCTGGAAAAGTTACCGTGATCTCGCAGGATTATTGAGCAATGTGTTTGGACAAAGTATGGGCCGGAAAATACTAGAGGAGTACCCTGCAGAAGTGAGCCAGTTAAAGTCTTGTCCCCTCACTCTTAATGCGACGGTGGATACAAAGGGTTCACTGCTGTGCAAGAAAAGTTGGTAAATCCGGCTGGATGGCCTTGGTGTTAGTCCACTACCGGTCATTAGTGGTAACTTTAAGTTTTGCAGGAGGAACAGCTGGTCTGAAAAATTAGGTTTCAAGGTAATCTATGGGTGCATGGAACTCTGACATGAACAGCCTGTTTAACAAGGTGCATCTTTTAAATACGGCCTATCCTAATTAATTCAGGCCCAATTAGGTTACAGGACTGACTCTAGTCACAGTTTGAGTGACAGGGCGTCATGTGCTGTTGCACTCAGAATCCTTTGATAGGTTTTACATGTCACAGCATACAAAGGAAATAGACATGTAAATTAGACAGAGAATAAGGAAGAATACCACCCGTGGGAAAGAGAAAGCCAATTCTTATAGGCTGCTGCTCTGAGGGAGATGCTGAGAGAGTATCGCATGGAAACCTTGTAAATTGTGGGCTTGAAGCCTGCAAGCCTTTCCTCTTCCTGCGCAGAGTAAGGTATTGTGTGAACGAGCTGCAGTGTCCTTTGAAAAGACACAAGTGAAACTAAATAGAAAGTGAGACCCACAGCCAAGCCCTTCCTCCTGTCTGAAAAGTGAGAGCGTTGTTATAAAGAGTAGAGGCCTAAGTCTCGGCAGGATCGACCACGCAGAGAAGAAATGACGGTGATTTTGCCTCTACAGATTGCCAATTCCTCGCTCGTGGGTTATTATTTAAAAAAAACGGACAGGACAGCCTGACCCTTAATCTCCACCATTTATGATGAGAGTTCTAAATAAATATAAATGTTTCATACTTAGTCTAATTGACTTCTTGTGTATTCCAAATGTCTTTCGTTACAAAGGTCACCTATATGGCAGAATATTTCTTCTTTGGCCATGCTAAGCATGTTGGGGCTCTATGTGCACATATATTTCTGATTTCCAATTTGGAGAAAGCATTCTTTTTTGCTTCTGTTTGCTTATCCATCACTAGAAGGTTAATGTTAAAGCAACACTTTGTTTTGCTCTTTTAGATCTGATTCTTTCCACAGCTGTTACTGAAATTTCCTATATAGATGTTATTAAAATGTATGAAAATGGAATCTGTGTTAAGCATGACCTGTAGGTGACCTTACACAGAATGGAAATCAAAACCATTTTCCTTACTTCTTTACCAGGCATTTTTTTATCCCCGACTTGAACTGGTTATTTCAAGAGTATGCTTTTTCCTCCTCTGCACAACACATCGTTTATGTCAAAAATAATGAAAATAGTATAAGGTAAAAGACTACAAGAATTTTACCAAGTGATATTTATGTTGTCCACACATGTTTCGTCTAGCATTTGTTTTTTGTATCTTATAGATTTAAAATAAACTACTAGACTGGGATGAGAGGTTGCAGCCCCATGCCTATAAATAATGCAGCTTACTAAATGCAAATGTTTCTTACCCTCAAATGTTTTGAGGGGTAATTTTTTTGCAGCCCTTTCAGAAGAAACTGGTTTGATCTTTTTGACTTTCTTTGCTTTTTATCGTAACAATGCTTAACTAAAATTTTTTTTAAAGAAAAAATTTATGAAGTTGTGTCCCACTATGTCCTGACTATTGCAAGGAAACTAACAAATACTAGTACTTTAGACTTGAGATATGAAATAGAAAGGAGTGAGAAAGAGATGTGCTCACACTCTTACTTTCAGTCTTGCAAAATATTCAACAGAAAACAAAGATAGCCTCTAATGGGGCAAGCAATCCGTTCTATATATATTTCTGACCACTATGGAAAGAATCTACCTTTCTAGCGATTTTGAATCTATGCAGCTAGTCAATAACCATACATCCCACAAAAGACCTTATTAAAACAGATGTTCTGTTGGACATCTGGTCCTAGCAGAAAAAATTACTAAGAATCAACTTGGGCCATATTTCAAAAACCCTGGGTCTGCCAGGTCCCGAGTAATTAGGTGTTGGTAGTTTCCTCGGGCATCTTCCAAAACACCGAAGCTAGCATACAGAAAGGGATTTAGGCCTCAACCATCCTGATCTGATTTTCTGATTTTTTTTGTTTTTAGAGACAGTTGGTCTCGCATTAGTCCCAGCTGGGCCTGGAACAGACTCCGCTCTTAGACCAGCTTGGTCTTGAGCTCACGACAATCAACGATGTGTATGAGTGTACTGTCTGCATGCAGGTCTGCGCACCCGTGTCGTGCAATGCCGCGGAGGTCAGAAGAGGGCGTCGGATTCCCCTGGAACCGGAGCTCTCCTGGAATTGGAGTTTCAGACGGTTTCAGCCGCCATGTGGGTGCTGGGGATCGAACCCGGGTTCTCTGCAAGAGCGGTCGGCGCTCTTAACCGCTAGGCCATCTCTCCAGCCCCGATAAAGTTTTTATTAATTGGAGTTTTGTTTGTTAGCCTGTGAAATCTTTGCCTAGGCTTTAAAATAATTAATGCAAATTTAAAAGTTCTAGGTTTTTCTTAATGTTGGTTCAATTCCCATTGTAAAATAGTAATGAAAGAATCGGATGCAGATGAAAGGAAAACAAAATCAAGGGGAAAAATATTGATCCACATAAAATAAACTTCAAGGAAAAAAATCATTAAAAAATGACAAGGAGACACATTTCACTACTAATAAAAGGCACAAGCCACTGAGAAAAAAATGTAATAGTTATCAGTCTTTATTGTCCTGGTAACAGGCTTTCAGGTTCTAGAGGGGGGAAAACTCAATTAATATAAGAAATGAAAGCCAGGTATGGTGGCGCATGCCTTTAATCCCAGCACTTGGGAGGCAGAGGCAGGTGGATCTCTGTGAGTTCAAGACCAGCTTGGTCTACAGAGCGAGCTCCAGGCCAGCTGGGACTAAATGGAGACCCTGTCTCAAAAAAAAAAAAAATAGAAATAGATCAGGATGTTGAGGCTAAATCCCTTTCTGTGCAGCTTCGGTGTTTTGGAAGATCCGAGGGAAACTACTCAACACCTAATTACTCGGACCTGGCAGAAGGGTTTTTGAAAATATGGCCAAGGTTGATTTTAGTAATTTTTTTTCTGTAGACAATGTCCAAAGAACATGTTTTAAAAGTCTTTGTGGATGTATGGTTTTGATTGACTTGCATAGATTAAATCTAGAAGTGATTTTTTTTAGGGTAGAAATATTATGAAAGGAATTGCATTGCCCCTAGAGGCTAAGTTTTTTTTTTTAATATTTGCAAGCTGAAAGTAAATTGTAAGCACATCTTTTTTCCTTATTTCAGTGTTCTCATCTGAAAGTACAGTATTTAGTATATTTCCTTTGCAAATCAGACATATGGGACACAAATTATAAATATTTTTCTTTAAAATTTAAAGCATGGAGATAAAAAAGTCAAAAGAAAGTATATCAAACCAGTTTCTTCTGAAAGGGCTGCAAAAAAATTACCCCTCAAAACATTTGAGGGTAAGAAACATTTGCATTTAGTAAGCTGCATTATTTATAGGCATGGGGCTGCAACCTCTCATCCCAGTCTAGTAGTTTATTTTAAATCTATAAGATTTACAAAACAAATGTAAGAGAAACATGTGGTGAACAATAAATAAATATCACTGGTAAAATTTTGTAGTCTTTTACCATTATACTATTTTCATCATTTTTGACATAAAGATGTGTTGTGCGAGGAGGAAAAAGCATACTTTGAAATAACCAGTTAAGTCGGGGATAAAAAAACCTGGTAAAGAAGAAGGAAAATGGTTTTGATTTCCATTCTGTGTAAGGTCACCTACAGGTCATGCTTAACACAGATTCCATTTTCATACATTTTAATAACATCTATATAGGAAATTTCAGTAACAGCTGTGGAAAGAATCAGATCTAAAAGAGCAAAACAAAGTGTTGCTTTAACATTAACCTTCTAGTGATGGATAAGCAAACAGAAGCAAAAAAGAATGCTTTCTCCAAATTGGAAATCAGAAATATATGTGTGCCTCAGCCATTGATGGGAAAGAAATATTTGCCATAGTGACCTTGTCACAAGACATTGGAATTACAAGAGTATTAGACTAAGTATTGAAACATTTATTTTATTTAGAAATTCATCATAAATGGGGAGATTTAAGGGTCAGGCTGTCCTGTCCTTTTTTTAAAATAATAACACAGCAGGGATTGGAAGTGTACTGATCACCAGTCATTTCTTCTATGCGTGTATTGCCAGAGCTGGCCTCTACTCATTTATAAACTTGCTTCACTTTTCAGAAGAGGAGGCTGGCTTGGGTCTCACTTCTATTTAGTTTCCTTGTGTCTTTTAAAGACACATGCAGCTTCGTTCACACAATACCTTACTCTGCCAGGAAGAGGAAAGTTGCAGCTTCAAGCACAATTTAAGGTTTCCATGCTGAACTCTCTCAGCATCTCCCTCAGACACAGCCTTAAGAATTGGCTTTCTTTCCCACGGGTGGTATTCTCCTTATTTCTCTAATTTACATGTCTATTTCCTTTTGTATTGTGTGACATGTAAAATAATTCAAAGAGATTCTGAGTGAACAGCACATGCCTGTCACCCAACTGCTAGAGTCAGTATGTAATAATTGGCCTGAATATATAGATAGCCTATTAAGAGACTTGTTAAAGTTTATGTCAGGTCCATGCAATAATTACTGAAAGCCTAATTCAGACCAGCTTTCCTCTGCAAAATTAAATAAAAGAGGTAGTGGATACACCAAGCATCACAGGGATTAGCCAATTTTCTTTGCACAGCAGTGACCTTTGTATCCCCTCCATTAAGGAGTGGGAAAGATTTAACTGCACTGCAGGTACCCTTGTATTTTCCGGCCATTATTTAAAACATGTCAAAATGAGTTCGGTAACTTTTCAGTCTTTTTTAACCTCACCTGTTCTTCAGTCAAGAATCTCTAGTCCCTCAAGTCCCTCCATCACCCCTTCTCTCTCTGCCCTCTCTCTCTTCTTCCTTTCTCTTTGTTTCTCTTACCATTCACTCACCCCTCCTCCCTTTCGGGAATATTTTCCTTTGTAACCCATCTTTCTGTTTCTATCATCTTTTACTTCCAAATTGAACTCAAAACTACTTAAAGTTTTATCCTTTTATCCAGCATAATTCTGTAGGAGACTTGGAACTTCATACTGTGGATGTTCTTTATAATAACTGCTTGTCAACTAGAAACTGAGTATCCCCAGTGACCCTTACCTTAAAGGTCACCCTGTGTCTAGTATTTTGTGATTTAATTGCATACTGGATGTAGGTTTGAATCTGTAAGAGGAAAGACAGGTGCAGACTTGATGAGGTAATCTTTTACCCTCCACATCATATTTCACTTAAGTAGTAGTCAACATGCAGCCCTAATTGGCAGTCAAATCAGAACTCTGTTGACTGTAGCTAAATGCATATTGCCTAATTGTATAATTCACATAACTTCATGCAAAATTCAAGGTATGGATGCATTTCCTAAGGATGGACTCTCTGAGCATAAATCAATGGCTTTATTTTTTTAAGTAGTGAAGAGTTCATTTATTTATTGGCCTCTGACTCCATGGGTCAGTTGATTACTAGATTTCAATGTTAATTAGGTTAATGGACATGCAAATAGTACACTGATATGGAGCCAGTTATTTTAATGTTTCATAGATGCGGCTTTTTTTTTATATTTTCCAAAGTTAAAAATGATTTAAAAACACGTGCGCTTATCTAAGTTTTATTTCTCATTTTGTCTTCATGTAAATTGTCAATATTTGCAGTAAAAAGACATTTAATAAACATTTTCACAGCATATTTATTTAAATGTTTTAATTATGAGGATTAATAAAAGTTTAAGTTCTTAAATCGAGACACTGTCTGGGGTCTGTATCTGGCATATAATAGTTTGACCCATACTTTTTCTTGATTTCTCTGATAGTGCAACAGTAAGTAGAAAAGTGACTTTTTTCATGCTAGTCGTATGTTGTAGGCTAGTCTATGAAATGTGAGTCAGCAACAGTAAGCCACATCTGGCAGCCCATGAGGACCAGTCTAAACATCCAGTATGTCCACTGTCCTGCATTGGCAAATTATGATGCTCTGTAGGATGGATGTATAACGGACATTTTAGACATGATATTTTCTTTTTTAAATTTATTTACTTTATGAGTTTTTTGTCTGCATTTACATCCATTGTTTATGGATTGCCTACAGAGACCAGAAGAGGGGGTTATATCCCCTGTATCTAGAGTTACAGATGGTTGTTAGCCAGCATGTGGGGGCTGGGAATGGAACTCAGTATTCTACAAGAGCAGTCGGTGCTCTTAATTGCTGAGCCATCTCTCCAGCCCCTAGATATGATGTTTTCATCATATAAAAGTTTCATTCATTGGTTGAGGGACATTTGGGTTGCTTCCAGCTTTTGGCTATTGTGAAGAGAGCTGCAATAAACATAGATGTGCATGTGTCTTTGCGATAGGATGAATCTTGTGGTATGACTGGGTCAGGTGGTAGGCTCATTTTCAGTCTTTTAAGAGTTCTCCACACTGCTTTCCATAGGGGTTGCTTGAGTTTGGATTCCCATCAGCGGTGGATGAGTGTTCCCCTTTCCCCACAGCCTCTCCAGCATTTGGTGTCATTTGTTTTCCTAATCTTGGCTATTCTTACCAGGGTAAGGTGAAATCTTAAACTGGTTTTAATTTGCAGCTCCTTAATTATTAGCGATGTTGAACTCTTGCTGAGATGTTTCTCAGCCATCTTGACTTCTTCATTTGTGAATTCTCTATTCAGCTCGTTACTCCATCTTTTAATTGTGTCATTTTTTTTTCTTGACCCTTTGTTTTTTTGAGCAATTTATGGATTCTGGATGTTAATGCTCTATGTGATGTATCACTGGTGAAGATTTCCTCCCACTCTGTGGGTTTTCTCTTCACCTCCTTGATTGTTTCTTTTTCTGTACAGAAGCTTTTGAGTTTAATTAGGTCCCATTTGTCTATTGTTGACCTTGTTTCCAATGCAGCAGGTGTCTGATTTAGAAAGTCTTTTCCTATGCCTATGTCTTGTAGTTTACTACCAATGTTTTCTTCTACCATTTTCAGAGTTTCTGGCTTCACATTGAGGTCTTTGATCCACTTGGAGTTGATTTTTGTCCAGGGTGAAGGATAGGGGTTCAGCTTCTTTCTACAAGTGGCAATCTAGTTTTGCCAGCACCATTTGTTGAAGATGCTGCCTTTCCTCCATTGGGTCTTCTTGGCCCCCTTGTCAAATATGAGGTTAGCTGAAATTGCATGGTCCCAGGTTTGGATCTTCAATTTTGTTTCATTGATCTACTTGTCTGTTTTTGTGCCAGTACCAGGCTGTTTTTATTACAATAGGCCTGTAATATATTTTGAAGTCGGGCACAGTTATCCCCCTTGTGTTGCTCTTTTTGCTCAGGGTTGCTTTGGCTATCTTGGGTCCTTTGTTTTTCCATATGAATTTAAACACATTTTTTTCTAAGTCTGAAAAGAAACCCATGGAGAGTTTATTAGGATTGCATTGAATCTGTATATCAGTTTGGGTAGGATGGACATTTTTACTATGTTAATTTTTCCAATTCATGAACATGGGAAGTCTTTCCATCTTCTGGTATCTTCTTCTATCTCCTTTTACAAGGATTTAAAAATTTCATTGTAGAGATTTTTGGTGTCTTTGGTTAGGTTTGTTCCAAGGTATTTTATATATTTTTTTCTCTTTTGAGGCTATTGTGAATGGGGTGGCCTCCTTGTATTCCTTCTCCATTTGTTTGTTGTAAATGTCCCTCAACCAATGAGTGGATACAGAAAATGTGGTACAGCAATACAATGTAGTTCTATGCAGCAGTAAAGAAAGATGACATCATGAGCTTTGTAGGTAAATGGATGGAACTAGAAGACATTATGCTAAGTGAAGTAACATAGTCCCAGAAAAACAAACGACGTATGGTGTCCCTCATTTGTGGATGCCTTCACCAAATCCCTAGTTGCAAAGCAAACTGAACATCATCTATGTTATGTTTCCTTTTTATGGGAAAGCACCAGTATTGAGAATAAACCTACCACTTAAGTTCAGATTTTTAATATTGGTATATGGGTGGAGGATATGTATGCCTATATTGAAGTAATATAAAATTAAAGGGGAAAATGTGAAAAAAATACTGAGTGAAAGATGAAAGACATGTATGGCATAATGCAGGAACAGGGGTGTGGTGGGGGGCATGGAAATGGGAATGTGTCAAAATGATGTATGAAATATGGAAAATATCAATAAGAAAGTATAGCCCATATCATTTTTACTTCCTCGCCCTTAAGTGAATATCCTAATATTCATTTATAAAGTATAAGTGAGAAATTGATTGTATCTGTTGGTGTAGACTTAACATGAATAATTTTCATATGAAAATTTGTTTTCAGGATTTGTCCAAACATCTCTTGGGCAAGCTATGATTTTCTTTCACATTGCAAAGGGGTAATTTATGATTTCTTTTGTTTATATATTCCCTCTCTAAATTGTTAGCATTACTTTTATGAAGAATAAATAAAAACAGAGGCTTTGCAATGAAAAGAAAAAACGAGGCTCATTCAAGACTTAACCTCATTTAAAGCTGAAGAACATTTGGTATTAATTTTTATCCATAAGTGAGAAACACCCTTTCTAGATACTAAGGGATCTCAGCTTCCAAATTCATGGGGATTTGCTCCTTTTGGGGGAAGTCTCTTACATTTATTATCTCTGAAAGTTTAAAAATTTTTTTTCATATAAAACCAGTGTCTGGCTTTCTTCATCTTCTTTCCCCAGGTATAATTCTGTCACTGAGACTCAGAAATTAAATCGAATATTTTCCTCATGACAGCCATTCAAATGCTGGCAGTTCCATGCCATGTTTCCCTGTCTTTGGTTTTTCAAACTGAACAAGTTCAGATGCCATAGCTGCACAACGAATAGGAGGATGGAGCTGTGGAGGATGGATCTGCTCTGAGGGAGGAGGACGGAGCTGTGGAGGATGGATATGCACTATGGGAGGAGGATGGAGCTGTGGAGGATGGATCTGCTCTGTGGGACAAGGATGGAGCTGTGGAGGATGGGCTGCACTGTGGGAGGAGGATGGAGCTGTGGAGGATGGATCTGCTCTGTGGGAGGAGGATGGAGCTGTGGAGGATGGATCTGCACTGTGGGAGGAGGATGGAGCTGTGGAGGATGGATCTGCACTGTGGGACGAGGATGGAGCTGTGGAGGATGGAGCTGCTCTGTGAGACGAGGATGGAGCTGTGGAGGATGGAGCTGCACTATGGGAGGAGGATGGAGCTGTGGAGGATGAAGCTGCTCCGTGGGAGGAGGATGGAGCTGTGGAGGATGGAGCTGCACTATGGGAGGAGGATGGAGCTGTGGAGGATGGAGCTGTGGAGGATGGATCTGCTCTGTGGGAGGAGGATGGAGCTGTGGAGGATGGATCTGCTCTGTGGGAGGAGAATGGAGCTGTGGAGGATGGATCTGCACTGTGGGAGGAGGATGGAGCTGTGGAGGATGGAGCTGCTCTGTGGGAGGAGGACGGAACTATGGGGGATGGATCTGCTCTGTAGGAGGCGGATGGAGCTGTGGAGGATGAAGCTGTGCAGACGAGGGAGGATGGATCTATAGATGATATTGATATCCCTTCACAGTCTCTTTCCCTGCAAATTATCCAGTTCTGCAAGATATTCCCAAATCCAAATGACCTGCTCCACATATATCAAATAAAATAACGTATCCTGAGACTTCATTTTTCATTGTATGTGTATACCACTCAATTCCATGTTCCATTCCTTGTCAATTTAATGTGTACATGGTCAGTTTTAAAGTTAACAATAAAACATTTCAAGATATTTCTTCTCTGATTTACTGAAAATTATGATATAAATACAGAAAAAAAATTAGGAATGAAAATTCTTAACTTTTTAAACTCCTTAGGATATTTTAAATCCTAACTTTGGCATCCATTTTAATACCCCTTTGCTCAAATTTGCATTATTTATACAAATGAAAAAAACCTTTTTCAATATTTAAACAGAAATTACTTTGTTTGCCTGCTTGGTTTCTATGGCTACATGTGCTGTGGTGCTTTGAATGAGAAGTGTCCACATAGGTTCACATATGTACATATGTGGCCCTAGTTGGTGGGTCTGTGTGCAGGTGTGTTAGGAGGCATGAACTTGCTGGAGGAAGCATGTCAGTAGGTAGGCTTTGAAAGTTCATAGTCCTGTGTCATTTGCAGATCAGACTCTCTCTGTTTCCTGAACATACTTAAAGGTGAGTTCCCTGCTTTCTCCTCCAGATTCCTCTACAATCAAATTTCCTCACTACAGTGGACTCTTAGGCCCCTTTAAGTTCTTGGGTCATGGTGTTTTATCACAGCAATGCATAAGTAACTAATACAAATGCTCTGTAAAATACTATATAGAAAGTCTAATAAGTTACATCTTTCTCATTTCATCCTACAAATTTCTCTTATAGATCTATATATATTTAAACTATGTTCATAAGATTTCTCATAAAACATGGATGGGAGTGTCATCTACAGTATTATAGTTTTGGTAAAACTCAACAAGATAAAAAAGGAATAAATTTCCCCATGCCTTTGAAAACTGTCATCCCATAATAATCTTCTTAAATTTTTATGGAAAGATGTTACTATTCCCATTTAACAAGTAAAAACATAAGTTCTAGTAAGGAAAATAGCTTCTCAGAAATAGCATCATTATAAAATGATATATCTACTATTAAAACTGTATTGGGGTTCTGGAGAAATGGCTCAGCTTGTAAGAGCAATGTGTGCTCCTGCAGAGGACTTGAGTTTGATTCATAGCACCCACATGGTGGCTAACAACCATTTGTAACATAACTCCAGTTCCAGGGGATCCAATGACCTCTTCTAAGCTCCACCAGGATTTCATGACATGGATGCACTTAACACAAATGCAGGGAATAAACTCATGCACATAAAATTAAAATATTAAGTAAAATAAAATAAAAAATCCTGTGATGATGAAATACAAGTTCATATACAATACACTGAACCACTGATTTAGCAGTGATTTTTCTTATCATCAAATGTTTTGATTTTGATTTTTTTGTGTTGGGGGGTATGGACATATGAGTCGATGTGCCTTCAGAGGCCAGAGGCATCCAATCACTCTGTAGACTGAGTTATAGGCAGTTGTTGGCTAAATGTGGATGCTGAGAACTGAACATCTGTCCTCTGTAAGAGCAGCAGATACTCTAAACTGCTGAGCTCTCTCTCTAGCCCAATAAATATTTTAAGATTGAATGAGCTTGCCACTATTGTAGAGGACCAGAGCTCAGCTCCCAGCATCCACTTTAGCACTTCACTATAGCCTAGAATCAAGCTTCACAGTGTCTTGAATTTTGAGGGTGCCTACATTCATTTGTGCATAGATACACACACATACACACACACACAAAGGGGCAGGGAGAGAGAGAGAGAGAGAGAGAGAGAGAGAGAGAGAGAGAGAGAGAGAGAGATCAGATAAAGATTTGGAGAAGTGGGTAAGTAACCAAAAACCCTGATTGATGACCCTTGAGATAGTGAGAGACAGTCTCTTTCAAGAATGGGATGGGATTTTGGTAGATTAACCAAGATCCAGTCCAGTGGATGGACCCACACTGAAGGATAGCTGATCTATCTATCTATCTATCTATCTATCTATCTATCTATCTATCATCTATCAAACTACATATATATTAATCAGTAAATTAATTTAGGTGGGTGAGGGTAGGAAAAGGAGGTGTGGATAGAGGTTCTAAATATGATCAAAATATATTTTATGAAAATCACAAAACTTTAATAAAAAATAAATACTTTAAAATAAAATATTGTAAAAATGGTCTTCAGAATTTCCTGGGGCATCTAGCAGTGATAATATTAAAAAAATAAATGGCTTTAACTTAGATTGACTTATGTATAACTCTGATTTTTATAAATGGCCTTTTAATATACTTAGGACAAACAAATGGTATACTTAGTTTGTGTCACATTTTATTACCACAGAACCTAATATAATAATTAGAGTTCCTTATTGCTTCAAAAACGTCTATTTTCTTCTTGGTTTTAATGCACTGAATGTTTTCTACACTGATTTTAACTATTCTTTCATTTCCTACAATAAGTTGAATGTTGTCTGTACCAGTTCTTAGGTACGTTGGTTAATTCTAATCTCTTGATGTTTTCTGGATCTAGAATATAGAATAATGTAAAATCATTCTGTTTTATTCTTCATATATATCTTAGGATACAAGGGTTCTTTTGGCTTGTTTGTATATTATGTTTTGAAAATGAATAATAGGAGCTGAACTAAACAGTCTTTCTTCGAATTTGAAATATTAGTTTTAACTTCTTATTTTAATGACTTTTTTTTCTTTATTACAACACAGACTTGCAAGTTAAATTCAAATGCTTTGTAGCTATTTTACACTGGTCATAAATGCAACTATAAATTTGTTGATAATGATATAGATTTAAAGGATTTATTGGTTTGTAGTGGCCTTGCCTTATAATCATGAGGACCTTAGTTTAACTCTCATAATGCCCATAAGAATGCTGGGCATGTGTTTACATAATCCTAGTCCTGGAAGGGAAAGACAGAAGCAACCTTATGGCTTGCTGACCAGAGAGTCTGGCCCAGTTGGTAGGCATCAGGCCAATGAGAGACCCTGTCTCAAGAATGAGGACCTCCTTTCTGTGAATGACACTCAGGTTTCTCCCCTGATCTCCACAAGCATGCCCAGTTGTGTATGTGCACCCCAACACCCATGTGACACATGTACCTGCATAAATATGAGCACACATCCACATCTAGTTGCCCAAAGAGACGAATACACATAAAAATATGTATGAAAAATAATGTGATAAAAAGAAAAATAATGTGAATATGACATAAAAAAGCCAATAATTTTAATTTTGTTAGCAAAATTATTTAGTACTTATAAATTCACTGTAATAGGCCCAGGCAGCGAGACCACCTATGTAGGTAGGCTCTGTTCTCTTTCCTGTGCCAGACTGTCTTTCTTTCAATGTCAATTTTATCTAAAGGGGGTGGATTCACCGAAGCATACTGTGGAAGAAGCAAGGCACTATCTTGAAAATGAAGGAGAGATGTGCATTAATTACTGGGATGAAGTCACTGGTGTCCGACACACCCATGATGGGGGTTGAGATGGGTTTTATTCTTCCAGAATAGACTGTGCCACTTCAGAAACACTGGACTGCTGAGATGGGGTTTTTAATAGTGCTTCTTATTTCAGATACATGCAGATTAGAATAAGTTTGTAAATGATGCCTTAAGTTCAAATTCATATTCCTGAGCAGACTGAGGAGTCAGCACGTTCTGTCATAGAAGCGTTTAAGAAGCAGCCAGTTTAGATTCATTACTTACCCCATTGTCTGCTGGAAAGACCAAGAAATTTGATGGATCTATTTTATTAGCAGTGCTACACAGTGAGTGCTCTTAGGAAGCCTCCTTTTATCACACTTTAAAAATCATTCTCTAATTTAACAGCGATATTAAGAGAGCTCTTTTATTCAGTCCAATTACAGGGAAGCACACTCATTTTTTTAAGGGGTTAATCTTTAGGGATGAAACAGATTATCAGCTTTTGAAACAATTTAAGTAGAATCTCTAGAAACAAAGCCAGGACAAATAATTATTGGCAGTTCACAGAAGGCATCCGGTGCCCACTGCTCGGCAGGATTCCGTTAAAGTCAGCGTGCTTGTCTTAATGGGAAACACCTGTGGTCCGGATCGTAAGAGGACAAATCAAACTAACTGTGCTTTGAGACACTCAAACTAAATTATGGAAATAAAAATCTCCTCGTCTCAGCATCACCAATGTCCCTCTTTCCCTTGAAACAGATATTAAAGAGAGACTATTTTGAAAGAATTTATTTCCCCAAGGCATTCCAGAACTCTCTGCATTGTCAAAAACCAAGTCAGCTGGAGGGCACGTCCCCAAGACTCCATGGCTATTATTTTAGAAGCCCATTAAATAATTTTAAAAGAGCAAGCTCGTGAAAAGAGATGCAAATACTTCGCATGTTAAACTTGGGGAATTATTCACATATTAGAGACGCATGGAAGATATTTTGTGTACTACTTATGCCAGGTAAGAGAGTTTAGATATTGTGTATTTTTATAGAAAAAACAAAGTTACCTTATTGTTTTTGACATTGAGAAAAATCAGAGTTGGTAATGTGACCTGAATGGAGGGCACAAGATACCTTATAATAAACATGGTCAAAATAATACAGTTTGTTTGAATGACTGCTTATAGAAAACTCTAAGAATACAAAAGGGATACATAGAGGACCTTGTGGAAAAAGAGATTGACTCGTTAGGGCACCAGTGAAGTTGTGGTAAGTCAGAAGTTAGCATTTCTGGTTTGTTTTCATCTTTTCCTGGAAGACTCACCCTCAAATTGGACACTGTGGAATACAATTTATTCAGAGCAGAAACATTTTCCTGGGGCTAGTAAATTTGTAGGATCCTGGGAAGGAATGAGTCACAACATATTTTAATTATTTACCTGACTAAGAATGACTTGTGCTTTTTTGTAAAGATAAGTGAACATAATAAAGACAGCAACGATTATGAACTCAAATGCCCATGGAGGAAGATGAGGGAGGAGGCTCCTATGTGGTGGTAAGGAAAATATTCTTTCTTCTAGTTTTTTTCTACCACCATGCTATCCTGTTCTTCAGTTTCTTTTGATGTTGATATATGTACCTCCTTCTAGAAAACATGAGGTAACAGATGAACAATGACAGTGAATTTGATTCTCACTGTCCATAAAAAGCAGTTAGGGAACTTGGGTATTGTGACAAACTGGAGAACACATGTTTTCTCTAATAGAAACAATCCAGATAATGATACCAGTTAGGCCAGTAGCCCAGAGTCACTCTATTGTCCAGATAGGCAATAGAAATTCTCTGAGTGTGCCGGCTCGTGCCTGTAGTCACACTTAGGAAACTGAGACAGGAGGATTGCTGTAAGTCTGAGGCCAGCCTAGGCTATAGAGTAATGTCTTTGTCTTAAAAACAAAACAAAACAAAACAAAAAAGCAAGTGGCTGGAGAGATGGCCTAGCGGTTAAGGGCACCAACTGCTCTTGCGAGGATCTGGGTTCTATCCCCAGCACCCACATGGTGGCTAAGAACCATCTTTAACTACAGTTCCAGGGGAATCCGACACCCTCTTTTGACCTCTGCAGCATTGCACGACACGGGTGCACAAACCTACATGCAGACAGTACATTCATACTCATAAAAAATAAATAAAAATTAAAAAAATATAAGAAAAGTAAAACAAACAAAAGTCAACCAACCAAAATAACAATACAAAGCCAGAAAGAAAGAAAAACAATGAAAGATCACATCCAGATTTAAAGAGGAATGTGATAATATTTTAAGTGGTGTCCATTGATTTCTGGTTTACCTTAAAGTCTATATTTTGGTGCAGATAATCTTCAAATATCACTTTGAGTATTTGTTTCATTCCGTGTTTTGTTATAGCACTAAATAAATCAGCATTGTACAAGTGAAATAGGGCTTCATGTCTGTGGAACAAGTCTGCTGGCCAAGGATTTGGCAACTCTGCAGTATAGAAAGCGAGTTGTGATGCCAAACAAGGAGAAATTCAGAAATGGAGTGCAAGATCTCCAAAGACTTGGCAGCTGCTTACTTGGAAACTTTCTAGAAGGCCTGAATAGTGAATTGTCCCTTGGGTAGTACAAATGAATGAAAGATTGGTGTACATGGCTTATCATTCCTTTTCATAATTTGTTCAGGTTTTATAAAATCATGTAAACCTCATTACTGAAGAAATACCTAAGTGTTATTGGGGATCTGTGGTACCTTTACCTTGGAGAGAGGCAAACAAGGTAATAGTTACAGAGCAGGAGTCTGTGTTTGCTCCTTGAACTGCAGTAGCCACAGCCCATCTGTAGATGCTGAGTTCCCAGGGGATTTGCATGATGGTCTAACTACAGATATTATATTCCTTTTGGCTTTTCAACTTTACAGACTATACCATGCATTGATCTTAACTCTCAAGAAGATCATATTAGCTACTACTGTTTATAATACTATCTAACATGAAGCTCTGCATCCTCTCATTTCTGTGAATTATTTTTTTATTGATGCTTTGTGCATTTCATACATCATTTTCCAATTCAGTTCAGGGCATCATTTCCCTTTCCCTTCCCACCCCACCCCACCCCATCCCAGATCAATGCATTTTGCCATAACTGTCCTGGCATCTTTCTCGCAGTTTTTTTTTCATTTTTATCTACATAAGTTGATAACCTATGAGTACAAGCATCCTTCATATGAAACCAATTTTCAGGCTGTGTGCCAAAAACCCCACAGCCCCACATTCCACGGGGGGTGAGGGGTTGTATGTTCAATCAAGTTGACAAATGAGTGTCCAAGACTACATTGCTGTTTATAGTTTCACCATTCACCCCCAATTGCAGCCCTTACATTTCCCACGCCAAACCTAATTGGCTATGGCTCTCTCCTTGGGGGAATAACCCATGACTGATGCCACAAGCTTACATCCTCTACAGGTTAAGAGATGTTATAAACCACACAAAGAACCCTTGTCATATTTAACAGGAAAATGTAATTCATGGATTAACATATCATCCAAATATATGTGTCTATACCAAAGTAACCTACCATAACTATTAGTGCTGTTTAAATACCTATATATCTAATTGCTTGTGCTTCATTAGTAGGATCGAAAGGTTATTCCTGGACAAACTGTCAGCCTATGAAAGGAAACAGCCAGAATTGACCAGAGTCCAAGACAACAGCTCCAGAGAGAGTGGACTGTTTTGCTTCTCATTTCTGTGAATTAGTAAACACTATTCTGTACCATGGATTTACATGGTTTACAACTTGTTCCCAAGGACACTGTGAGGGGCTGTCTTATACATGTATCATATAGAATATGCTTTGTATTTCTGACCAGTATCTGTAAGTCAGTTGGCTAGGTCAAAGATTATACATATTCTGATGTTATGGGGCAATGTACAACAGCATCCCAAGACTTGTTGACATTTTCTATGTAGTGGCCAGCAGCCAGTATCATCTGGATACAGAGTAATTGCCTGTCTAATGGATAGAAAATGATATTTCACTAGTTTAGTTTCTAGTGAGTGTAACATTGATAATGATAGCTTATAAGAATTAAGAAAATGACAGTGAACAGTAGGAGTCTATTGGCTCTTTATTTAATATCTTTGGTAAGAAAACCTATTTGTAAACTCAAGAAAACATGCCAATACTTCAAAGCATTTAACATTTTTGCCATATTTCTATTGAATTAAATGATGATGTGCTGTGAATAATGACATATTTTCAGTGGGTAGACAGTAGATAACAATCACTGGTGTCAAGAAAAGCAGAAGTAGTGGTAATTTGGTACTTGTCTTTCAGAATACTTTTTAAAATGTGTTTAATAGATATTTAAAATTTCAAAAAATAGTTTCACTATAAAAAGTATGCCAAGGCACTGGAGAAATGGCTTCATGGTTAACAATATTTGCTGTTCAATCAGTTATGATGTCCAGAGGGTGGTTTCCAGCACTCACATGACAGTCTTAGTATCCAGCACATGTCTATAGCTCCAGCTCCATGTGTGGAGGACATAGGAAGATCTCTGTGGTCTTCTGGGATCCAATTGGTGTAAAAATATGAGCCTGAGGTTCAGGGAGAGAGCCTGGCTCAAATGAATAGACAGAGAATGATTGCAGAGAAAACAGACATCTTTTTATAGGCTTTGCATATGTACACTGACACACCCACGTGCCTGGACACACATTCACACACATTTATAAATAAATAAATAAATAGATAAGTAATTGAATAAACAACTTTTTTTTGTCTTTTGTCTTTTTGAAACAGGGACTCCCTGTAGTTCAGCTGGCCTGGAGCTTACTATGTAGACCAGGCTGGCCTTGAACTCACAGAGTTCCACCTGCCTCTGCCTCCCAAGTGCTGGGATTAAAAGCATGCACCACCACACCCGGTCTAAGACGGTTGTTAGCCACCATGTGGGTGCTAGGAATCAAACCTGGGTCCTTTGCAAGAACAGTCAGTGCTGTTAACCATTGAGCCATCTCTCCAGCCCTGATAAACAACTTTTAAAAAGTGTGTCACAAAGTAAAACAATGATGTGTTCTTGTGTAAATGGATCTTAATAGAGTAAACACATAGAAATAAAAAATTGTTCAACATAAATGCACTACTAGATTAAATGAACTGTCATGTTAGTCCCCTCTCCAACACTGTAACAAGTACCTGAGAAAAAGAAAGAGAGAAAGGATCTGGGTCACAGCCCTGGAAGTTTCATTCCACAGTTGCCAGGCCCAGTTGTATTTAGGTGAGGAAGGAGGACACAGAGTGGACCAAATCTGCTCATCTCATGTTTGTGGTCATGAAGGGGAAAATGTAGAGGAAAAGGAACTGTCAAGGCAAGGATGGGGGAGGAGGAACTGGGAGGAGAGTGGATGTAGATGAGGATATAACCCTCTAAAGGGCCCATCCACAGGGATCCACTCTGCTCAACAAGGTCCCTCCACCTAGGTTCAGTCACCTCCCAATAACCCGTCCAATTATGAACACATCATTAGGTTTATGTCATGACTCCATCATTTCTTCAAAGCCCCACCTCTGAGCATTGTTGCATTTGGTGGCCAGCCTTCAACATATGAGACTCTGAGGGCACATTTCAGATCAAACCCTGATCATTATTAAAAACTGAAAAATATAATTGAAACTTATTTTAATAGAAAACATTTAACATACAGGTATGCTGTGTTATGTTGGCATCCAGTGTGTGCTGTTATTAAAAGTTTTATACTGCTGATAAACCCTATATCTTTAATTAGGAGGGAAACTCTAAACAGATATTTACATGCAAACTCCATTAGATTCTTCTGACTTCATCGACTTCAAATATGTCCATGTACATTATTTGATAACATTGAGAACTCTTTTCAAAAATTCTGCTTTTTCAACAGGAAAGTAGGAATTTTGCTTCAAAGATTTAGTCTCTAGTGCTGCCTACACTTCTTCAGTGTCAAGATGCCCATGTGAAAACTTGGTTCCAGGTTGTCATGGTTAGAGATGGCTGTTGCTTAAAGACTTTGAACCAGAGCAGGAGCTGCAGTTGGCATGCTTATTTTTACTTTGTTTGTTATAGTTTTCTTCCTTTTCTGGAGGATATTGAGTTATGGAATGGAACTTTTACCCATTACAATATTTGAATACAGTATATACATTTCCAAGATTGTTGCTAAGCATAATGATTCGATTTCCAGGTTTTACAAATAAAAAATTGACAGTTTTGCATCTACTAATATCTACTAATATATGTAAGTATCATTTCCAACAGTTCTCAATAGCTAGGTTGTCTCTGTACATGGGGGAGGAAGACCAGACAGTGATCTGCATTACTATAGCATCTGGCTTTGTTCTGTTCTGGGAAACATCAAGAGAAAAAGTCACTTCTAAAACACCATTGAAATTGGCTTGTTATTTTTGTGATGACTTGAATCTGGGAAGAAGGGCAATTGCATTTACTGCTTCTATACTGAGACTAGATGTAATCTCTGTAGGTTAGACATTTGGGGAAACAGAATAAGCATAGATGTAAATAATCATGTTTTCAGTTTAAAAATTAGTTTCAGAGAATATAATGGTATTAGCAATTGACATAAAGATTGAATAAGCTAAAAAGCAATAAAACAAGTCCAAACATTATTTAGTTATTGGAATATCAAGGTCAATTGTGGAATACAAAATCCCATTGTTTTCCTGACTGATCAGATTACATCATCTTAATTATTTTATGTTGTCGTTGCTGACACCAATATTCACAAGACTGGAGACTTCCTGGAAAGACTGTCTATGAAAGGTGTTAAAAACCTATTCTTTGCAAGGAGTCAGAAATGTGGTTCTAGTTAACTCCAGTTTATACTACCAACTGCAAACAAAGCTGTCAAAATGGAAAAAGGTCCAGCTGTAGAGCATGGAAGAAATCTCCTATTTTGAATCTGAACATGTGACAGAAAAAAAAAAAAAAAACCCTTATTTATAACCTTTCGTTGTGTTCTAAGATTGGTGAGTTGTATTAACTATGGAATCTTTTGTTTGCTGAGTGTTCACATGGAAAATCATCACCTCTATCCTAATGGTCTCTGACACCTTAAATACAGGAGTTGGTAGGAGTTCAGCATGTTGAAGACTGAAATAAGACAGAACTCAATTGCTTTGACTGAAAGGGGGAGACAGAATTGGGAGGCAGGGGTGAACATGAAAACTCAGAGGAACAGAAAAGAACAGGCAAAGGTTGAGAAAGTTGAATCAGAGGACTGTTGTCCAAAGGCAAAATGAAAACACGTGCAATTGGAAAGCAAACACTAGATACCTTCAATTGGTACTCTCAAGTAACCAACAGTTCTTTGGACAGTTTGGACAATTCAACCCCGACAGTGTTGAGTGGAAGTTATTTTAGAACTAGACAAAACACAAAACAAAGACAACAACAATGAAAAAAATAAACAGACACATATTACTAATAAATACCCAGGGAAAAATATACAAAATGCTACAGAAAAGACAAACGACTTATATTAGTTGAACAATGACTTCCTCTCTCACCAAGAAAACATTGAAGGAAAACCAGAAAGTCTGATGTGCGGTCAGAGATGTTCTTGGAGCTATCTGTACTGGTGATCCACACCGCAGAGGGCTACCTGGGAGTAGAGGGTTCTCATGCCAGGACAGGGGAAGTGAAGCATACTGCTTTAAGAGTGAGAAACGAGAGCTGAGTATTGGGGAGGGACAAGCTATTATTTGTCTTATTTGGATGTTGTAGAAAGCAGAACTGGAAGCAATCTAGGATAGTGATGGGAAAGCCAGCCTGTTTGTAATACAAAATAAAGAACTCTAGCAGTTAGCAGCTAGCTATGCTTAAGAAAGGAAAGTATTTTGGGAGGGAGGTCAGAGAAGGCCATCCAGACAGATGTTCATGTCATAGTGGTTCTTTTATATCAGAATTGTCTTCTGTTGTCTTCCCGCAATTTGTGTGTGTGTGTGTGTGTGTGTGTGTGTGTGTGTATGTGTGTGGTGTAAATATGCATGTGAGATTGTGTGCATATGGTGCGTGTGGTATATAGCGTATCTGTGTGTGGGTAGGGGATGCACTTGTATAGACAGAGGCCAGAAGAGGCCAGCACCCTCCTCCATCATTCTCTACCTCCTTCCTTTGAAACAAGGTCTATGACTGAACCTTTAAAAGTTAATGTTTCAGCTAGGTTGGCAGTCAGCAAGCCTCAGTGATCCGTTTGTCTCTGCCCCACTGAGTGTTGGAGATACAGAGGAGTCCACGACCATGGCCCTTTTACATGGATGCTGAGGGAGGTCCTAATTACAGTCCCTACGCTCTCACAGCAAGCACTCTTCACCAAGGAGCCTTCTCTCCACCTGATCTCTTGTTTTTATGTGTCTGTTTCTTTTGTTTGTTTCCTGCTTTTGAGACAGGGTCTGGGCCATCTGTGAACCCACTAGGTAAGGATGACCTTGATCTCCTGATCGTCCCTCCCTAGGCTCAGTGCCTGTGCCCCATGCCGAGCTCTGCTTTTTTTTTTTTTTAATTTTTTTTATTGGTTTGGTTCTACTTAGATCCCATGGACTCTGTAGTTAGTAGACACAGAATTCTACTACTACATCTTTTTCTGTTATTCAGTACTGAATTTGACCAATTCACATTAAATAATTCATGCATCATTAGATATTAAGGAAACAATAGATTATCACATTGGAACCAGATAGATTATTATCATTTACATCATCATAAATTTCCAAAGTTTCATCAGTCACATATTTGAAAACAAAATTCAAAGTCACCTATAGATGGAGTATTTAATTTACTAGCAGCTATTTTAAACAAGTGGAAAAAAAACAATTAAAAAATCTCATTTGAAAGAGGAACTCGGGATTTGTATGATGGTATTTATTTTTAGGAACCTCATCTGAAGGAGAAAACCAGATGACAAAAACTAAGAAAGAAATGTAAGTTAGGAAACAGGTAAAGAGAAAGGGGACAGGGGGCAGGGGGCAGGCAGAAGCACGTGTGAATACCCATGTTCTCTTTCCCGTCTCAATGCCTTTCACCGGGATGCCTGAAAAAGCAGCGAGAAGAAAGGTTTATTTTTCAAGCATGTACAGTTATGGGGGGAAAGGCCAGGACATGCCAAAATGCTGAAAAAAAGCAGCTCCTGAACTCTGACTAGAAGGATTATGAAACTCCAAAAATACACCAGACGGTGAGAACTACCACCTACATTTGCAATGTTTTACAAGTTAAAAATGTCACAGTGCATAAAAATAGTTTTTTTTTTTCACCCCTGTGGACTGGTGGTTGGTGGTTTAACTTGAAGAACCAGACTGCCTCAGTAGTTTGAATAGCCTGAATATGCATTCCCAGCATGGGTAAAATAAAAAAGAAATGCCTTTCACCAGATAGTCCCCTTGTCCCAGAAATATATTCAGTCTTCTGTTCCCCTCTGTGCCTTTTTAGGGAAGGTGGAAAAAAAAAAAAAAAGAGGAAGATATCTGTTCCCAGAAGTGTGGTAATCAGTGCTCTCAGATCCATAGTGATTTGGGTTTTGTCATGATTCTCCAAAGGGCTTTTCATGTTTATTTGTATATGTGTGTGTGTGTGTGTGTGTGTGTGTGTGTGTGTGTGTGTGTGTAAGCTGGCTAGGAAAGGCAAATACGAAACAATGCCAGGCTGTGTCTTAAGGCCAGACAGAATTCATTCGTGAAGCTTCACTGTGAACACAGGACCCTTTGCCTGAAAGGGATTTGTGTTCCTGCATTGCAAGAGCACTAGCTCCAGCTGAAGAGCAGCTTTGATCAACTTCACACAAACAAAGGGGACTCTCTCCTCCAACCTCCTCTCGTTCTCCCTGCAGCCCCAGTTCATTTTCTCCAGTATATCTGCTCTACAGTCCTGGGGCATTAGCCAACACCAAAGGTATCCCAGGCATATGACAAACCCCATGCTTTGCTGTGAGTTCTGCTGTGAGTACCCAGGAAGACTGCTCCGCAAGAGCACAGAGCTCTCCACTTCACTGCAAATGACCCTGGAGTGGATTTTCCCATTTGAGGATTACCCTTTTCTGCACCTTGGCTCAGCTTCTGTCTCTTTGACCCTCTGACCACCTCCGCATCCTGGGAATCAAGCTGGAAGGACAGCTCACCCCCTCCCTGCTGAGCTGCAGCCAGGCCCAGGCAGGTGGGCCTGCAGAAACAGGTGAAAACGACCCATTAGGAGAAACAGAAACACATTTTTTAAACTAGGCTCATATGTTCAATTCACCACTGAAGGTTTTTATTTCCTCTTTGAATTGTTTTCCTTTTAACTTGTGGTTTTCCTCTTAACCCTGACGTTGGTTCATGTAATCAAAAAAATTATCCATAATGGAGAGTTGAAGGGGTCTTTTCTTTCTTTTTTTAATTTCTATCAGAAGAAAAAGCTAAGAGACTCTTTGAAGTCTAAGCACATCTGGGACAGCCTAAATGTTTCCACATCACTGAATAACAAGTTATCTTTCTCAGCTCACACCCTCTTCTTTTTTCTTTTCTTTTTTTTTTTCTCCCTTGGTCTCTGAAGATGCAGTTATTCCTGCCAGAAACATTCTTCTTCTTTTGCTAAATTCTTTTGGAAAAAACTTTCAAAACAGATGCCTAGGAAGCTGACTTTGTTCCCCTTAAGACCTCACATAGTCTTGTGTACTTTGAATACATAGATTTCAGTTCAATTGTAATTAACTCTCCTGTAGCAATTACCCTTCTGATGTCCCTCTGCCCCTCTAGAGCTAGGGCTAAGCTGGCTAGGAAGGTTCTGGGATTCTTTTCTGTTTATATTATTGATCAACAATTTCTAGCATTTGTGGTGGCATTTGATAAACTTTTGCTGAGTATGGTCTACAGGGCTAGTTCCAGGCCAGCTGGAACTACAGGGAGACCCTGTCTCAAAAAGAAAAAAAAAAAAAAAAAAAGCTGAAGCTAGGGCTAGAGAGATAGCTCAGTGAGCGAGATGCTTGTAGCTCAGGCTAGAGGACCTGAATTCAATCCGCTCCAACTATATAAAAACCTAAGTATTGCTGTGGTTACTTGTGAACCATGTGCTCTATAAGCGGGGACAGGCAGATCCCAGCAGTCTACCCGAAGCAACGGGCTCTAGGTAAAACTGAGCCCTGACCTCTGTAAACAAGTTGAAGAACAATTGGATTATCTCTGGCCTCAGATATCTTGTCATTAGAATTTGAAAGCAATGAATTTTGGCAATTTTACTTTACAAATATTAATCAAATAACCTAAGTCCCTTTTGGCCTGGCAAAGTGCAGAAACAACTTAAAGATGCTAAACTTCTTACAATGCTTAACTTGGAAGCACCTTTTTTGTTTTATATTATTTCCTGTCCATGATTGTTTTTATACAGTTATGTCTAACAAAGCAATAAACAAAACGTGAGGTGGTCCTTGTTCCCTTGAATTCCTTCCTTTTGTACATTTAATACCATAACCTGGCTCAGCTTCTAAATCTTTCTTGGGGCCTCTGAGCCAACAGAAAGAAGGGGAAGAGCAGAGAAAAGAGATGCCAGTCACAGTCAGATGAGCCTCAGGGCCAGAAGAGTGGAAGTGGCCCCGTGGCTTGGGAGCTGAGCAGCTGCTTATATTCAAGATGCCAGAATTGCCTGTCCTGGCCATTAGAGCCTGGATGTTTTCAACACAGGTCTCTTCAGGATACTTTGTTGAAAGCCTTCCGGTCTAAACTCCCAGACTAAAGATGGCCTGTTTAAAAAGCCATCAGAGTGAGTGCTCTTGTCCTCAAGATGTCTCTGCTCTGTATCTGAATATGGGAGTGCCTACTCTTTCTGAAGAGTACAAGCTGCACAACGTTATTGTTATATTTCTGTTAATCTGAAAGCAACTATGTTGTTATAATGTAACAAGGCTCTAGAATCAATCCACCACTTTCAGACTGTAATTACTGTATATGAGTGGAGAGCATGTATTCATATTTTAGAGTAATATAAAATTAAAGGAGGAACATGTGAATTCCTAAACATAAAAAAAAAAGGCTGAGAGAAAAATGCAGGATAGTTATGGCAGAATGCATGATCTGGGGTGGGGGAAGGGAAAGGGAAATATGTCTAAACTGAACTGAGAAATGATGTCTGAAATACACAAAACATCAATAAAAGCATTATATAAAAAAAGAATAAATACACCCTGTCCTGATATACTTTTAAAAAAGAGTGTCTCGCTGGGCGTGGTGGCTCACGCCTTTAATCCTAGCACTTGGGAGGCAGAGGCAGGCGGATCTTTGTGAGTGCAAGGCCAGCCTGGTCTACAGAGTGAGTTCCAGGCTAGCTGGGGTTACAGGGAGACCATGTCTCAAAAAGACAAAAAAAAACAAAAAAAAAAAAAAAAAAAGACTATCTTGGAAAACAGACAAAGAAACAAAAGACGTTTGTCTGTTCAGTCTCAATGTCTGCATTTGAGTGTCTGATCACTATAAGATTACTTCACTGCCTGAGCTTCCCTCTTGTTTGAACTCCATCTACTCTGTATCTGTGAGGATAACATAAGGCATTGAAACCCTTCACAAGTCTCTATCCAAATCTTCTATTCTTCCCCCATCTTTTCACAACTCATTTGATGAATAAATTCTCCCTGAAATATTACTGCATAGCGATGCTCCAAGCCATCACAGTCTTACGAATGCAAAGCATCAAAGCTAAGTTATTCACAAAGCCACACCTGATGCTGTTGGAGGCCCTGCTGCGGCTAGGTGACGTAAATAGCAGTAATTAAATTTACATCATCATTTCTTTTATAGTTTTGGAAAATGAGTCTCAAAATTTATATGACTGCATTTAAGCCTGGTTCTGAGCAAAAACACCATCTTCTTAAACCTCTTTCCAAAATGAAATTTCATTTTTTTTTTTAAAGAGGAACTCATTGGTTTGTGGAAAAATTTAGATATTTTTAATAGGCTTTGGGGGACAATATTAAAAAAGATATGAGTCTTTAGCTTTCAAAAAGTTTTAAACTTAACATCTGTGTTCATTGGATATATGAACAAAAGTTGCATATAATTTCATGGGATTTAGAAAGTGTCTTAAGCCAATTTATGGATCTTTAGCTCAGTAACCCCTGCAGTAAGGTGTTAGGAGCCCCTTGACATAGCATTCCTTCACAGGACAGAGCTGTATTGGCACTCCCAAGTCAGATGAAAGCTAGCTCAGATTCTTTCACAGAGAACAAACCAAAATTTCTCAGCAGGAGTACTATTGATATTTCAATTCTACATACTTCTGTATTTGCATCTTTCCTTTGTGTTTTGGGATGTTACCTCCACTCTTTTGCCCTGTGCATCCATGGGGGTTGGGCAGTTGCTGCTTACCTCTCCATCCTTACCTTGGTGTCAGACTACAAATGTCTCCAATATTGGGCAAGATACCCACCATCTGAAAAGCCCTGGATTAAGTTTAAATGGGTTTAGACAGTGTATTTAAGCATTAAGTCACCTCCATTGCTATTTGAAGCTATGGGGAGGCTTGTGTTTATTGACCTTAGAATCTTTTGGACTGGTCAGAGGTGAGTAGGGGGAGTTCTTGGCAGCTGCTACTCTGACCAGCTTTGAGTCTGTCTATAGAGATGGACTAGGTAAGGGTGGGGGTATGCAGTTGTGTTCACAAATGCTTCCAGCTCACATTTCTCCACAGAGACACACTTTGGAACTAAAGAATTCCTTCTTTAGAATGTCACCCTCTCTCCAAGGGAAGATGAAACTACATTTGCACTTGACTCTAGGTTTTCTAATTAAGGCTTTGTTAAAATGATTTGAGACGTTTTGACTACTAGCTGTTGACTCAAGCCATAAAGATCAAAGTTGGGGGTTGTATTCTAAAACCTAGAGTCAGCAGTTGTCTCAAGGTCCAGAACTGGAAAGTCCATGAAGGACAAACCATCTGTTCCTTCAGAAGACAGGAGAGGAGACTGACAGGAAGATGAGGTGATTCTCTCTACCAGCTCCCTTCTCCTCCCCAGCCCCCCCCCCAATTAGAAAGGGGAGACTGAGAGAAATCAGGACATGTAGTTACTGTGAATCATCTCTGCCACTCTAAAGCCAAAGTGAAATTCTCACCGTGTATTTCAACATGGCAATGCTCAGAAATGCTAAAGGGCTTGTCCAACTTCTCATTTGGTTAGGCTGCTGATGATCTGAGTGAAGTCAGAGTCCAGAGCCTCTGATTCACACCTGAGGCCCTCCTCAGCCTTACCCTGGCTTCCTCTTTTCTCCATTTTTTTCTCTTCCTCATCCCCTTTTATGCCCCTTCTTTTCTTTCTTTTTGTTCCTTTTAGTATTTGAAGAAGTGCATAAGATATATATTCCTCCCAAACCACTGTAAGCAAGGCAGTGCTCAGATAATTAAAACCCCTCCTTCATCCCTATCTTCTGTGACCCCACCTCTTTCTAGAGACAGAGATTATGTAAAATATAGTGTTACCACTGTATTGTCTTTTGAAAACTCATGAGCATACCCTTATACATGAATAAAAACTTCTAACTCAAAGCAGTAAGAAAACTAGGGCAGGGACCTTTCAAGCACATGGATGGATAAGTAGATCTTTTTCTGTCCAAGAGAAAGAGCCCATGAGGACATAAAACCTCAGAAAAGGGAAAACAGTATTATGTCTCTAAGAGTTGTTTATGCTTCGGTACATAGCTAAAGGGCATTTTATGGAATTAAAGCATACTAGTCTGTGAATATCTGTAAATACTTGTTAAACCATGTTTCTTATCATTGGATAATTAGATCTTTCACACTTTTCTCTGTTATGAATAATGCTATTAGGAACAGCACGTACAAGGTTCTTGTGACAAGAAATATATGCCAGATGTATTATTTTTAACATTTATTTATTTATTTATTTATTTTGTATGTGTGTGCATGTTTGTGGGCACATGTGTTCCACAGTGCATGTACTGCGGAGGTCAGAGAACAACGTGTTCTCTTTCTACCATGTGTTACATGGGCAAAGAACTCGGGTCAATGGGCTGGGTACCAAGCACTTTTACCCACTAAGCACCGCACTGAGAATTTTTCAGTGTGTAGGGTGTATCCTAGAGGTGGCACTGCTGAGTCAAGGAGTATGAGAATGGGCATCCCTCTACATAAGATGCCATCAGGCTGCTTTCCATGAAGAATTTCTCCATTTTATAGTTCCTCAAGGATATGTAGACATCTTGTGGGTGGGCATTGTCTTCCAGGATTAGCATTTCAGACATGTTGCCAACCCAGAGGTATGAAGTGGTATGTTATGCTCTTAGTTTGGCTGTTGCTGGTTGCTAAGGAGGATAATCATCTTCCCATGACATTTATTTGCTGCTAGCATCCCTTCCTGAAGTGACAACCCACAATTTAACCTATTTTTTAGTTTTGTTCTTCATCTTATTAATTTACAGCTGCTTTAATAATCCTTCTTGATCACAGTCTAATTTATATTTTACAATTTTTTCCCAGGGTATAGTCTATTTGCACTTTTTAAATGATGACTAGAGGCCTGGGATGTCGCTCAGTGGTTGGAGCACTTGCCTAGCAGGCAAAAACACCTTTAATTCAGTCTCTTGAACCATGGGGGAAATGGGATATGCCTACTGCTTCAGCATTTGGAAAGTATAGGCTGGGCTGGAGAGATGGCCTAGCGGTTAAGAGCGCCGACCGCTCTTACAGAGGACCCGGGTTCGATCCCCAGCACCCACATGGCGGCTGAGAACCGTCTGAAGCTCCAATTCCAGGAGAACTCCAGTTCCAGGGGAATCCGAGACCCTCTTCTGACCTCCGCGGCGTTGCACGACACGGGTGCACACACCTGCATGCAGACAGTACATTCATACACATACAGAAATAAATAAATAAAAAAGTAATAAAAAAAATTAAAAAAAAAAAAAAAAAAAAGGAAAGTATAGGCAAGACTGGCAGGGATATAAGGCCATCCATGGCTACATAGTGAATTCAAGACAAATCTGGAATACATGTGACACTGTCTCAAAACAAAAACATATAATAACCAAAATTTTTAATTTTTATATTGAGTCTTATCTTCTCAGGAAAGCCAACACTTATATTCAAATTTGTCTGGCTAATCCTCTCCTTTTTATCACTGAAAATTACCAAACGCTACTTGTAGTCATGTGCTTCCTTGGGGATTTCCTTTACTTTTTTATAGAGATACATTTTATTATTTTTATTTGTGTGTATATATGGCATGTGTGTGCCAGTGCTCCTGGAGACCAAAAGAAGGTTTTTCTGGGAATGAAATTCAGATCTTCTGAAAGAAAAAGTGCTCATAAAGTCTGATCCATCCCTCCAACCCCATTCCTCAGATTTCCTAAACTTTCTTGGTACTCAGAAAGGTGGTGAGGCTTAGATGCATTTTCAGTCTGTTGAAGAATTGGGAATAAAGGTGTGCTGGTTATTTATTGTTCTGAGGAGCAGATGTGTGAAGAGGAAGGCTGCTTCCTCCAGTTGACACATTACATGGGGTCATGGGGCATTTGCATTTTGGAGGTCAGATCAGATGCAGGAGGTAGAAACTAGGGTCTCTTTGGCAGAATGAGTAGAAGGTCCCTAGTTCTTCTTTCTGGAAACAAATCAAACTATATTTACCTCCCCTCTCTTTCAGGAATTCTAATAATTTAAAATTGATTAGTGTTAATAAAAAAATCCTGAAGTAATCCAATTCCCCGAGAAGCTAGGCCTCTGCTTCCTTACTTTTCAGTGCGAAGTCTGGAGAAAGTTAATTAAAATTAATTGACACCTTAGGGACCAGATCTTGATTGAGGGATTAGAGAGTCTCACAGGAAACTGGGGACTTGATTTACCACATCCATGAGGGAAGGAGCAAACCTGTCTAATCTCAACAAGACAACAGACATGATGGGCTTTATGTCCTTCTCATGGAGGAGTGCAGGCACTTGACAGAGGGAAGGCTGTAAGATCACCTGGGGCCTGCTCACCCATTTTTGTAGATAACATTAGGACCCTTTTTAATTTAATTTAATAATTTAATTAATTAATTTATTTATTTTTGGGTGGGGGGGTATTTTTGAGACAGGGTCTCCCTGTAGCTCTAGCTGTCCTGGAATTCACTCTGTAGAGCAGGCTGACTTTGAACTCACAAAGATCCACCTGATTTTGAACTCACAAAGATCCATCCTCCTGAGTGCTAGGATGAAAGGCGTATGCCACCACGCCCGGCTAGGACAGCTTAAAAAGCCGCCTTTCATCCTAGCACTCAGGAGGCAGAGGCAGGTGGATCTTTGTGAGTTCAAGCACAGCCTGGTCTACAGTGTGAGTTTCAGGACAGCTGGGGCTACAGGGAGATCCTTGTCTTGAAAAGACCAAAAGAAAATATATAGGACACTTTAATTGATTACAGAATAAAACATTCAAATATAGTCATTTAGATGCCCTGTTCAACATTCACCTGCTAACAATGTATCAGGACAATGGTTTCAGATGCTACTAAAGAGGGGTCCAGAGGTTTTTCTTTGCCTCACTTGGTTATGTGGATGGATGAACCATGTGCCCAGTGTTTAGTTCAGCCAAGTAGTTTGGATGATTGTTAACAGGCCAGACAGCTGGGTCAGAAATACTAGATTATGAGGAAAAACAAAACATAAACTAGGAGAGGTCAGGGATTTCTGGGTTCACAGCCGGACTCCAACACGACCAATGGTATAGCTTGAGGCAACTTGTTCTCTTTGAAGTCTATTTCATAACCTTTAAAATGTGTGAAATATTTGTTTTCTGGTAGTCCTGTGTGAATAAGAAATGCATGTATAATGGGTATGGCTCCCAGTGAATTCTCAAAATGTTCATTTAATTTGCCTGTCACAGATTTCCTTATTTTATTAAAATGTTTAGTTTATTTTTAAGCCTTTCTTCACTGAATAAACCTATAATCAACAATATAAGCTTTAACTGTAATAAACTAATAAATAACTTGTAAAATAACATATAAATTCATGACTTTATTTATAACCTATAAATAAAATAATCTATGGCTATTAAATCTATAAGTAATCCTCTTTCCCTAGTCAAGAAAATGAGGCAATTTTAATGTGAACTTTCAGACCCTTCAAAAGCTAAGATGAGATTATACTGCTCTTTAAAACATAAAGTAACTTCTTTTTTCTTTTACTTATCTCTGTGGGAACCATTACTAAGATTGTGTGCTGAGAAAAGAAAAAAATGTTTTATTTTTTATAAATAGACCATTTAGGTTTGTAGAAATGATGTATGATTGTTTAATTTGCTAATCTTAGAGAATTAGCTGACATATCGTACAATCAATCATTTACCCATTTAATGGGTGCAGTGAAACACTAGAGAAAGACCACAAGCTTCATTTACTGGGTGCAGTGAAACACTAGAGAAAGACCACAAGCTTCAGAGTCAGCAGGACTGGTTGGAATCCTGTGCTTTTCTGTGTGATTAATCAATATGAATGTTTCGTTTCACTATTTCATTGTGTATGTGTGCCTGTGTGTGCTTCCATGTTTCTGAACACATGTAAGTGTGCTGGTGTCTATGCTCACCTGTGCACTACGTGGAGACTGGCAGTCAACACTGGATGCCTTCCTTGCTCACACTCTGCCTTGTATATTGAGGAAAAAAGTTAAAAATTTTGGGACTTGGCCTTGCAGATTTGGGAGTTTCATTAGGGGGCTTGTCCAGGAAGTTCCACGGTCTCTGTTTTATCAGAGCTGGGGATGGCAGGTAACTACTACCCCCTTCCAGAATTTCCATGGGTCTAGAGCATACAAATTCTTCTCATATTTGTTACAAGCATTTTTCACACAGACATGTTCCCCAGCCTCCTTATTTCACTTGTTGTCACATTTTCTTCTTATGTTCTTTGGAAATAGCTATTGTAACCTTACTGATATTAGCAAGTTGTATGTGGAAGCATAAAATTCAAATGAAGAACATAAAGGACAATTGTTTCCCTAATGTAATTTAAGACATGATTCAAGTGTAATTGGATGTGTACTATGTAATAAATATAGGTAACTATGTGGAAAATCTTGTAAAATCTTAAAAGGCAAAGTTAGAAATTGAGGAACTGGGAGTAAAATAATGGCAATGAACTGGAAAACAAGAAGAATATCATTACCATGGAAGTGTGTTTGTTTATGTTATCACTACTACTAATATTATTCTATCATTACTCTTAGTATTATCATTTTCAAGACAAGGTTTCACTTTTTTAGCCTTGCCTAGCCTTAAACTTGGTACTTTCTGTGCCAGGCCTTGAGGTCTAGGATTACAGACATGAGCCACCACACACAGTTGAAATACAAAGTTCAGAGACCAGCAAACTTTCAATGTAGCTGAATAAGCTGTAGAATTTCCTCTCTTAATAGTAAGAATATATAAAGGCTTTAGTGAAAGAACACAAATAGGACTCATAGGCTTTAATATAAAGAGTGGGATATATGAATCATGCAAGGAGCCTATAAGCTGGGTGTAGATAGAGGGTCTAAATATGATTAAAATATATTGTATGAAATTTACAATAAATTAATAAAATGGGAAAAATCTAGTATATGTTCAATTGCCTAGAGAAGTTCTTAAGAATATAAAACTTTGGCTATCTCTTTTCAGCATTTTCATTGTTTTAAATTAATAAGGAATAGCTCAAAATATGCATTAAAAAGCTTGTGGGAAGTGGTGGTACACGCCTTTAATCTTAGCACTCCAGAAGCAGAGGCAGGCAGATCTTTGTGAGTTCAAGGCCAGCCTGGTCTACAGAGTGAGTTCCAGGACAGCTGGGGCTACAGGGAGACTGTGTCTCGAAAAGACTAATAAAAATAAAATAAAATAAAATAAAACAATGCATCTTAGTGGTATTGAGTGTTTGGATTTCCAGACATTCTGTTAAATAGCAAGAACCTCAGAAAATACAATTGAGTCAGGAAACTGGAAAAAGACTTGTCCTAAGTAGAGAAAACCAGACTACAAATATAAACAAATTGTAAAAAATGTTAATAGAAAATTTGGGCATCCTGGTTAGAAAGTAAGGAAGAATTCATCTCTACTTCTTATCAATACAGCACTTGAAACTCTTGTGGGAAAATGAGAAAAGAGAAGGAAATTAAAGCACTACTAATTGGAAAAGAGGTCAAATTATCGCTATTTGCAGACAATCGATATTATACATAAGAGACTCCAAAAATTTCACCAGAAAACTGCTAGAAATGATTAATACTTTCAGTAAAATGGCAGGTTATAAAATCAACTTACAAAAAATTCTTTCTATATACCAATAACAAGCAATCATACAAAGTATTTAAGGAAACTCTCCCATTCACAGTAGCCTCAAACAATATGTAGGAATAAATCTAACCAATGTCATTAAAGATCTCTACAATGAAAATTTCAGATCTTGAAAGAAAGAGACAGAGGAATATACTAGGAGATGGAAAGAACCTCCATGCTCATGAATTGGTAGAATGAATATTGTGAAAATGACTCTCTTAGCAAAAGCAATCTATAGATTGCTGATATTTGAAAGAGTAACCAATAACTCACAATGGAGGAATGACAGCATCTTTAAAAAATGATGTTCACGAAATTGGTCTCTACCTGTAGAAGAATGAAATTGGACACTTAATCCTTCACCTTGCAAAAATGTCAAGTCCAAATAGATCAAAGACCTCAATTTAAAACCTTAAACTCTGAAACTGCTAGAAGGAAACATAGTCAATACCCTGTAAGATCTAGGTATAGGAAAGGACTTTCTAAATCGAACATCAGCTGCTCAGGCATTAAGGTCATCGGTCAGTAAGTGGGACCTCCTTAAGCTACAAAGCTTCTGTACAGTAAAAGAAATGAATGAAGGGAAGAAGAAACCCATGGAATGGGAGAAAACCTTCCCCTGCTACATATCCAGTAGAGGATTAATATCCAGATTAGAAAAAGAACTCAAAAAAACAATGAAACAAGAAAACAAATCACCTAATAAAAAGATGTGTTATGGATCTGAACAGAAATTTCTCAAATGAAGAAATAAAAATGGCTAAGAAACATTTAAAAAGTGCTCAATATCCTTAGAAATTAGAGTAATGCCAATAAAAACTTCTTTAAGATTCCATCTTACCCCAGTCAGACTGGCTAAGATCAAGAGAGCAAAAGACACCAAATGCTGATAGAGAAAGGGAAGTACTCATTCCTGCTGGTTGGCTTGCAAACTCAGCAACCACTATGGAAATTAGTATAGAGAACTCTTAAGAAACTAAAATGAACTTATCATTTGACCCACTCCTTGGCATATACCCAAAGGACACATTCAATTGTATAAATACCTGCATTTCCATGTTTGTCACTGCTCTTTTCACAGTAGCTAAGAAATGGAAACAATGTAAGCATCCCTCAACTGGGGAATGGAGAATGCAAATGTGGTACATCTACACAATGGAGTTCTACTCAGCAGGAAGAATAGACAAAATTAGGAAATTTTCAGGTAAATGGATGAAATCAGAGTGTTGTGTTACACTAAAAATAATACAAACTTAGGAAAGCAAACAACATATGCTCTCTCTCATTACATATCCTTTCTTTTTTTTTTTTTTTTTTTTTTTTTTTGAGACAAGGGATCTCCCTGAACCCCAGTGTCCCTAGAACTCACTCTGTAGACCAGGCTGGCCTTGAACCCACAAAGATCCACCTGACTCTGCCTCCTGAGTGCTAGGATTAAAGGCATGTGCCACCATGCCCGGCTCATTATGTATTCTTAATGTTAATATTAAACAATCCTTTATATGTGAGTATATATCCTGATGTAATGCAAGGATCCAGAACAACAGAAAGGAGACTAGGATGTAAAGAGAAACAAGTATTTCGTTGGGAGGGGAGAAGAGAAGGACATGCAGGTGACTACTGGGGTTGGGGATAGAAAACTAAGGAGGGGAGGGATGCTGGGAGCCAGGTATTATGGGGCGCAGTGTGGGGATAATAGGAGGATTTAGATCGGGGGAATGGAGGAGGGAGGTTGTACTGGGGGGAGAGGGATGAATGGAGCTTGGGTCTCTTGGGGGAACCAGAGTGAAATATTCTGGCTAGGGAACCCCTGCAGAAACACCTATGGTATCTGAACATTATTGCATGTGTATAAGTGGGGGCTGTATGAGGAACAGTGCCAGCCAGGAGAGACCTTTCTTTCCATGATTGGTCAGAGTATTCCTAGAGACTCCCAAAATAACACAGGATATTCCTTGAGCCCTTCATTATCTCCCAGAACTCAAATACAAGTCCCTATTGCTGAAGACAGGACATATTTCAGACACAGGACTTGGACCAATGGAGCAGGAACTGACTTGTAATGCTTCTCCCTGAAGATTAGTTCTCCTAATTCTCGAAGATACTATACATGCTGTTAAGGGAGAAAACTCAATCAATAGCCTAACCCAACCCTAAAGTCCAATAACCATAATGACTGGTATTCAAACTACCTCTATGGGTGCAGTAGTGACAGTGTTATCTGGGCGGAGGGTGGTAATAAACAGCTAGTTGAACTTAAAGCCATCTCACTGGAAGTGAACTCATGGATGACACTGTAATTATAGCCAAATATCAATGGCTGGAGAGGTCATACATCCTAGGGAAAACCCTAGCTCTGTCATATAGCTAGACAAATGAAATTTCTTCCCATACACTAAATATGGATCATTACATTTACAGACAAGTATACTCTACTTGTATACCAATCATCAAAGAAGCTTCTTTTCGAAGTAGGTGGAGGCTACCTCAGAGTACCACAACTGGTGACACACAGAGAGAATGTACTTCTGAGAGAGAACCCCTCCTAGGTGACACATCTACAATGGAACTTCTACAACTGAGACACATGCAACGTAGCAGATCAGAGGGTGGAGAGAATATTAATGCATCCCTCAAATCTCTCCAGCAAAGCTTCCATATATAACAGAGTGCAGTACGACAGAAGGCCACAAATGGCTAAATTCTAGAGAAAAGATGACACAGTCTGTGTCTCTGGATATGATTCTATTAAACTTCACCCAAATATGGCTCAGAAACCATTGCAGAAGGGGGAGCAGAAAAATTGTAAGAGGCAGGGTTGGTCCATGATCATAGGGAAACAGGCTTTTAAGACACTGGAAGCTTGTACATGTGAACTTTTGGCAATGGCGCGGAGCACAAGACCAATGCCAACTCAATCAGACAAGCACCCAGAGTGGAGAGAAAGAAATGGGACTTAGCATGTATGGCAAAATACGTGGGGTGTGGGAGGGTGTGAGGACATGGATGGGGAGGGGTAGCACGTATGGCAAAGTACATGGGGTCTGGTGTGTGGGAGGCTGTGAGGACATGGATGGGGAGGGGTAGCACGTATGGCAAAGTACATGGGGTCTGGTGTGTGGGAGGGTGTGAGGACATGGATGGGGAGGGGTAGCACATATGGCAAAGTACATGGGGTCTGGTGTGTGGGAGGGTGTGAGGACACGGATGGGGAAGGGTAGCATGTATGGCAAAGTACATGGGGTCTGGTGTGTGGGAGGGTGTGAGGACATGGATGGGGAGGGGTAACATGTATGGCAAAGTACATGGGGTCTGGTGTGTGGGAGGGTGTGAGGATATAGATGGGGAGGGGTAGCATGTATGGCAAAGTACATGGGGTCTAGTGTGTGGGAGGGTGTGAGGACACAGATGGGGAGGGGTTCTAAATTGTTTAAGACTTGTTCTATGAAATGTACATTAGCTCAATTAAAAAATCTTTTAAAAATGCAAGGAAGAAAGAATTCAACTTTGAAAATAAATTATTTGTTCTTTCATAATATCATTCCCAGCCCATCCTGGTAGCTCAAGCTTTTAATTGCAATACTATGGAGGCCGAGGCAAGGGGATCTCTCCGATATCAAGGCCATCCTGGTCTGCATAAGGAAGTTCTAGGCTATTTAGGGACTACAGAGAGATCCTCTCTCACCCCACCATCACCACAAAAAAATACCATTCCCAAACAAGTTGAATCTTTATCTTAACATTTCATCTTCCCTACCTTACATCAGACCTGGAGTTCTCCTGGAATTGGAGTTACAGATGGTTCTCAGCCACCATGTGGGTGCTGGGGATCGAACCTGGGTCCTCTGCTAGAGCGGTCGGAGCTCTTAACGGCTAGGCCATCTCTCCAGCCCCCTCTACCCAGACTTTTAAGGGGCTTTTCTTGCTTTTGAAACATTGACTCATTTGTTATCATGTAATGTTTGCAGCATGCAAGCAGAAGTGAATTTGCTTTACTCAACCCTGCTTATTTCTTTTTATTTTTTTTTATTGATGTTTTGTATTTCAGACATCATTTTTCAATTCAGTTCAGGCATATTCCCCTTTCCCTTCCCCCCCACCCCACCCCACCCCACCCCAGATCATGCATTCTGCCTTAACTGTCGTGCATCTTTCTCTCAGTCTTTTTTTTTTTTTTTATGTTTAGGAATTCACATTTTCCTCCGTTAATTTTATATTACTCTAAAACCTTTAAAAGACTCGGAATGAGTCTACCACCTGACCCAGTCATACCACTCCTGGGTGTATAAGACTCATCCTACCACAAAGATACATGCACATCCATGTTTATCGCAGCTCTCTTTACAATAGTGAAGAGCTGGAACCAAACCAAATGCCCCTCAACAGAAAAGTGGATGACAAATATGTCATACATCTACATAATGGAGTACTATTCAGCAGTAAAGAAAGATGGCATTATGAACTTTGCAGGTAAATGGATGAACATAGAAGCCATTATGCTGAGTGAAGTAACACAGTCCCAGAAGGACAAACAGAGAATGGATTCCCTCATTTGTGGATGCTAACACCAAATCCCCCAGAGGAAAGGCAAACTGAGTAACATTATTGTTATATTCCTGTTTATCTGAAAGCAACTATGTTGTTATAATATGAATCTCTCAACGGGCTCTAGAATCCAGCCACCGATTATTTTCAGACTCTGTAATTACTGTATATGGGTGGAGAGTATGTATCCATATTTTAGAGTAATATAATATTTTTTAATTTAAGAAGTTTGACTTGCATTTCTTCCTCTACTTCTCTGAAGGAGCAGGTAATTCATGCCAGTGCTTCTCTTTACAAAGTAAGGCTTTTGCATTTCTTTTGTGTGGGTCACCCCCTGTGGAGATTCTGACAAACTAGCAAATAGTTATGCATTAAAGAATCATTACTAACTTACATCTAGATTTTTTAACTATTTATTTATTTATTTATTTATTTATTTATTTATTTATTTATTTATTTATATGAATGTATTGTCTGCACGCAGGTCTGTGCACCCGTGTCGTGGAATGCCGCGGAGGTCAGAAGAGGGCATCGGATTCCCCTGGAACTGGAGTTCTCCTGGAATTGGAGTTACAGACGGTTCTCAGCCACCATGTGGGTGCTGGGGATCGAACCCAGGTCCTCTGCAAGAGCAGTCGGCACTCTTAACAGATAGGCCATCTCTCCAGCCCCTTACATCTAGATTTAATGAATCTATAAAGGCTTTCTGTAGGCTACAAGTGATATGGTAAGGTATAACTTAAAAGGGTAGGGAGGGGGCAGACATGGAAGTCTCTGAGCTGTGATTTGGCAAAGAAGAGTAGAACTTGTTCCAGCCTCTTACATAAGATTCTAATGCAGATTTCACCAGAGACTAAGATGTCCATTAAACATATGAAAAATATTCCACAGAAGAGCAAATTGAAACAATAGTCCATAATTTATATAGAAACAAAACAGAAAATTCATCAGATGACTCAAATTGAACAAGACCTATTAAATTTAAGGCTGTTAAACTGTAATGTAGAAAATGCTCAATGAAAGTAATGGAACTGTAGACTGCTACAGTCATTTTGGAAAGGAATATTTCAGCATCTGTGAAAATTTATGGGCATACATGGACATGTCTATGAAACTATGTTTCTACTCTTAAGGACTGGGACTAAATATATGAAATTGCTGATATGGGGGTTATATGTATAAAGATTTTTTTCCCTAGAAGTTCTCCATTTGAAAGCATCTTGATTGTCTAATCAATAGGGCAAGGGTCAAATGTTCATTGCTTATGTTCAACAAGAAATATTAGTTAGCTATTAATAGAATGAATTGAATATATATATACATATGGTATATTTTTGAGTTAAAGAGTAAGGTACATGGTTTTGTATAGAATGCTATGATCTCCGTTTGATGAATAAGGCTTGATGTAGAGAGATGTCAACTAAGATTTTATGTCTTTGATTACCTAAGAATGGCAAGACAGCCACTATATATGAGGAGTCTGTTTTATTTTGCAAATATGTATTGGTAAATTCAATTAAAAAACATAATATAGTGGAACACAATGTAACACAGAGGATGATTTATGGTTGGGAAGGGAGAGCTAAAAATAGGGGTCTGGTACAGAAGTGCCATATTTGCAAATTCAAGTCTTAACCTCATCTACCAAGAGTGCTAACTTTTAACACACACACATATATATATATATATATATATATATATATATATATATATATCCTAGATAATGCTTGATAAAGCTAAACACTAAAGATGCTATTGATCAGTTCCTTGCAATATTAATCACCTTTAGAATTAAAGCTTCTTCTATTTAATTATAAAATATGGATTATTGCCAAGAGATTTGAAATTTTGAAGAGAACTTCTGGGAAGGCAGCTGACTCTGGGTAATGTCTGAGTCCTGAGGAAGGAATCCATCACAAGCTGGATAAAGCCATCCTCTGACATCATAAACAGGGCAACATGGCATGGGTGCTCCATTGCTTTATTTGTGATGACATAAGTGAATATTAACAGGATCACTTTCTTGATAATAACTGATGGCTTGTTAAAAATAAGTGATTGTGCACCTCATATGCAGAATTGAAGGAGTGTGTCAGACAGGCACCTCTAACCTTGGTACTGTGGGAGGGGGCAGATACAGGATTGCTGGGCCTTACTAGCTACCAGCCTAGCTGAACATTGCTGAGTTCCAGATCCATTGAGAGACCTTGCCTCAAAGAAAGAAGGTGGAGAGAGAGATGAAAGATGGCACCTAATTTCCTTGTCTGGCTTTCCATGACCATACAAAACTACACAGATATGTGTACACATACATCACATCCTTCCTTTTTCTCCTCTTTCTTTCACCACCAGTTACCCAGAGGTAGATTTCAGAAAAGACTTTCTGGGAAATGAGGAAAGTAATGAGTTGCTGTGTGTTTCAGCAAGACTCCTTTTCATCATTACATTTTTTAACATTTATGTATTTATTTATGTATTTTGTGTGTGTGTGTGTGTGTGTGTGTGTGTGTGTGTGTGTGTGTGTGTTTTGGAGACCGGAGGATAACTGGAAGGAGTTGATTATCTTCTTCCACCATGTGGGTTTGGGGGAATCAAACTCAGATCATCAGCCCTAATTTGCTGGACTTCCCCAAACTTAACACCTAGATCAGAAAACTTTCTACAAAACTGAGCTGAGATGTTGGATTGAACAATTTTTTTGGCTATCCTTTTGCAGCTTTTCACTTATTTATAAGGTCCACTCAGCGCATTCTTATCAATTGCCATATTTACAGTGCAGTATTGGCAATGAACAGCCAAACACAGGAAATCCCTATCTCAGTGCTTGCTCCTTGCCAGGGATGTAGATGAATGGATGGAGCTCTACTTGATAATACACTAGATATTATGCAATATATAGACACAAGGAAGGGATTAGAATTTTCCCCTCCATTATTAACTTTATTTATTCCATCCAGCTGATATTTTAGATTTCTACAATACAGAACATACTTTTCAACCTAGAATATTCCTATATTTAATAATACATTTAACCATTTTAATTCCCTATTCTTTTTTTCTTTTATTTGGTCTTTTTGAGACAAGATCTCCCTGTAGCCCCAGCTGTCCTGGAACTCACTCTGTAGACCAGGCTGGCCTTGAACTCACAAAGATCCACCTGCCTCTGCCTCCCAAGTGCTAAGATTAAAGGCATGTGCCACCATGCCTGGCTAATCCCCAATTCATTTTTAAAGATCACTTTTACAATGGTTTAAGTATCATTAACTCTTTTATTTACTCAATCAAGAAATGGGTGCTTCCTACATAAAGCACTGTTTGGATATTAGGATGAAAAGTAGTAAAGAAAAATTATAGCACAGCCCATGAGGAAAAAAAAAAGGACAATAAACTTGACAATAAATCCTGTGATAGAGATGGGGCTCTCTTCATGCCTGTACAGGCTGGATCATTGCCCAGGGCCCAGTGCCCAGAAGGACCTAGACTTGACTTACACTTCTATTGGTGGTGTTTCAGGATTCTTGATAGTTTTGTATTTGAACTTACATGTAGAGTTCATTAGAAAGAATGATATTGCATGTCCATATATAAGGTGCACATACTTTTCAAGTCATGCCCATGAATGTTGAATTTCAGTTAGTCTGTTAACATAAAAATGAGGGAGGCATCAAGGCAATGTCTCAGTGAGTAAGAACACTTGTCACTAAGACTGAAAACCCAAGTTCAGATTTCTAGTACCCATATTAAAAGGGGAATATGGTCACACAGACTCCTCTAGCCTTGGTACTGGGGAAGGGCCCAGAGACAGGAGGATTGTGGGGCTTTGCTGGCTACCAGCTTACCTGAATATTACTGAGTTTCAGATCCACTGAGAGACCTTGTTTCAAAGAAAGAAGGTGGAGAAAGATAAAAGAAAGCACCTGATTTCCTTGTCTGGGCTTCCATGACCATACACGACAACACAGATATGTGTAAACATACCACACAGACAACCATGCAATTTCAGTAAGACTCAAAGTAAAACTGTTATTTCTTTGACTAAGTGAAGGCTCTAAGTAAGAATCCTTCAAGGGCACATTCCCCAAACTCAGAAAGAAAGCAAAGGTGATTCAAGGAACACATAGGGTAAAGAACAATCTCATACCTTTTTCTTGAGGAGTTTCCCAGTGCTACGTAAACAGCTGGAAATGAGGACACAAGGGTGCAGGACCCACACTTTTCTCTCTCCATCTTTCCTAATTCTTCAATGATGAAGGGGAAAGAAAGTGAATGAGAGTTTTGAGCATCAAAAATAATAGTGTGATGCTTGCATTGCTATAAGAATAAAATATGTGTGGATATTCATGCTGTCAAAAGTGGTGTGCAATTTCAGTTCTTTCACATGAATTAAAGCTCCTTGCTTTTTCCTTAAAGCTGGCACTTTAAAATATGTCAAATGTGAGAAAATTTGTGCTAATAATTTAAATATTTATACTTTTAAGAAAAGTATGATGAAATGGGGGCTGGAAAGATGGCTCAGCAGTTAAGAGAACTGGCTGCTCTTGTAGAGGACCTAGTTTGGTTCACAGTACTGACATGGTGGCTAACAATCATCTGTAAATCTATTTCTAGGAGATCTGATGTCCTATTCTGGCCTCCAGGAGGACTGCACAGTATGAGAGCACTTACATGTAAGCAAAACACATACACATAAAAATAACTAAATCAAGAAATTATGATGACAGCAATTAGAAAATAAATAAACTTGTAGTCCCTAAGAAGATTATGGAAGAAAAGAAATAATTCTCTTTTTGATATCCTTATGGACACAGATTTTTTTCTTCTTTCTCTTTTTGAACAAAGGACCTACATTTTTTATTGTTTCTGTGTCCCACAAGTTATGTTACTAGACCTAGATAGAGGGGTTCAGGTTAAAATTTTCACAAAGCCATTCAGTCAGAAGGAAGGATGTCATTCATGTTTATATCTTGCTAATCTCAAAGCTTTTGTTACATATTGCAGAAAGTTTAATTATGATCTTCTGATGATCAAGCAATTGGGCCAGAATGAAGAGAGAGAGAAACTAGGTCCTAAGTGAGAGATGAAGCCATTCCTCTGCTCCTGGAGAACACTGCAGTAGCCAAGGCCAGGAAAATGGAATTAGGATGTTTGACCATTGCTCTACCTCTGACTGCTGAGATTTGCTTAACTGTAGGAAGAGACATTGGATAATGTGCTGGGCAGCTTTAGTTTTCAACTTGACAAACCTGGGAAGAGGGAAATTTATCTGGAGAATTTCTACTCTTATTGACCTTTGGGGAAGACTGTGAGGCTTTTTCTTGATTGTTGGGTCATGTACCAGGGCCCAGCCCTGCTGGGTAGATGGTCCCAGGTTCTAGAAGAAAGCAGGCTGAGGACTGGGCAGAGGGGCAAGCCAATAAGCAACTTTCCTTCATGGTCTGTGGTTCAGCTCTTGCCTTCATGTTCCTGCCCTGACTTCCCTCAGTGATGAGCTGTGACCTTGGAAATGTAAGATAAAATAAACCCTTTCTTCCATGAGTGGGTTTTGCACAGTGCTTTTATCACCATCAGAACATAACTAGGACAGAGATGAAAATGGTCTCAAACTTTTTATTTATTTACTCAGGGATTTACTTAAGAGGAGGCAGCTGTGGCATGTGGAGATGAGCAGAACAACTTACAGGACAAGGCTCTCTCCTTCCACCATGTGGGTCCCTGCCATCAGACTCAGGCCAGCATTTTTGTGGAAAGTGGCCTTGCCTTCTGGACCAACTCAAAACTATTTTTGTTTAGGGCACATCTTATAGGCCAAAAAGTCACTCCCTTTGCAAGTAAATTAGTTTCTGAAGGATGATTATAGTCTATAGATGGAATTGATAATATGTGGATAATTCCCTTATAACCATATATAACAATGCCCTATAAGTATTATAAAAACATAGAAAACTGTACATTAACAAAGAATAATTCAGGTCACTTTGTCAATTTTATTTTCTTCATGCATATTGAAGGGTTCCAAGGTAGAGTTAAGATGTACAAAGTTTCTACTGTCTATAGCAATGAGAAAAGATCCATGGTATGACATCTCTGATGCAGCATTAATAAGGAAGACACAGTGAGAATGTGGACAAAGAGTAACAGGTTGAAATTATAATTGAAAATGTCATACAATTCAGACAAGAAAAAATAATGCTATTCCAGGGCCTGGAGAGATGGCTCAGAGGTTAAGAGCACTGGCTATTCTTCCAGAGGAAGCAGGTTAGATTCCCAGCTCCCATATGGAAGCTATCCACTGTCAGATCCAGGGGATCTGATACCCTCTTCTGACCTCTGCAGGCACTGCATGACGCAAGTGTACCTCATACACATAAAATAAAAATATATGATAATATATTAAAAAATCCTATTCCAAATGTGTCTTGAAGGAGACCTATTCCAACTACGCTAATCTAGAAAATCCCTTATGGACATGGCCAGTGACTGATATCTTTGATGATCCTGGCCCCTATGAAGCTGGCAATCAACATTAACCATCACATCTTTGTATATAAGTAGTAAAGTTGAGGAAGCATTGTTAACTCTTGTAGTTCTGTTACACAGCCATGTGATGGTTCACAGGAAGATGAAAACTAAAGGAGGTGGAGATGAAAGCATGGATTGAATTAAAAGGGATAAAATCCTAGATGTAGAGCAGTGCAGTTTTGTGACTGGGCTCATAACATTTATTCCATAAGTTATATGATAGATTTGTTCTGCATTATCTTTGTGTGTGGTAGCTTTCATAGAGTGTGAATTTAATAGCTTTCAACAGTTAGTTGTTACTCCAGAAAAGACAATGAAGTCACAAACTAATAGAGAAGAAAATAGAATGTAAGAGAAAGGATTATCCCAGAGGATCAGTCAGCAGTTGAGCTGAGCATACCAGTCAAATTACATCTGGAATGTTATATTAAAAGCCCATCAAATAAGCATTTGAAGAGAAAGAAAATGTTTTATTTGTAGGAAGATGTTGGGAGAACATGTTAGCTGCCTTAGCTTTAAAAGATCTCATAGGTGGAAAATGAATAAAATTTATCCTTGGTGATTCAAGTCCACGTAGACCTTTTGAAAGGACCTTACAGAGAGGCCACTTTTGATACTGCAGCAGAAGTGAGAAAAATCAGACCCCTTCAAAAGCAGCCTGGACATTCTTCTAGACATTGAATTCATTTACCCTTAAAATGAATAAGATACTGGAAATTCAAGTTATCATTCTAAAGGATGTCTTTACTAAGTGAAGTGACAGGTGAACTAGATATACTCTTAGTTTCCCTCTGAGTTCGAAGATATTTCAGGGAACAAATAAATGAAATTAGGCACCAGGAGAATGACACTTGCACTGCTAAGGGAATAACATTTTTGACAATATACACGTTTATTATCAAAGCATACCTACCTCTGGAGTATATACGATCATCTCCTGTGGCATCCGTAGACTGCATTACCTTCTTTTACCTTGAGTTGTAGAATATCATCCTCTGAGTGGAACAGCCTTTAGCTTGGCCAGAACAGCTATAACTTCTTCCAGGAGACACCTGCACCTCCTGTTGATAACTTACCTTTGGTCCTGTAGGGAGAAGGTAGAGAAGGTCACTGGACCCTCACCCAAGATTCAGTCTCTTCCTCAGAACCTCCCAGACAGTTGTATGATCCTGTCCTTACAACTCATGAGCTGTAGTCTCAGGAAATATGGGATTACAGCTGTGAGGAAGTCACTGGTCATGCTTAGGTGAAACTTTTGTGTGGTTGGCTGCTTTGGGGTCACCCACACTCCTATAAGTAACCCTGCAACCATGCCTCATAGGTAAGTCCATTAAACTCATTGGTTCTCTAAGGTGGACTTTGGTTGAATCACAGTTTGGTTTGTCTGAGGTGCTTTATAAGAAAATAGATAATTGTTTACATCACTCCAATGGGAGAGTTCTCACAACACCATGTAAATACTATAATGGGAAATATTTTATAGACGTGTATTCATAAAAAGTCCTTCTGTATATATATATATATGACAAATGAAACATGAGTCTAGATCGCACAACAGTATTTAAACTCTTTTATTCCCGTGTATCAGTATTTATACTTTCTTCTTATTATTAGTCATAGCATTATGTAATATTATGAAATATTTAGATTATCTAAAATCCCAGAATATCATTATTCATGATACTGAAGATAACAAAATAAGCACTTAAAACATTTCCCTTTTTATTATGTGCCCGTGAGCTATGATGGTAGACTCTGAAATAACTTCTAAGGTTGATTGGATTTGATTGAACCTCTTTTTGTCATCTCTAGCTCTTAGAAACTTGCCAAGCAGCCATGGTCAAAGATTAGGCAGCACAGTTTATCTGTTGTGTCCAAGCCTTTTATGCCCGAGAAGGCAAGCAACCACAGGAAACAAAGGAGAATATGATTCATCTTCATGTAAACACAATTTGGATTTATACTATCCAGGATGAAGAAATATAAATCACAGACAAAGTCAAATCATACCAACTTATAAGGTACATCTTAATTTTAAAGAGAGATGTTAACTTCTTCATTTCAGGAGCTTTACCAGCTCCAGGCAGATAGCTGAAGGTTGGCAATAATCCAGACAAAAAAGGCAATACAAGATAAGCCAAACAAAAAGAGGAAAGTCCTGGTGTGATGTCTACACTGCCTGGAGTGTGCTGCTTCGTAATTATAATCTGGAGGAAGGCATGTGCCTTGGTGTGATTATTAAGTTTTATTTTTCTCAGAAGACAAGTTACAAGACATATCTCTACAAAGCCGTTAACTCTTTCCAACAGAGGCAAGCCATCAAGGCAGCCAGTGGAAAGAAAGCATTTGGCCTGAGGCCTAGGGCTCTTGGTAAACCACAATTTCTTGGGCTGCCACTATAATTTAAATTAAGTAGCAACCAGGCTTATAAACTCACATTATGACCCAAACTTTATGATCCTTATATATCTCCTGGGTTCTGATCACAATGAAACTTTCTCCTTCTGAAGCAATTTAATACAAACATTCCTTTGGCAGACTATAAAATGTGATTTTTTTTCAGCTGACCTTTTATAGGTATGATGGGTGCATATTGTGTGCCCAGTTGGAAAAGGGGGGGAAAAAGAAGAAACAATTGTAATGTGAGCGTGGAAACATATGTGTTGTGCTCCTATAAAACAGATTTTCACATGAAAAAAGAATGCTAAAAGATCTTCCTAGCCCAGTTTTTGCTTTTTTCTGCAGAAGGCAGATGAACAGAGTTTTGGCTGAACATTTAAGCCTGTTAAAGACTCAGAAGCTCAACATTTAGAAATTTGCTAGCTCCCAGAGTCATTTCGTATGCGCTCTCTTTCCCAGCCCAAACAAGAATGTTTCTCTTTGTAACTGGAAAATTTCTCTTGCACCTGGGAGTCTATTTCTAAGCAACAGCTCCTGAACATTTGCGCTGAGTAAAGAAACAAGGAAATAACAAAGTTTTAACTTTCGATATTTTATTATTATAGGTAACCTAGAATTCATGCCAGGAGAGAGAGTTTTAAGAAAATTATGCTCTTAACAACACTAGGGGGAATGGAGCACTGAAAGTATGTGATGAAAATGTTAGGGACATGGGAAAAGATTGAGTAGAGAGAGGATATGTGCCCGTCCATATTTAGTGCATAAACTCCCAGACATTGGATTGTTAGTGGAATTCTGGGGAATGTAAGGTGTGTACTGTGAGGTATACTTAGTTTGAGAGTGGTCAGGTTAACAAAGCAAGGAGTGGTATTCTCTCAGGTGTCTCCAGAGATATCCTACAATACAGAAAGAATCAGTTGCCAGCCAGGTCAGTTTCTTCTCACTAATTCTTTCCCTCAGAAATTCTTCCAGAATGGTCAGAGTGTAAGGGAACAGATTGTTTCTGTGCAGCACTCTGAAACTGAAATGGGAGACAAAGACAACACTAACACTTATAACGGCAAGTGATAGTGTGCCCTGTTGAGTTCCTAGGGCTTGAGATAGATTTGATGTATCAGTTACTATTTTAAAAAAAATAAACAGGCATTTATTTCATTACAAAACAACAATACACAAGCAAGTAAAAGGGTGAGGTAGGGGCTGGAGAGATGGCTCAGAGATGGAGACCACTAGTCGCTTTTGCAGAGGTCCTAGGTTTGAACCCTTCTCAGTACTCCATTCAGATGGCAGAAGGGTAATCTGTAACTGCAGTGACTGAGGATCAGACAACCTCCCCTGGCCTATGTGGGCATTTTGTGTACATGGTGTGCATACATACATGTAGGCACAGACTCAAATACTAAACAAGAAATAAATCTTTTAAAATATTTTCTTTATTATTAATTTTATGTGTGAGCATATTGCCTGCTTGTGTGTATGCAATGCCTGCAGAGATCAAAAGTATGTATCTGATCCCCTGGAACTGGAATTAAGGACAGTTGTTAGCTGCCATGTGGGTGCTGGGATTCAAACCTGGATCCTCTGCAAGAGCAGCCAATGCTCTTAACTACTGAGCTATCTCTCCAGCCTACCTCCCCAAAATAAATATTTTAAAAAATTTTGAGGGATGTTAGGAGATAGATATGATAAATGAGTTGAATATATGAAACAGCTCAGTTATCAGAGAATATGTCTATATCAAATAATGGTATTTAATACATATATCAAATTATATTAATATATTAATAAGAATATCAAATAAATAACATTATTTGATATATACAGATGCAGAATTTTATTTTGTCATTTATGCATCAATAAAGTTGGGAAAATGAGGCATCTCTTATGAGTGGAAAGGATTCAGCGACTTTAGATATAGACATACAAATACTGTGTGTCATCTTTTTATATACACAAATACAGAAACAATATTATTTACCTTTAAAATTACTTCTATTTTTAGGTAACATACACAAACCTGGAAGATATTAAGCAAAATAAGTCAGACACAGAAAGACACTCTTGATGGAGGAGTGAACTATAGGAACATCGACTGCAACTAGGAAGTGAAGATGTAGGTGGCAGAGCTAGGGTTAGAGAATGGAGAGATTAGGTTAAAGGTTATAAGACGACTGTGCTCTGGAGACACAGTATACAATCAGGGAATAAACTAATGTATATCTGAAATTTCCTATGAAGATGGATCAGTATTCTCAGCACACACACAAATGACAAATATGTGATAAGTAAAGAATTATTCCAGGTATATATATATGAATATGTCATCTTTGCAATTTTCTATTCTATAACTATAACACTGAAACTTTGAGGCATTGAATATTTGGGGGAAAGAAAGACACCTGATTAATTTGTTGGAAAGCTTCCTTGATGGGCACTGTAACCATTTCCTGTGTTGACAGAAGAGGTGACTGATGGGCATGGCCACGCAGCTCTTTCTCAATCTGACCTCTCCTGCTGCTTCAGTCTCCAGGTGCAGTACAATACCAGCTTTGAGCTTCCTACACTTTGAGCAGAGCAACACGTGTTTGTAACCCACTCAATAAGAACATACCAAAGCCTAAATTAAAAGTGGAGAAGGTGGAAGTTCCTTGCAAGGTGACTATGGCCAGGCTACCTCGGCCGTGGGACCATGCAGTACTGCAGCTGCCTAGGGTGGGTCACACACCAGTATAGCTAAGATGTTGGTTAAATTTCAGTTGCCTCTAGTTTTTAAAAGTCTTTAATATTTCTCTTGAATAAAGAAACAAAAATCTTCATTCCTTTTTGCTTTCTCAAGTTTGTGGAAGAAAATAGATAGCAAGCAGGCAGAAGGAGTAACAGAGGTGAGAGCTTTCAGATAGGCATTACTAAGTTCCCCAGCGCCATGGCTGCTTTAGAGTTCTGGCACTCTAGTCTGGGCTTTGTTCAAGTCTGCTTGTTCATTCCCCCAATTCTACTTAGATATCTGATTGAAAAAGGCTACTATTTTCAAACCATCACACATATTCTCCTTCTTAAGAAAAACAAAATGCTTCCATATTCACAGTTTCTTTTACTGAGAAATTATCTAAATTATGCTCAGTCTAAAGTAATTACCCTTTCTTTTCTCTATATAAAAGTGTTTTGAAGAGAAATTATAATTTATCTCATAATGTTTCTCTTAAAAACTAGTTTCTGCAATGTCCCTCAAACTGATGTGTAATGTTGTGTTTCAGGGTAGAAAACATGGATTGCTGCAATTTCATAAAATAATTAGGTTGAATCATATCCACAGAACTTGAAATTGATTTACAAGAAAACATCTACTCTTTCCATCTTCATGTTACACCAGAAAGAAATATCTTAGCACTGGAACTCAATTTGAGAACAAAATGGGAAAGCAAAATAAAATTGAAAAATAACAGTCAGTAGACATTTTTTCATCCTGTATACACATTTTCAAAGAAATACCATTTGGGGAACTGTGTAATTTCAAAAGTTGGTTTCTAGAAAGAAAAAAAAAGGTTCTTATAGCTTCTAGGTTGATACAATGACTCTGAGTTTTATGGGTTACTGAAAAGGCACAGTAATTCAAATTAACAATTGGACATAAGATCAATATATGGAAGTTGCTTCCTGAAGTGTAATCATTGTTTTACCCACATACACTGTATGAAGTTTTACTTTTATTTTTATTTATTCATTTTTTTTGCCTAGTATGCCCTAGAACTTTAAGAGAATAGCATCCACCATAGTTTCAGAGGATATGAATTAGCTGAAGAAATGGCCATCATAAAGACAATAGAACCAGGTCCTTCCTTGAGTCTCAGGAACATTAGACATGCTGCATAGACTTCAACATGTGTACATCTCACTCATATTGATGGCCAACTGGCCAGTATCCAATTAAACATTTGAACATGTCTAAGAGATTGATAATTTATGTGGTATGAGGTAACATTTAAATGGATGACAAATTATACATGATTCACTTTCTTTGATATAACATTCAAAAGCTGGGAGGAAAAAAAATATACAAGGGATTTAAAAAGGGATTTTCAGAGAGGTGTTTATCACAGGAGAGTCAGTAGAGAGAAGGTAATTGCTACAAAACTTTCTTTGTCATATTTGTGGGGATTTGGGGTAGATCTGTATTTACAATTGTTTCATAATGAATAAAGTAATTTTTAGTGCATTATCTGACAACTAAAGTAGCACAAGTTAATTTTTGTTAATTTAGGATGTATGGACAAAATAGCAATGAGCAATCAATGAAGTTCAAAACCAATATTTTTTATTCATAATAAAAGTAAGCTTGGGTATGGATCATCATGTATAAGGTGTTATGCTTAAATATCTTATGAGATCTGTCTGGTTTTCTTCGGAAACTGTTTAGGTGAATGTTATTTTTATTTCCAAGAGATAAAGCTGTTAATATTTTGAAGTAAATCGTCATTTTTTTTCCTTCCTATATGTCAGATTACCCACACATGTAAGGGCACTCAAATTTTACTTGAACACAATCATCATCATGTTTTCCTGTTGTTTTGTAACTTTTCAAAACTTGAATTTCTTACAAATGTTTTCCCATGTCATTAAATATTTGCAAGATGATTGTTAATGTTTGAATTATCTGCATAATTTCTTTAACTTCTATTATATGATATTTAATTTTTCCCTGTGAAAAATAATGTCACAAATTATATAATTATATCTGAGCTCATAAATATTTATATGTTTTTCAAAATCAAACTACATTTTATACTAAGGAAAACTTTACATTGCATGAAATTATTCCTTGCTCTTTGAAATATCAAAAACAGATCTTCGTATGTATTTGACTCAAACATTCCCCAATTCAAAGTTTGCTTTTTGATTGGTTTTTGCATTGTTTACATATATTTTGAACTTTTGACTGCAATTTTTAGTTCATTTAAAAATATTGTATATTTTTCTGGAGATAGTAATCATTTTGTCTAAATTTGTTTTTGATTAGTTCTGACTTTTGAGGAAAGTGATAATTTTCAGAATTAGAATTTTATATGCTTTAATAGCAGCTTTCTTCATTTGTCAAGAGAGGCTTATTATATTGTATTTAAAACCAAAATAGAGCATGTCTTTAACTCTTCTAGAAAATTTGTTGTCTTTTTTATTTTTTATTTTATTATTTTTAATTTATTTTTTATTTATTTTATTTTTTTTTTTAGTCTTTTTGTGACAGGGTCTCCTTGTAGCCCCAGCTGTCCTGGAACTCACGCTGTAGACCAGGCTGGCCTTGAACTCACAAAGATCTGCCTGTCTCTGCCTCCCAAGTGCTAGGATTAAAGGCATGTGCCACCATACCTGGCTTTGTCTTTTTTATTTCTAGAGCTGGGAACCAAACTGAAGAACCATAATTGATGGACATAGGACCAATTAGAATTGTTTCCTATTTATAGTAGTGATGAACAGCCCTCTGTAGTTGGTATAAACAATGGTGATTATTTCAAAGGTGCCTCTAATTGAAATTATCTCCAAGGTACACTGACTTGTTTGCCTCATGCTACATGGGAAGAGACTCAACACATTTAATAATAATTATTAAAGATTAATATGCTTGGGAAGAATAGATAGTAAAAGATTATTATTTCTATAACTTTTATTGAGAATTTAGAAAATGGTTATTATACTTATTGTCTGTGTGTTTATAATGAGTCTCTGTGTGCCTGTGTACTCACATACACATGTCACGGCATGCACATGGAAGTCTGAAGACAATTTTCAGAAGTATTTACTCTCCTTCCACCATGTGAGTTGTGGGGGTTTAAATCCATGTTGTCAGGATTGTTGGCACATTATCCACTGAACAATCTTGCTGACCTAAGAACTTTTAAAAATAAATTTTTTTTTTGCCAGGTGTGGTAGTGCAGGCCTTTGGAAGACAGAGGCAGGCAGATCTCTGTGAGTTCAAGGACAGCCTGGTCCACAGAGTGAGCTCCAAGCCAGCTGAGACTAAAGGGTGACCCTGTCTCAAAAATACCTCAAAAATACCCCCCCCGAATAAATAAAATAAAAAAAAAACTTAAATTTGTATTTTATTTATTATTTTTATTTTATGTGTATGAGTGTATATACCTGCATGTATATAAGCATACCTGTGTTATGGAATGCTTGCAGAGGTCAGAAGAAGGTGTCAGATTTCCCTGAAACTGGAATTACAGAAGGTTGTTAGCCACCATGTTGGTGGTTGGAATCCAACCTGTGTTCACTACAAGAGCACCCAGTGTTTTTAGCCACTGAGCCATCTCTCCAGCCCCATGACCTAAGCAATTTAAGAGGTATTTAAAAACATCTAATGGGGTCTTAGCAAATTTTAAGTTTAACTTAATTAACTAATTAATTCATTTATTCATCACATATTTTTTGAATGTTCTATGGAGCAATGACTGAGGAATTTGTCAGAAATGTTAAAGTGAAGAAAATGTAAGTTTTTTTTTTTTTTTTAGAATCTTGCAGTCTAACAGAAGGATTAGGCAAAGTAATTACAAGGCTGCTTTAGATTGCTTTCTGTTGCTGTAATTAAAACACTGACCAAACCCAACTCGAGTAGGAAATAGTATATTTCAGTTTACATGTTACATTCCATTGCTGAGGGAAGCCAAGGTAGGAACCTGGATGTAGGAGCTGAAAGAGATACACCATGGAGGGATGCAGTTTACTGGCTTGCTCCCCTGGGCTTGCGCAGCTATACTTCTTATATACCCCAGGACCACCAGCCTAGGGATGGCATCATCCTCTAACATTGATTAACAATCAAGATAATGCCTATGAGGCTGGAGAGACAGCTCAGTGATTAAGAACACTTAATGCACTTCCAAAGGACCTGGGTTCAGTACCCACATGGCAATTCACATCTGTCCATAATTCCAGTTCCTTCTTCTAGCCCACAGACACTAGGCATGAAGGTGGTACACATACATAGATGCAAACAAAACATTCATAGACATAAAATTAACAAAAGAAACAATAAATTCTTAAAGAAAATGCTTCATAGACAGGCCCACAGGCCATGCCCACAGGTCATGCCCACAGGTCACACCCACAGGTCATGCCCACAGGTCATGTCCACAGGCCAGTCTGGTGAGGGAAACTCCTCAATCGAGACTCCCTCTTCCCAGGTGACTTCAGTTTGCACCAAGCTGACAAAACTAACCAGCACAAATGCCAAGTTATAACTGGGAAAACCTCAAATTTCCATGGCAGTAGAAGAAACAGTCCACTTAGGAGAGGCAGAGAGGAGTCTGTAGAAACCTGGAAACTTAATTTAGATGAGTCACCATCAAGCAAAGATTTGAACATGATGCTTAAGTAAGGGATAAAGTGTAGAACGCCAAAGACATGGAGTACCTGTGGCTGTAGTGGGTGGCAGCAGAGTGTTAGCCACTGAAGAGAGGGATTCAGATCCCTGAATTAGGAGGCTGTATTAGGGTTCTCTAAAGAAAAAGAAGCAACAGGACGAATATATAGCTACATAAAAATTTATTGATTTGCTCACATGACAGAGCTCAAGGAATCCAACAGTAGCAGTGTTGCACTCAAGAGGCTGAGAATCCAGGGAACTGCTCAGTCCACAAGGCTGGATGTCTCAGTAGTCCCAATCTGGTGCTGAAGGCCCAATGGATTCCAGGAGATCTGCCAGTCTCAGTACACACTGGGATCCGAAGGGTTGATCACAGCAGCAAGACAAACTCACCAGTGAGAGAGAGAGGCAAGCCACAGGAAAAAAGGGACCAGCTCCCTCTGCCATGGCCTTTAATACTGCCTGCTGGCAGAAGGTAACGCCCACATTTGGGGTGGGCCATCTGGGTTGAGGTAGTCCATTCTGAAGATCCTTTTTCTCTTATTTGTTCCTTAGTCCAGTCAAGTTGACACCCAGGATTAACCATCTCAGAGGCCATCACATGGGAACAGGTGAGGCAGAAGAGATGCACTTATCCATAGCTGCTTCCGAGTCATGTCCAGAAGGAGGAACTCAAGCTGAAGAATTTTGTCAGACTTGCTCAATATCACATCCTCCCTAGAAAAAGTGTCTGCACATGGTAGGTATGTACTCCATTAATGCTGATTTGTTGAGAAGTTTGATTTCCATTAAGACCATGGTAAAAAGACAGAATTTCACACAGTGCAAGACAGCAGTTTGGACCATCTTCTACAATTCAGTGCTGCTACTACATCTAGAAGAACTGACCTCCTTTAATTTTGGAATAATTCACATAATTTAAATATAGTCAAAATTTGTATCATATCATTATTGTTTTCTCAAGTGAATCAATAGAATGTTTTGAAGAGTTCATTGTAGTGCACATTGCTATGGGCTTATCAAGAGCTTTCAAAGTATTAACCACTGCTTCCACGTTTACAGGAATTAGTAAGTTATGTATGGTGCTCCCACTATACACTAAACTAGGAATATGTTCATAAAGATCCCAGGAGTCAAGATCAATAGCAATAAAACCTAGGATTTTATTTATTAGATGCTTATGTTTTCTTTGCAAGTTCTAGAATCCCAGATGCTTAGGCAAGCAACGTGGTCATATGCACCATGCAACACTTTTCCCTACCCCTATGAGAAAGAAGTTTTAAAAAGATAATTATGCAGATTTATATTAGAGATTTATTTAGGCGGCCACTCTTTGAGCAGATTCATATGGATCAGTTCCCTTCACTGATGAAAGAGTAAGATAATAGGCCACTTCACAATATGGTTTATTAGAAGCTAAAGAAAATTAAAAATGCCTCAAATATCAACTGAATCATGAAAATAGGAGGCCGTGTTTTATTCATACAATACTTATGACATGCACATTTTTTGCATCCAAGGTTTTGAAAAAGTATGTTGACCTTATTTAATAAAGTCCTTTTTGTTCAATATGCATTTTGGAACTACCATTATTCTTTGGTCCATGAGGTACTAGTGGAAATATATCTAGTATTCAGCTTCATTTTATGAGTAAGGAAGGTGCAGGGAGGAGAAAATACAGAGGTGGCTTGAGGGATCAGGACCAGCTTGAAGTGAGGACCCGTTCCATTACCGGAATTAGATGAGTGGGAGATTTGTTTTATTCTCGCTTTCACCAGGCATTGTGAGCAGCATCTTCACACTCATCCTGACTCCTCTACCAAGTTGTTAGTCTTCACTTTCCTGTAGGAAAAAGCACAGGCTTATAACCAATAAATTATATTTTCTCTCTTATTTATCTTTTATGTGTATGCATGGTTTTTTTCATTTATTATTTTTAATGTATTTGTATGAATGTCTTGCCTGCTTGTGTGTAAGTGCATCCATGTCATGCAATTCCATGGAGGTCAGAAGAGGGCATCAGATTCTCTTGGAACTGGAGTTATGATTGGTTATAGCCGTATGTGTGCTGGGAATCAGACCTGTATCCTCTACAGGAGCAGTCAGTGCTCTTAAGCACTGAGCCATCTCTCAAGGACCTTCTCAGATTTATTTTAAAATGCCTGCTTAATATTAAGTGGAAATATAAACTGACAGGTATTTCACACAAAATAAAAACTGACCTTACAGCTAACTTTCAGGTTGGTAATCTAGGAGAATATAAAATAAACAGGTAGCTGTGGTTTATATGTGTTGCATACCTGGGTAGGTATGCAACTTCTCAAATGTAGATCCCTGTATTAAATACCACTTACGAAAGGGTCCCTGGTGATTTGCAAAGCATGTTTAGTTCTGAATAGCATTTTAAGTGAAGGATAAATTGGTCAGCATCATGCCATCTTATGACTCAAGCAGGCAGAACTCAGAACACTGACAGCATACAAGTGAGGGCTTGGGACTGGTTTAAGTATGGGGAGAACTGAAGCATCAGCCAGGTATGACAGGGTATCAAGGTGCTTAACTGTGATCCAGCACATGGGAGGCAAGGGCAGGAGCATCAGGAGGTCAAGGTCAGACCCAACTATGTAGCAAGTTTGAGGGCATCCCAGATACAAAACAAAACAAAACAAAACAAAACAGAGCACACATGCACGCAGGCACACAGGCACGCAGGCACACAGGCACACACACACACACACACACACACACACACAAACACTGCATAAATAAAATCAGAAAACAACAATATAAAGAGAAGAAAACTAATTTGGAGAATTTTTAATATGATTTACTTTACATGTAAAAAGTAATTAGTAGAGTCCACTTGTCATGGTAGGATATCAAACTAAAAAAAAAAAGAAATTTTGACATTCTTCTATGGTTTACAGTAGGTCACTTCTGAAGGAAGCTTCTTTATACATTTACATGCAATAATACAAACTTTCAAATAGTGGTATCTCTCCAAAAAGGGCTTTCATTTAATATTTTCAACCTTAAAAATTTCAGTTATGGTGTGGTAAGTCTGACTCAGCAGGTAACAGTGCTCACAACTCTTTCAGAGGACCTGAGTGCATGTCCCAGAAAACTCACATCTGACAGCTCTGTAACTCCTGCTCTGGGTGATCTGATGTCCCACCGGCTTCTGTGGACACCTGCATGAATATGGTGTAAGTAATTCTGCACATGCACAACAATCAATAAATGTTTAAGAAATTCCAGTTATGACAAATAAGAAAACGAGTGCATAAAGTCTGCAGCAGAGTCCTTGCCGGAGACAACGTGTTATGACTAGAAGGAGATTATCTGAGCTAAGACACTTTAAGCCAAAGCCACCAAACACTGGATAACTATATTTCAGATGCATGTATAAAATGTAATTAACTCATACTCTTTCAAGAATATATGTGCTGCATTTCTTCCACCAGGCCACAGAACTGGGCTCTGGTTTATTGTCTTCATCGTATCTGTTTGATGCACAGAGCTGAGAAATGCTGCATGCCAACAGTTAGTCTCTCATTCCTATTTTGTGAGGATTCAAGGTAGATGGTTTTCTCACATTTCTCCTGGATTGAAAACTAAGGCAATCATCTTATTTGTCATCTCATCAGGTCTTTTATTGACAAAAATCTGCTTATTTCAAAATCATATTCCTCCTAAATTTGTTGTTCAGTGAAAACTCAATAGATTTTTTCTTTTTTTTCTGGAACGAATTTCTCCACACAGGTATTGCAATGTAAAGGAAAACAGATGCCACACAGAGGGTAAAAATGAAAGTAAAACTAACCCAAAATGCACTCATACTCCAATTTAGGGCTGAAAGATCTCTTGACTGTTAGAGGTTGGACTTAGATAAGTGATAAAAATTTCAGACATGACAATGGTGGATAAAAAATAATGTAAGCTACTGGTTAACAAAAGGTAATATTTAAAAAGATTTATGGGGGCTGGAGAGATGGCTCAGCAGTTAAGAGTGCCAACTGCTCTTCAGAGGACCAGGGTTCAATTCCCAGCACCCACATGGTGGCTAAGAACCGTCTTTAACTCCAGTTCCAGGGGAATCCTATGCCCTCTTCTGACCTCCACAGCATTGCAGGACACACGACACAGGTGCACAAACCTACATGCAGACAGTACACTCATACACATAAAAATAATAAATAAATTGAAAAAATAAAAAGATTTATGGTCAAAGAACAGACTGATATAGTTAAATTCTGCCCCGAACAATAAACCTTTGGAGATAAAAACTTTAAAAAGACTGAAAGATGCAGGACATGTATGGCAGAATCCATGAACTGGGGTGGGGTGGGAGGAAGGGAAAGGGGAATATGTCTAAATTGAACTGAAAAATGATGTCTGAAATACACAAAACATCAACAAAATATTATATTAAAAAGGTTTATTTTATATGTATGTGTATGTAAAATTTATTTTTTTATGTGTGTGTATGTGCCTTCATGAGTTTATGTGTACCAGATGTGTTTAGGAGCCCACAGAGTCCAAAAAGAAAGGGCTTCATATTCTCTAGAATTGGAGTTACAGATGGTTCTGAACCTCCATGTTGGTGCTGGGAACTGAACCTGGGTCTTCTGTAAGAGTAGGAAGCACAGTTAACTGCTGAGCCACCTCTTCAGACCCCAAAGCTAATCTGGGTAAAAGCTCCATCCCGGTGATGTTTCAAGCTCCTTAGATAAGCTAATTCATTTGTCTTTGAAATCCCTAGGAGGAAGATACCATTATTATAATTTCTGATTGATTGTGATTGTTCATATTTACTGTCACTGGATTTAGAATCACCATGGAAACATATCTGTGGGTGTATCCTTTGTTGAGGTAGGATGAAGCACCAATCCAGGGGCTAGTTCATTTGTCTAGTGTATTGCCAAAACAGTAACTAATCTGCTGATGAAGATGCGATTCTACAGAGATTTATACTGGCTGATTAACCAAGATCAGCAAGGGGTAAAACCAGTTTCCTAATCCAGCTTCTCTGAGTCCAGATTTTGCATTTGGAATACTCTCAGCTTCCATCTCATGCACACGGATCTCCAGGGAGTTGAGGATGAATCAATTAGGCTATCTGTTCTAAGTCCACAAGAAAGAGCTCTGTGTAATAAATGTTTGATAAATATTAATTTTAATGATTATGATAACAATCTAATGATTAGAGTTCATAATCCCTTGTGTATTCTGTTTTGGATACCGTGACTTACAAAACAAATGTAGATGCTAAAAGTAAATATTTGGTAGCATTTGGCAACAACTTTTGATTTAGTGTTTTCTTCTGTCACTGTGTAAAACTGTTTTCTACTTGTTAATTAGTCAGCAACATACAGAGGCACATATATGACAAGAATACTTGCCATAATTTTGGGTGACTAAGCAGGTACAAGTGCTTACTGACAAGGCCGACAATTTCAGTTCAATGACAGGACTCCACATGATAGAAGTAGATTACTGACTTCTGTAAGCTGTCCACTGTGCATACATAGTGACATTTTACTTCGGTGGTTTGCCTATAACATACATGTACATGACTATCTGTTTTTAAAATGCTCCAACCTTCACAGTTCCACTGATCCCTGACCATCCTTAGCTACTTTGTCCTATACAGAGCTGCATGGGCTCAACTCCAGTTAATTCCAGATATCTCTTCCTATGAGATCCATACTTCTACTTACCCATTGCCAAATCAAGCAGATAACATTTTTCCTGAAAATCAGCACTTTTTCTTCTACTTTCTCTTTCTTTAACCAATGAATGAGGACTTCATGCTATTGTTTCATTTCCTTATCAACTTTATATATTTACTCTATTTTATGGAAAGCAGATAACAAATTCAATTTCCCTCTGTATGCTCATGCTCAGCAGAGTCACTGGTCATTATTAGATGCTCAGCAAATGTCTGTGAAGTAAATATGTCTGAATTAGAAGAGGGTGCAGGCAGAGAAAAAAAATAAGTTACTATGTTGAAATAAAGTGATGAGACATAACAGGAAAAACAATGAATGTGAAAAGGACTATGATAGTTCATCTGAAACCCCTACATTCCAAATCTTATGTGGTCTTATATCACATCCATGTTTCTTTCCACAGTATAGCTAAGCCTGCTTGCTCAGAATCCTTGGAGATCAGTGTAACAATGATTTTAAGATATGAGGAAATCACAGCATGAATATTTTGTTGAATATCTTGAGATGTCTGTTCTAAATGGAAGCAGAAATAATTAAGTAATCCATTCTTAAAATATCTATATCTATATCTTATATTATATATATATCATATATCTACCACTCAATATAAAACCTCAGTTGCGGACTGTAGATCTAGGAACTATGGAAGATAAATCTTAGTAAATTTTGAGCAAACAATGAGATTTACTTTGGCCTTGGCCCTAAAAATCTCTATAGAGAAATGTCAAATAACTATTTTGCTAAAAGCCAAGTAAGAGCATATTTCCTGAGACTCTACTGGATTTTACTCGTAGATAGCACCATGAGCTGGACAGAGGAAAGAGTTTCTACTGCTCTGTTTAATCCCTCACTGAAAACTTTTAGAGTTTACTTTCAACAGGAGATTTGGTAAATCCTCCCCTAATGGGACATATTTCAGTTATCACTAGCACAAATACAAAGAAGAAGCCCTGGGGTAAAATATTTCTAAGTACTTGTTTTACATTTCTATTGGAAATGATAATTTTCTAGGTAATAAAATTTTTCTTAATCAAAGGGGAACCTGAATTTTTCAATGTTCAACACTTCTAGATCTGTTGAGCATCCTATATCTCCCTAGGAAGCTCACAATATGCATTTAAGTAACTCTCAGCTGGAGGTTTTAAGATCTGCCACTTGGCCTTTATTATTTGTTCTATCAGCTGATGTACATTGACCTTTGAGATTAAAATGTGTGAACCATCCTATGTGAATTGGAACCTGGGGATTTGGGTGGGTAGGCTGGACACATCCTGTCCTCATCTCTCCTGTGGCTCTGATCTGCTCTGAATGCTAGTCAGTGGATACATAATATGCTTTCTTTTTCTATTTCAGTTCTAAATAAAGAATGTATTTCATTTCTTCTCCAAACAGGCCTGCAAGAAATTTGTGTGTCTTGATCATACAAGCTAGATGTTATAAAATATATGCAATCCATCACTGAAGAAAATTAATTTGTGCATGGCTATATCCTTCATTATGGAGTGTCTTAAAATTATTATTTGCCTAATCTCTGTCCACTTTTTGAAATTGTGACAAAATAGTTATAAAATTTACCATTTTTAGGAGTGTAGTTTTAGTGGCAGGGAATAAATTAACAATGATGTGAAATTATATCCAACACAGATAAGATGGACCCTCCACTTCCTGAGGCCCTATGCAGGTGTGAAGTACTGTTTAAATAAATTTTAAAATGACTGTTATTGGGGGCAGAGAGATGGCCTAACCGTTAATAGTACTAGCTGCTTTTGCAGAGAACCTGGATTCAATTTGTAGCATCCATGTGGCAGCTAACAAATGTCTGTAACTCAAGTTCCATGGAATCCAATGCCCTCTTCTGACCTCTGTGGGTAATGCACAACATGGGTGGGCTTACATACATGCAGACAATACACTCATACACATAAAATAAAAATAATACAATGTCACTATTATCTTGATGTTCTTGTTCTGTATATAAGCAAAGACACTGGATGATGGGATTCAGCATAGGTTAGACTCTCCATCAAGTGTCCTAGGTGCCTTGATCAAAAGGACTGCCAGTCAAATAACTACCTGGACTCCTCCTATTCTAGTAGGTGCTGTCTCAAGCCCTCCATAGATGTATTAAGAAGAAAAACCTGCAGAAATATTTCAGTGCAGAACCCTGGGTGGAGAAGGTACTTTTTTTTTTTTTTTTTGGTCATTTTGAGAGAAGGTAATACTTTTATCAGAGCTGATACACCATTTTGAATCAGGCATTTTCCTCTTAGGTGCCTCAGTGAACTTTAGATTACATTAATAATCCTTTCTGTTTAGGCCAGTGGGGGCGGGGGCAGCACTTGCCCTGGTGGCCCAACACAAGGACTGCTGTGGTTAGTACTGAAGAAGAAAAGTCACAATTGGTTAACCACAATTCTCTGTGCCCAGACTGGTACTGTGAGACAAGACTGGGATTTTTCCAAACACCTATTTCAGGCTGTGTTAGTTGTTGATAATATTATAAAGGATCCCTTGCATGTGACAAGTCACTTCTCTCTTGCTACATTCAATATTCTCCTTTTATATTTTTAATTTCTGAAAATTGAATTATAAATTATCTCATTTGTTCCTCTTGAATTCATCTTGATTGGAATTTAATAAGCTTCTGGAAAGTTTATAGTCAAGTCTTACTACACTCTGGGAAGTTTTTTCTGCCTTTCTTCTATTCTTTTATGAGATTCTGACAAGATGCATGTTGTTCTGGGTGATGAACTTCTATATGTCATCTCTTCATTGTTCCTTCTTTCCTTCCTCAGACTTTTATTACTTCTGGTCCATCTTCAGATTTTCTGATTCTTCCTTTTGACCGAGAATTGTAAATCAGCCCATGAATCCCTCTACATTTTTATTTCAAGTTTTGTGCTTTCATATTTCAGGTTCCTTTTTCTCCTTTTATTGATTCCCACTTCCTACATTATTTTCTTGAATTTCTACATCTTTGTTTTGATTCCTTGAAAGTAACTAAGAAAGCAGTGTAAGAATGTTTGTCTTATACTTGCCTTCAGGTTTTTATGGCACGGTGTTGGTTAACTTTTTACTTATTTTCTGTTGAGTGGGCCATTATTTATTGTTTTGTTAAAAATTAGTTGTTAAAATATCACAGTTGCTTTCTAATGAGCCCTAGAATTAACTTACCACTTACCTTCAGATATGGTAATTAGTTTATATGGGTGGAAGGTATGTATTCATATTTTAGAGTAATAGAAAATTAAAGGAAAACATGTTAACTCCTAAACATATATCAAGTTAACATACAGTTTATTCCTGGAGGACATAATTCTGGTACATATGTGATGTTTATATAGGCATATTTTGGAGCAATACAATAGGGAGGGAATCACAGTAACATAAAGACTAAGTCAAAGAACAGACTGATATAGTTAAATTCTGTCCAAAACAATAAACCTTTGCAGAGAAAAACTTTAAAAAGACTGAGAGAAAGATACACAACCTGTATGGCAGAATGCATGAACTGGGTTGGGATAGGGGGAAGGGAAAGGGGAATATGTCTAAATTGAATTAAACAATGATGTCTGAAATACACAAAACATGAATAAAATATTATAAAAATTAGATATTAAAATTTAAGAACATGAGAACCTGAGAAATCAAATTCTTCTTTTCCATTTTTTATTTGGGGCTACATTTCATCACTTTCAGTTATTATACACTGTCATTGTGCCAAGAATCAATGTGAGGAGTAAACTTAGAGATGACTGAATAGTCTCACACTTAATTGACTATACATGGGTACTGTATAATTTTTCCTGTATATTGAAGTAGTTACTAATATTGTGGTGGTAAATGGCTGGTCAAAAGGAGAAAGAGAAAAACAAAGGAGGTGAGAGAATGGTCAGGACTTAGTAGGTGTCCTGAATGTTCTTCACTGGACAAGAATGCTCTTCAAACAATGCAGAGTTGTACAAATATAATGGATCTATCCATTTCTTCTAAAGTCTGTGCTTGTAGTTCACATATTTATATATATATATGATATATAAATATGTGATATATATATAAATATATATAAATATATATATAAATATATATTCTTATACTTATTTATATTTATATACTTTTGTGGTGCTGGGAATGGAACTCAGAACCTTGTGCATGCTAGGCAAGCACTCTACCTCTGAGCTATGGGCTGGGGCCCATAGCTTAAACACTTAAAGACNACACACACACACACACACACACACACACACACACACACACACATATATCCTGACATGGCGGCTAACAACTGTCTGTAACTCCAGTTCCAGGCAACTTGATGCCCTCTTGTGGCCTCAATGGATTTGCACAAATGTGCACTTACATATAGGCCAAACATTCATATATATAAACTAAAAATAATACATACATCTTTAAAAATGAAAAAAATAAATTATTGGTATCTAAGGAAACTATAGATATAATTCTATTTGGGTTTGACAGTCTGCTTTTTTTTACATTAATTTCATGAATTTCAATTTTTCTGTTCTATTTCTATTTTTATTTTTCAATTCAAAATAAGCATTTTGGAAAAATCATTACTTTTAAAAATTTCTTTTATCTGCCTGTGTGTGAAAGAGGAGGAACTGGGCCGTGGGCATGGCAAGTCAGAGAACCTGAGAGTTGATTCGTTTTTTTCCACCATGTGGATCATGAGGCTTGAACTCAGGTCATCAGACTTGGTGGCAAAAGCAATTACCCACCCACTGAGCCACCTCCCCAGTCCAATTTAAACTCATTTGAATTGGTTATCTGTTAGTTAGATATCTTTGTATTATTTCCATGTTTTTCCTAGGAATTAAATATGAAAACATTTTATCAAGATTTATTCAGAGCTAATGCTGTAGTTCTTCATGTGAGATATAGGCAGCTTTTAGCATTAAATCTCTGTTGTTTTAATTCATTTGTTTTTACATGACTACATTGTTTTCAGTCCCTTTTAGACCAAAATTATTTTTCCATTTTTAACATTTCTGGCCTCATTGTTTCTTCTGAGAAGCAATTTTCATCTGTAGATCGTTCTTCAATTTTGAATGTGTAGTTTTGTTCACGCTGTTTTGAGAATCATGCATTTTTAATGAGCTATTATTTTGCTGTTCATTCTTCAAACTACATTTATTTTTCATTAATCTTTTTATCTCTTTTATTCAGACTGTGTAAATTTTACTAATACATTTTTCAGTTCTTGCCCTCTTTCCTCCATTTTGAATCTTCTTAAAGTCACAAGATTAATCTTTATGTGTTGTTCTCTCCAGACTTAGAATTTCAGTTTCGCATCTTGAGATTTACACTTTTGTTATGTTTCCTAGTTTTTTTCTGTTATAATTCTTCAATATTTATTAAGTTCATTTGCCTTTGCCTAGTGAACATATTTGCTATAGCCCATATGCTTTGGTGATTGCAATATGAAATTTTCTCAGGATGATTTTTAATAATTCCTTTTCAGAGAAAATTGGATACCACTCTCCTTTGTTTATTTGCATGTCTGAGGATTTTTAGTTCTCAATATCATGAATGAACCATTTAAATGTCTCTTGAGCCTGTTATCTTTCTCTGAAGCCAAACATGTGGTTGACTGGACTAGACTCAAGCCCTGCAATCTATCTTTGCTGATGCACACAGCAGTCTATAAATAGGTCGTAGCTTTCTACTGTTGATTTTATTATTTACTTATTTATTTATTTATTATTAATTTATTTTTCCATACACATGAGCTCTTTATTCTGAGTAGTTTTATTGTCTGTGTAGATTTTATATGCAAACTTGAGGTTTGAAACGTTTTTATAACCTTTTGTTTAAATTATTTTATTAAATTAACTTGCAAAGCATTCGGTTTGCATACTGAGTTTTCATACAGATTTCAGTTTGGTTCATTCTCTCCCCAGTTCTCTCTTCCTGCCCCCAATCACTCCTAGTCTCTTGGCCTGTGCCCTGATTTATTCCCAGCTAAACACACATATCTAGCAGAGGCCACTGTCCACATAAAATAAATAATTTATGTTATTTATATTTCTGATCACCTGTTACCTTGTTAATATAATGTTTTCCAGTTCCACCTATTTTTTTCTGCTAAAATGCACATCTTTGTTTTTCTTTATGGCTCAGTACAACTTCTTTTTGTATATGTATCACATTTAGTTATCCATTCAGCTGTTGATAGACTCTAGGCTGATTTCAATTCTCTGGTATTGTAAACAGAGCAATGATAAACAGGAATATGCAAGCGTCTCTGCAGTATGATGTAGAGTCTCTTGGGTAAATATCTAAAAGAGATGTGGCTGAGTCCTATGGCACATTTATTTATAGCTTTTGGAGCAGCCTCTACCCTGATTTCCACAGTGGCTTTGTGAGTTTATACTGTACCAACAGGTTTTAGTGTCTCCTCTTTCCCACAACTCGGCCAGTATTTGTTGCTACTTTTTTTTTCTTGATGGTGGTTATTCAGGCTGGACTGATACAGCATCTCAAAATAGTTTTAATTTGAATTTCTCTCATAGCTTGAAATTGTGGATATCCATTATCTTTCAGTAGTAGAACACCATCCAGATTCTAAAGGTCTCTGGCCATTTCCCAGTACCATATAATGACATTTAAAAATTGTTCAGATTTCTTAATAATTCAGAGTATTGATTTAATTTACTTGAACATAATTTGAAGAAGTAAATTAAATTAAGTGCTTTTATATATTATTTTACAATATGATCTCAGTGAGCAGTTATTTTAACTTGGATGCTCTTGATAGTTCAGAAGACAGTACTGTGACTAGAAAAGAGGGGGTCATGCTGGGGGCACACCTGTCCATAAATCAAGCCCAACTGCCCACTCTTCCACTTTCAAGTAAAGGGCCACCCATGAAAAATACACTGCAGTTTCATTCTGGCAGAATTTATATACACTTTTCGGTTAAAACATTCATAAAGTCTGTTTTGAAAAAGTGTGATGTCTGTACGCTCCTAGAATCTGGGAAACACACTCCAAGACATGAATAGGAATGAAATATATTAAGAAATCAGGGCACTACATAGAGAAAAAGTGTCAGTAATGCAGTCATTCAAGCAACATCTATGAATATCACAAATGTAGTACCCAGCTAGAGGCTGGAGATAGAAAAATGAATTAGATAGTTACCCTGCCCCCACTTTGTGCAGTTTTGTCAGGAAAAAGCAAACGTATAAATGATGATTACTATTGGGTTTGATGAGTTGTCTTGAAGGGCTAACTGGTTGCTTTTGAGTACAGAGAATGGAAACAACTTCGAATGTGAGATTAATAAGCAATTTGAAGTAAGTATGAGATATTCCATATGGCAAAGTAGGCAAGAAGTATTTTAGATTGTGCGAGTATCCTTTGAGAAGGCTATGAAGCATGAACAGAGTAGCATGTGTGTAGAAATGACAGACCTGGTGGATAGTAACCCATAGAGCTTGGAGGGGATAGTGATCAAAGAGATGACACTGGGGACTGTGCAGGGATGTCACTTTGATGCCCAGGAGCTTGAACTGTTTATATTTCCTTCCTCCCTCTTTTTTCCCTCCCTCCCTCCCTCCCTCCCTCCCTCCCTCCCTCACCATCCCTCCCTCCCTTCCTTCCTTCCTTCCTTCCTTCCTTCCTTCCTTCCTTCCTTCCTTCTTTTTAACATTTAGGGAAATTTTATCAGAATTTAAAGAAAGGTCCTCAGGTGCAAGCAAGCTGTGAATTTCTGCAGCTGCTTTGAGAAGAATGAACCGGAGAAGGAAAAAAGCGACGGAGTCATGCTGGTTTAGAACCTACATGGAGCTTGGGCAGGTGGTGAACTACCAGCCACGGGTGGAGAAAGACAGACGATTTGGAGAAAAAAGAAAGAAAACTAAATGTTGGGACAGCCCAAAGTGTTAAGGAAAATGTGCTTTAAAAAGTGATATGAGAAAGACGGGAGAGATCATGCTTTTCTGAATTCAGGGTGGGAGCAGAGCCACATATCCAAGAACCAGGTCCACAAGAACGTACACGGAGGCCAGGACCCTGAACCGGGAAGTTCACCATCTCATTAATGCATTTGGTATTCTGCAACAGTCTGGGAACTTATCAAGTTGTCTTAATCAGATTTGGAAATTATAAATATCATCCTGCATGTTGAACTGGACATACATTGGAGGCTGAAAATATTTCAGAGCAGGAGTTTGGTTTATAAGGATTTTCACTGGTTTGGGAAACAAATGACCCAACCAAAAAGAAAAAAAAAAAATCCAAGATACTACACATGAAATTTAGACACATGAAAGGGAGGAATTAGCATGAGGTGATGTATTTAAATCATGTTTTGCATGATTTAACTCGTTTGCCCAACCTAAGCTTTAATTTTAAATAGTCTTTCATGTGGACAATTAGAGATCTCTGGCTCCGTTATCTACAGAAACTTTATGATGGGAATGCTTAGAAATACATTTGTGCTTCAATATATCCACCCAGTGATCTGGAAACCATTTTTATACATATACAAGTGTGTGTATGTGTGTGTGTGTGTGTGTGTGTGTGTGTGTGTGCGTGTGTGTTGAGAAGTGCAAACAAAAAGTGTGACACTGAATCTTAGTCAACTCTCTGACTAGTTTAGCTTAAATATTTGGAAGTGAGATTACAATGTAGAATCTGGCTTTAATTTTATATCCAATGATATCTATAGGAGAGTTCAAAATATACCAAATAAATGTGAAAGTTGGCTAGTATACACTAGGATCAATTATTTAAAAAAAAGACAAATAACACTCTACCAGTCTTCTGTAATGTTGACTGAATGGGAATGGGAAAAGGGAACAGAGGAAAGGCAAGGCAGGTATAGTACCAGCTTTGCCAAAGCCACTTGGCGCAAAGATCAGATGATGATAGTCATTTATAGAACACAGGTTCTCCATCCCAAAATGAAAGCAGTTCAACTCAATGATATTCAAAGTAATTCTCATTTAAACATTCTCTCTCTCTCTCTCTCTCTCTCTCTCTCTCTCTCTCTCTCTCGACAGGCTCTCGCTGTAGCCATAACTATCCTGCAACTGACTATGTAGACGAGACTGGCCTTGAACTCACAGAAATCCTCCTGAGTGCTGGGGTTAAAGGCACTCAGAGGCATATTTTAAACATACTCTAATGGTTTCCTGAATAAAATATTTTAATGGTATCACTATCACCTCAAATACTAAATGAGGAGAAAGTGTTTTTCATATTCATATCTACAAAAGTCAGCATTATATAACATGCTACATATAATCATTTCATAACATGCTACATATAATCATACACAAATGATAAAAATACAGGTTTTTCATAACTGAACCTGTGCTATAGAATACTCTTTTAGCACACGCTGACTTGTCCATCACATAACATTTGTTTAAAACTATTCAACAAGGTAAGGTGAAGAGCTTAATTTTAAGTATAAAAATTCTCATGTTCTTGATTTTATACTTGAGCAGACATAGGTACATGAGGATTATATAAATCAGAAAAATATGCCTAATAAAACACAATGTAGATGAAAAATACCTATTAAATGTAATAAATAGTGAGAATAGATTTGACCTCTTGTTTAACTTTATGAGAGGGAATCTATAATATAGTAAAATATAGAACATTATATTTGTCTAATTTTATTTGTTTTCCAGTATAGAAATCTTTCTCTTATGCTCATAGTCAAAGACATAAGATTAAATTAGATGTAAACATATGCCTATAAATAGATAAATTCCCATTAAAACAAGAAGACAATCATTATATATTTTCCAGGAAAAAAAAAAAAAACACTTTATGTAAATGCTTGAGTGACAGTAGGGTTTTAAACAAGAAAATGTGTTTTTGAGCCCAAATTCACTCTTTCACCAATTTGGGTCAGGTTAGTGATTTAAATTGGTTTTTAATAAATAATTTTAAATAAAATCAGGTTTACTTTATTGTTCTATGCTTTAGTCCATTTATAAAATGAAAATGGTTAAACTACTAAATTTTTAATAAAGATGTATATAAGTTACAGAAATTTTCTTTACTATATGAAATTATTGCAATGATCAAAAACCCAATGCAAATTGGCTTTAAAACTAAATAGAAATTTATAATTTCAAGTAATTATAAACCATGAGTCTAAAATGATTCAGCTGGACATAAACATCAAAAATCATAACTAATGATCTGTATTTAATCTCATCTTTTTCTACCATTTTCCTGTTTTTCCTCTGTTCTCTGTCGTCCTCCCTCCGCAGTGAGCTCTGCAGTATAGTACTTTAAATATCTCACGATTCTACTGAGCATAAAATATTTTCTTCAATAATTTAAACATATTCTTAGAGCTACGTCATGTCTGAACTAGCTGTAGCTGGTATTAATTCATGTGATTAGCAAAAAGAAAAAAAAACAATAAAACAAAACAAAACAAAAAACAATGTGTCTTTTGGCAGTGAGAATATGCTTAGCTGTAGGAAATGTGATTAATTAAAGACTTCAGGTGTCAAAAACTTCAGATGGTAGGTTTGCCACCCATTGCTGAATACACACCAAGACTAAGCTTCCTATGAATTAGGGACCATTTCCAGCCAATTGCTGAATGTGGAGTGAATGACCCCAACAGGGTCAAGGAACTCCTCACAAGCACGTTGAATTTGTAACCACATAGTCAAATATGTCACTTCCATCCAACATTCTCCTCTCTTTTCTTCCCCTTGATCTCAAACTGTCTCAGGGATCAGATGACCCACTCAGTCACTCCTGAAGTTCTCCTTATGGCTTCTCAAACACACAATTCCCTTAATATAATCCTTGCACATTGAACCTCATTTGCCAGCTGTTTTTCAAAGTACCTGGATTTAGACAGGTGACTGAATTACAAAATAGAAGATGGTGTGGTTCCATTTCATGCTAAGGCAGTGTTCTGAGAAGGCAAAAAGAACAGATTTATTTTAATTTTTTTTTATTTTTAATCACTTTACTGTAATGAAATGATAAAAAATTAGGCCAAATTAAGTTAGGCACTCAAAGAAACACTTGCCCAGTTTCAAACTTCACGCATCTCAGTGAGTTAGAATGGCTTTTCAAAAGAATGGATGAATTTCCAAAAGTTTATGATCTGCCAAAATTAAAGCCAGAAGATATAAACAACTTAAAAAGATTCATAACAGTCAATGAGATTGAAGCTATAATCAAAAGTCTCCTGTCAATGCAAGCACAAGACCAGATGGATTCACTACTTAACTTTATCACATTTTCAAGGAAGACTTAACACCAATTCTTAACTTGTTCCACAAAATAGAAAGCAAAGGAACAGTCCCAAAGTAATTCTACAGGGTCACTTTTATTCTGATACACAAACCAAATAAAAGCTCAAGCAAAAAGGAGACCTGCACCCAAATTTCTTTGATGAGCATAAACACAAAAATACTCAATGAAACACTAGCCAAATTCAGGAGCATGTTAAGATCATAAATTATATAAATGCACTTCATCTGTAAGATGCTAGGTTGGTTTAATATATGTAAATCAACCTAAGGACAAAAATCATATAGACACCTGGGTTGATACTGAAAAGACATTGAATGTAGTTCAACACATCTTGAAAAAAGCCTTGGAGACATTAGGAATAGATGGAATATTCCTTTATCAACATGATAAAGGCTACATACAACCAACTTATACCCAACATTATACTAAATGGAAAATGGGAGCATTTCCCTGAGATGTACTGTATATGAGTACGCTAGTTTATATAATAGCCAATGACTACATTTATGATTGTCAGGGTAGAAATCAGATTTAAAGCTGTTTATAAATGTTCTTATTTGACACAGCTAGGGATTGAACCCAGTACTTTGAACATGCTTTACAAGCACTGTCCTACTTGTATGGATTTGATATTGCTTTTCATATTTATTGATTTATTATAGAACAGAATGATTTTCAAATTGAAGAGTTATTGAAGAATTATTTTGAACCATATTGAATATTTTATAACAGTATTTAAACAATTTTGGGGCATATAGTTGATTGATAACTACCACCATCCCATGAGAATTTTCTAGAGCGCAGGGAATTTTCTAGAATTCTCTGTAAGAATTCCGGTCTTACAGAGAAAACTTGGGCATATGTATATTTTTCTTTCCAAATTAAAGTATTTCATTTTGGCTAAGAAATCTAAGCTCAATAGTTATCTTCATTTTTGAGAACTAGAAACCAAACTCTAAAGAATTTTAAAATTGTGTTCCAAGAGTATATATGTATGAGGTCCTTAAAGCAAAGGCTGAAACCCATTTCCTCCTTACTCTGTTTCCAATATGCTCCCTGACTACCATGGTCTTAGATGCCTCTGACCACTTGTTCATCTAATGTTCTTCCAAATTTGCACTTTCAGTAGATCACTCTCCACTTAGGTCACAGAGCTGCTGCTTTCTATTGAGTGATTATCAAATAGACAAATGGTTTTTACATTCCAGAACTTCCAAGGATCCAGCTGACTTTGTTGTCAAAAATATTTCCATAACACTACAGCTTCTATTTATTTGGGGGCATCAAAGATTCCAACTATGCAGAACATCCTGTCTGTCTCCCCAGCTCTGCCAAATCCACCATCATTTCTCAATAGGAAAAAAGAATTCTGTCATATTCTTGTCTGTCACAAAGGACTCATTTCAAAGACCTTCAAAGAAGAAGCCATGCATAGTTCACAGCAAGGGAGCGATGCCACATACAATTTGTTGCTATGCATCTTCTTTCTTTCCAATGTCTTCTAATTGTTTTCTTTCTTTCAAAGACTGAGGTAGAAAGACTGGCCCAGAACAGTGCTGCTACTCAAAGCAGGTTCTCTAGAAGCATCTGGGAAATTGCTAGAAATTCAGGACTTTGGGTATCATAGTCTATTTAGGAAACTGAATCTCTCGAGGTAAGAAGCAGAAATCTGTGTTGAATTTTGACTTAGATGACAATTATCCACACTTTAGTTTAGAAGTATTGGTTGGTTGCTTGATACTGACAAATGAAAAAAATTAAAAAATAATTCTCTTATATTTTTAATTAATTAATTATGTTTTTATCTGTGTTGAGTGTCCACATGTGGATGTCAGTATCCACATTTGAAAGTCAGAAGACAACTTGTAGAAGTTTTTGTCTTTCTACCTTGTAGGTTCTTAGGATCCAACTCAAGCTGTCTTGGTGACAGGCTCCTTTACCTGCTAAACCACCTTGCTGGCCACAAAAATACTTAAAGCAGTAAGTCAGATTTTATTTAATGCTATCACTATCAGAGAAAAGTATAACTAGATAGCCTGAGTTCCTCTTCAATACACACATAGAGGCTTAGATGTTCAAGAGGAAGAAGAGAAAGAAGGAAGTGGTAAATTATAAAAGTCAAAAGGGGTGTGATGTCATTACACCCTCTGGGTTTGATAATCGGTGTTTGTGTGAAGGAATATATCTTTAGAAAGGAAGATACCTTTCAAAATTATAAAAAAAAATGAGCAACAGAGTTAACTTTCTTGTCTTGCAAGAACTGAAGAATGCTTGGGTCAAAGAAAATTTTCCAGGAAGTTTGTGTTTCAAATGGGTGAAACCTAGGTCTAGAGAAGTCATCTCCAGGTGGTGAAAGAGCTATGTCTTAAAGTGCCAGAAACAGGTTCTATAATGGCAAACTTTGTACCAGACCTGCTCTAGAATGGGGTGGAGGGGCTCTGGCTGACACACAGTCAATGGCTTTGACACTATTCAATGTTCTCAGTAAACATTTTAAGAGAGGCTGAGATCTTGAACTGACATTACCCCTTTTGGGTTTATTTCAATCTCATAGTGTGGGGAGTAGTCTTTCTCAAGACAGATGAAGCCTGGATATGAAAAGAGCCCAGAGCGTCACACTTATATAATATAGAATATCTATAAGAATAGGGCTCTGAAGAAGTGATTAGGTCCTGAAGTCACCTTTCTCTTGAATGGGTGCTATTTATAAAGAATTTGTGGAAGGGAATTTATACTGAGGAATGCTTGACTATATAGGGCTTAACATATATGACAGAGTGCATGGAATCTTGTCTGGGAGTTACCAGGATGCTGATGGGGGTCTAACTTTGATTAAGATCTAATATATGAAATGTAAAAAATTCATTTAAAAAATAAAAAAATAAGAATTGGCAATGTATGCATTCTTTAGCCTGCCTATCTTTTACTCTGGACATCAGCCCCCCCAGGCCACATTCAGGTGAACCATTTCAGAAACAGTACTCAGACATACATTAGACACTGAAATTGCTAATACCTTGGTACTGGGTTCCTCAGCCTCCAGCCAATTCTCTACTCTCAGTCTCCAGAACACTGAGAAAATATGATTTAGGTTCTTTATAAATTACTTGCAATATTTTGGCATAGCACATTATATAACACAAGATACATCTGACAAAGCATTGATTTCCAGAATATATAAACTACTCAAAAAACAAAGAAAAAAGAAAACAAATGACCCGCTCAATAGATGGAGCAAAGAACTGAACAGAGACTTCACAAGCGAGGAATTAGAGATGTCTGAGAAACACCTCAAGAACTGCTCAACATCACTAATCATTAAGGAAATCAAATGAAAACCACTTTAAGATATCATCTTACTCCAATAAGACGGCTAAGATCAAAGAAACAAATGATACCAAGTGCTGGAGAGGTTGTGGGGAAAGGGGAACACTCATCCACTGCTGGTGGGAATGTAAACTTGTACAGCCACTATGGAAAGCAGTGTGGAGAACCCTTGGAAGACTTGGAAGAACTTGCCACCCGACCAGCCATACCACTCCTGGGCATGTACCTCAAGACTTACGCCACCACAGAGATACATGCACGGCCATGTTTATTGCAGCTCTCTTCACATAGCAAGAGCTGGAACCAACCTAAATGCCCCTCAACTGACGAGTGGATAGAGAAAATGTGGTACATCTACACAATGGAATTCTATCAGCAGTAAAGAAAGACGACATCAGAGCTTTGCAGGAAAATGGCTGGAGCTAGAGGACATCATGCTGAGTGAAGTAACACAGTCCCAGAAAAAAACAATGCATGGTATCACTCATTTGTGGATGCTAGTGCCAATTAACCCAGTTGTAAGTATTTCTTGTGTAGGGCCCCCTGAGCTTTTGTACAAAGCAGTTGGGCATAATGCATTTTGGTGGGGTGGGGGAATGAGCGGGAACATGGGTCTAGATTTGTTAAAAATAAATAAATAAATTTATGTGAAAAAAAAAAGACATGAAAACAATTTTTAAGGAAACAGAGCCATATGATGAGTGATTTGAGACTTACTGATGAACAGTGTGGTGACTGTCCAGGGAGGAAGGAAAATATTCTAAAGAGACACTAAGACCTCTCCTGTTGGCTGTTAAGCTACTGAGATTGTCTTCTACATAGTTTGAGACAGCATCTCCCCTCCTCCACCCCCCCCTTTTTTTTTTTCTTATTTCCCCTGCTAACTGGCCTGCAAGCTTCCTGGGGATTTTCTTCTCTTCTGTTTTCAACTTCATGTAGTAACACTAATATTACATCAAAAGCCGAGCCCTGGGTCATGGGGATACAAGAGCACTGTATTCACTAACCCATCTCTCCAGCCCCTCAATAGTAGTTCATTAATTAGTTCAAATAGAAAACATTATTTTGACATATGAACAAGATAATAATAATATTCAGCATTCTATAATATATATTAATAATAATTCTCCAATGGAAAAACATGGAATATTTTCAGCAAAATCAGAATTTAAAAAAATATAAAAAAATTTTTAATTGATTCCAAACACACGCCAATACAATTCAGTAAGAATAGAGAGAAGGTAAAATATTGAAGTAAATGGCAATGTATTAACTTTAAAATTTTTTAAAATTTAATTTATTTAATTTAATTTTTTTAATTTTTTTATTTTATTATGTGTATTCATATACTGTCTGCATGTAGGTCTGTGCACCCGTGTCGTGCAATGCCGCGGAGGTCAGAGAGGGTCTCAGATTCCCCTGGAACTGGAGTTCTCCTGGAATTGGAGTTACAGACGGTTCTCAGCCGCCATGTGGGTGCTGGGGATCGAACCCGGGTCCTCTGCAAGAGCAGTCAGCGCTCTTAACCGCTAGGCTATCTCTCCAGCCCTTAATTTAATTTTTAAAGACAGTTCTTAGCCACCATGTGGGTGCTGGGAAGCAAACCCAGGTCCTCTGCAAGAGCAGTTGGTGCTCTTAACCACTGAGCCATCTCTCCAGGCTACTTATTAGGGGTTAATAATTAGTTATTAATTACTAACTAGTAATTAATAATTATTAGTAGTAATTAATTACTACTACTAACCCCTAATTAGTTAATAATTAGTAATTAGTTAAATTAATAAATTAAATAAATAATAAATAAATAAATTAAATTAATAATTAGTAGTAGTAATTATTTACTACTACTAACCCCTAATTAGTTACTTTTTTATGTTGCTATGATAAAACACCGTGCTCAAAGGACTTATAGAAGACTCACGCAATCCAGACAAAGCACTCATGTGCAGAACATAAAAGTAAATAAGACAATACCATTCACAGCGGTATGGCTCTGAACATTTAGAAGGGAGTACATGATGGGAAATAACAGAAACCAGGAATGTAGAAAGAACCATCCAGGGAGAAGTGAAGGAGGTGTAGAGAAGGGCATAGTAGGACACAGGTGCTAGCAAGGGAAATGGTGCTAACAGAGGAGACTTTGGGGGGCTCAGAGGAGAGGGAGGAGAAAAATAATAATGAGGCTATCTGACAAAGCCACCGGGAAATGTACTGTTTTATGCTTATTTAAAATACATATGTAATATATACATGTGTATAACAGTATGTGTATAGCTGAAGCTTAGCTAACAAAATTTCTTGTTCCCACCAAGTAATCCCTTCCTTGCCATTGTTGGTCTGAATAGTTGCTGGTCCTCAAACAATATAGGCTTTTGCCAAAACCTTTGGTTGCCTCACAGTTCTTGATGGTAGCACCCTTCTCCTGATGATATTATACAATTCAGAAAGAGGACTTGGAGAATTTGCCTTGTAACTTACCTGAAAACACCTCTGAAGAAAAGCTTGCATAGTATGGAAAAGTGCTATGCAAGCAGAACAGGGAGCTCAAGGGAGGTGTCAACCAATGACCCTTCCTAGTTGTAAAGTCTATGAACCCATTCATGACTGGCCTAGCAAATGTCTCTATTGTGCATATTAGCATTTTTATCTTGGGGGTAGATAACAGCTGTCTGATTGGACTTGAATCCTGCTTGATAGGAGGTACTCCATGTCTGCTAGTGTAATATGACCATGGCTGGAGATGTCATGGGCACTAATGGAAATCCTACATCTGCCATTGTTCTAAGTCAGTGTAACTGCTATATTTCTAAATACTCTTACATTTGTAGTTAAATGTGGCTCTTATCATTCATCAAAGAAGTCTCTTGATACAATAGATGGGGACTATGACAATGTTCAACGACTAGTCAAAGTACAGAGGGTTATCAGCCTTAGGGGTCTTGCCTCATTGGAAACATGTACAAGAAATATATATAAGGCTCAGTGAACACTGTGGAAGAGGCGATGGAAAGATGGTAAGAGCCAGAGCAACACCTGTTGCTAGATACTGTCTTCTAGACCTGACAAGATACTGCACTCATGAAATTTCAATAATATAGTTCCCTAAAGAAGACCTGCATAACGAGAATACCACATTGATATGTCAATGTAGATGGTAAAAATGACAGAGGGACCCCATTATAGATTAAGAGCTATAGGAAATTAATGGCTGCTGGGGGGAGCAGAATTAGTTACCTCAGGGGTGAGGTACCTAATATGTCATCCAATTCCAAGTGGTCAGCTAAACACATGTATAGTGAGTACCCCTAATTGGATTCATTATAGTGAATGTACATGATATATGTGTACCACTATTAATCACAGAAGAGGTCACAGAGTTGACAGGGAGTGGGGATTGGATGCGAGAGGGGTGGGAAGGGGGAGAGAGTAGGTAGTGATGATGTAAATATACAGCTCATGTATTAAATTGTCAAAAATAAAAAAGTAAATAAATATGCACAGTTGGTAGCTATTGCATATAAAGACAATTATTACTGGCTAGAACTTAAAATAAAAACTAGCAATATTTCTTTTTTTAAATTTTTTTTGAGACAGGGTCTCCCTATAGCCCCAGCTGGCCTGAAACTCACTGTGTAGGCCAGGCTGGCCTTGAATTCACAGAGATCTGCCTGCCTCTGCCTCCTGAGTGCTGGGATTAAGGTGTGAGCCACCATGCCCAGCCTTTTTTTTTTTTTTTTTTTAGCATATTCTCGAAAAAACAGTAATTACCTAAACCCTGTGATTAACTCCAGTAAGAAACATAAAAATTTTATGAAAAAATCCTTAATACTTTACTGAGACAAGATAGAAAAAAATTAAATAAACAGGGATGTCTGTATGGGCTGTGCATTATGGAAGTGCATTTTATTTTAACTTTGAGATAAAAATGGAAAAGAGGATGATGGGTTAACTCTAGTTAGGCCAATTCAGGGAGAGAAGACTTCTTAAAATATAAAACTCCAACCAAGACTTGAAAACTAAGTTTCCCATGACTGGAGACTAAAAGAAGAAATTTCAAAATAGAAAGGAGCTATATTAAATAATGCTGCATGTTTTGGGCCTAGTGACTGGTTGGGCCTGGATGAGACATAGTCACTGGAAGAATATTCTGGAAACTAAGAACATTGTATTTAACTTGGCAGGGGAAAGAAACTTTGCAATCATAAGTGCTATGAAAACAACAACTGTCCAATTTTACAAGTCTTTGCTTAATTCCCAACAGTAGAATAACAGAATAGTAAGTATATAAGATTTTGAAATTACCTGGAGAGTTGTAATTCAAAGTTTATACATGGCCATATAATTATTTTAGGTTAATCTACCTTGTAATTAGAAACTATGTCTGTAAATCACTAATTAATNCATTACAGTAAAATAATCACCATGCTAAAGATAATGATAACAACACAAATATCTAAGATCCAATATTAATTATATATCCTTAGTGAAGGAAATATTTATTTTTTAATTTTTTATTTTTTTTTAATTTTTTTTTGGGGGGGAATCTTTTCTAGACAGAGTCTGTAGCCCTAGCTTTTCTGGAACTTGCTCTGTAGACCAGGCTGGACTTGAACTCACAAAGATCCCCCTGCCTCTGCCTCCCCAGTGCTAGGATTAAAGGCCTGCGCCACCAAGCCTGGTGGAAATATTTATTAATGACAATATTATATGCGTAGGAAATCAGTTATTTCATGGGAGATTAAGCTTTGTCTTCCTGCATCCAGCCCTGAAATTAGAATGATGGTAAGAAACAGTTAAAATAGATTAGGCGAAAACGCCTACTGGCCATATTCTGTTCCATTAGAGGGTTATACATTGCATTAGCCTATGTTTTCTGGTCAATTATTCCTTAATAATCAAGGAAGAGGAAGAGAGATGTGTGGCGCCCATCCCACTCTGTAGAAGTTTCTTAGGCCAAAGTTCACAATGGAAATGTCCTCTTTAATAATGAGGTATACTCCGGTACTAACCGTGTGCTAATGGAGCAAGGAGAACTCAGACAGCTAAAAGCAGGTCGAAGGAGGTTGTGGGGTAGCATATTTCTTTTCTTTGCAAGTCAGAACGGTGACGTACACTCCTCTGATATGTCATTGCAGGTAAAGTAACAGATATACATGCAACCTCTGAAAGGGGCCTTGGCCGCCCATGCATTTAATTACTGTCAGACGTGTATAGTGCTACAAGGGCTTTTCATAAAATATTCAAATACACACTCGTGAGTCTATCTCATTAACAAATCCTGACACTGTCTTGTCAGGTAGGAGTTATAAACACATAGATAAGGTGACAGGTGCCACTGTCTTGTAGCACCCAACTTTGACCACCTGCCTCATGGGCTAAGCATTGCAGGTTTCATTTTACAGTAACATTTGTAAAGAATGGAATAAATGCTTAGATCCTCACCTGTAAGCTTCAAAGACAGCAATGAATTATATTGTCTGCCATTTAGAATAATTCAGCTCCTACTAAATTTAGGAAACTAAAATCATTGAGTTTTTTTTTTTCCAAAAAGAATGAGAATATCATGTTTTTTGAGTTAAAACATATTTGGAGGATGGTTAACTTTCTTGAAAAATAAAAACACATTTTTTTTCTGGGATGCTGATGACAATATTCTAGAGGCTGGTCTCCTCTTATTTTACTGAGAACATGGAGAATAAAACACAGCTAACTGGGCATCAAATAGATCAAAGGAAACATCTCCACAGGGAGGCTGGGATGGATGGAGGATTTCTCTGCGGTTACTCCCAACATTACAAGAATCAGCAAAGTCAATGAAGACAGGAACATGTTTTAGTGACTAATAGCACTCTTCATTGTTGAAAGACAGACAGACATTCAGTCTACAGAATGCCAGAGATTGGTCCAATTATTGTGGAACCCAGATGCTAAGTCCGTGACCATCTGCTACGGTGGATAAAAGGGCTGGCAGCAGTGTACGTGTGTATACTAATAGAAATGGAATGTTTGGAATGAGGTTTCCATTTCTATATTGTCAAATTTGAAAAAACAAATAATACTTTAGTATGTGAACACGTCTTTAAAAGCACACATGAACACATGTACTCCTACACACAGAATACAAAAATAACTGTTTCAATAAAATTTATAAGATGGGATGAGATGGCTCAGTGGGTAAAGCTGCTTGCTGCTAAGCCTGAAGATCTGAGTTTTATCCCCGAATTCCCACATGAGAGAAGGCAAGGACTGAATCCTGCAAATTGTCTTCCAACTCCTATATGTACATGTGCAGACTATCATCAAATTAAATAAATAATAAATTAATAAATTAAATTAATAATTAGTAGTAGTAATTATTTACTACTACTAACCCCTAATTAGTTACTTTTTTATGTTGCTATGATAAAACACCGTGCTCAAAGGAACTTATAGAAGACTCACGCACATCCAGACAAAGCACTCATGTACAGAACATAAAAGTAAATAAGACAATACCATTCACAGCGGTATGGCTCTGAACATTTAGAAGGGAGTACATGATGGGAAATAACAGAAACCAGGAATGTAGAAAGAACCATCCAGGGAGAAGTGAAGGAGGTGTAGAGAAGGGCATAGTAGGACACAGGTGCTAGCAAGGGAAATGGTGCTAACAGAGGAGACTTTGGGGGGCTCAGAGGAGAGGGAGGAGAAAAATAATAATGAGGCTATCTGACAAAGCCACCGGGAAATGTACTGTTTTATAAGCTTATTTAAAATACATATGTAATATATACATGTGTATAACAGTATGTGTATAGCTGAAGCTTAGCTAACAAAATTTCTTGTTCCCACCAAGTAATCCCTTCCTTGCCATTGTTGGTCTGAATAGTTGCTGGTCCTCAAACAATATAGGCTTTTGCCAAAACCTTTGGTTGCCTCACAGTTCTTGATGGTAGCACCCTTCTCCTGATGATATTATACAATTCAGAAAGAGGACTTGGAGAATTTGCCTTGTAACTTACCTGAAAACACCTCTGAAGAAAAGCTTGCATAGTATGGAAAAGTGCTATGCAAGCAGAACAGGGAGCTCAAGGGAGGTGTCAACCAATGACCCTTCCTAGTTGTAAAGTCTATGAACCGCATTCATGACTGGCTCAGCAAATGTCTCTATTGCTGCAATATTAGCATTTTTATCTTGGGGGTAGATAACAGCTGTCTGATTGGACTTGAATCCTGCTTGATAGGAGGTACTCCATGTCTGCTAGTGTAATATGACCATGGCTGGAGATGTCATGGGCACTAATGGAAATCCTACATCTGCCATTGTTCTAAGTCAGTGTAACTGCTTATATTCTAAATACTCTTACATTTGTAGTTAAATGTGGCTCTTATCATTCATCAAAGAAGTCTCTTGATACAATAGATGGGGACTATGACAATGTTCAACGACTAGTCAAAGTACAGAGGGTTATCAGCCTTAGGGGTCTTGCCTCATTGGAAACATGTACAAGAAATATATATAAGGCTCAGTGAACACTGTGGAAGAGGCGATGGAAAGATGGTAAGAGCCAGAGCAACACCTGTTGCTAGATACTGTCTTCTAGACCTGACAAGATACTGCACTCATGAAATTTCAATAATATAGTTCCCTAAAGAAGACCTGCATAACGAGAATACCACATTGATATGTCAATGTAGATGGTAAAAATGACAGAGGGACCCCATTATAGATTAAGAGCTATAGGAAATTAATGGCTGCTGGGGGGAGCAGAATTAGTTACCTCAGGGGTGAGGTACCTAATATGTCATCCAATTCCAAGTGGTCAGCCATAAACACATGTATATGTGAGTACCCCTAATTGGATTCATTATAGTGAATGTACATGATATATGTGTACCACTATTAATCACAGAAGAGGTCACAGAGTTGACAGGGAGTGGGGATTGGATGCGAGAGGGGTGGGAAGGGGGAGAGAGTAGGTAGTGATGATGTAAATATACAGCTCATGTATTAAATTGTCAAAAATAAAAAAGTAAATAAAATATGCACAGTTGGTAGCTATTGCATATAAAGACAATTATTACTGGCTAGAACTTAAAATAAAAACTAGCATATTTTCTTTTTTTAAATTTTTTTGAGACAGGGTCTCCCTATAGCCCCAGCTGGCCTGAAACTCACTATGTAGACCAGGCTGGCCTTGAATTCACAGAGATCTGCCTGCCTCTGCCTCCTGAGTGCTGGGATTAAAGGTGTGAGCCACCATGCCCAGCCTTTTTTTTTTTTTAGCATATTCTCGAAAAAACAGTAATTACCTAAACCCTGTGATTAACTCCAGTAAGAAACATAAAAATTTTATGAAAAAATCCTTAATACTTTACTGAGACATAGATAGAAAAAAATTAAATAAACAGGGATGTCTGTATGGGCTGTGCATTATGGAAGTGCATTTTATTTTAACTTTGAGATAAAAATGGAAAAGAGGATGATGGGTTAACTCTAGTTAGGCCAATTCAGGGAGAGAAGACTTCTTAAAATATAAAACTCCAACCAAGACTTGAAAACTAAGTTTCCCATGACTGGAGACTAAAAGAAGAAATTTCAAAAATAGAAAGGAGCTATATTAAATAATGCTGCATGTTTTGGGCCTAGTGACTGGTTGGGCCTGGATGAGACATAGTCACTGGAAGAATATTCTGGAAACTAAGAACATTGTATTTAACTTGGCAGGGGAAAGAAAACTTTGCAATCATAAGTGCTATGAAAACAAAGCACTGTCCAATTTTACAAGTCTTTGCTTAATTCCCAGACAGTAGCTAATAACAGAATAGTAAGTATATAAGATTTTGAAATTACCTGGAGAGTTGTAATTCAAAGTTTATACATGGCCATATAATTATTTTAGGTTAATCTACCTTGTAATTAGAAACTATGTCTGTAAATCACTAATTAATAGGTAAAGTTAACATTTTACATAACTCTTTTGTTTTCCTTCATGACATCATAAAAATATTTCTCTAAACAATATTCTTCATTAGTTTTCAGTAATGAAAATTGAATCCATTACTGTAGTTATAGCTTTATAGAATTACATCTGAGAGATATTAGCTTGTTTAAAGTCTGTTAAGTGTTAAATCTCACTGACTGAATTTAAACATATTTGCTCTCCATAGAAATAAAAATGAAAATTCATTTCAAAAATCTACTTTTAGAGCTAGTAACTCAATGGGATACCATTAAAATTAAAATGTTAGGTAAATTACAAATCTTGGCAAATAAATAATTCTGGAGTTAATTATCTTTAACATTTTTATAAAATAAATTGGGTATAAATTGCTTTGTAGAGGGATAAACTCAATAGGCAGAGTATGTGCCTCTGAACACAGCACAAAGCAAATTTCAACAGCATTAAAAATATCTGACCACTATAGTGGGATGTTTCTGCATCCATTACCTATGTCCTCAAATTTGTTGAGGGAAATATTAAAATATTTTTAGATATTTATTGAATTGATAAATAAGATATTTGTAGTTCTCCTTATCGAGTCAGAAAAAGCAAATGCCACACAGAGAAGGCAAACACTGGGGAAGCTTTGTAATCAAATACAATGTGTACAGATATTTACAAAGATTTAATGTATTCCTTTCCAAAACAAAATCCAATAATTTCCCTGGAACCTTGGTCCATCTCCATCCTCCTTGCTACACACTGTTGTGTTCCCCATCTTCAACTTCTCCCTTTTGCTCTGTGACTTGTTTGACTTTTTATCTGTCACGTACATTCCTTGTAAGCATTCTGTAATACTTTTAAGGTAAACTGGAGCTAATGGAAAGTTCTAGTAACTTCCCTCTCCTGCCCCTTTTTGCTTTCTTCTCATTTTTTAAATATACAATTTTGAGGGAGGATTTTTCATCCTATTTTTACAATTATTTTTGCCCAGTTAAGGATTTAATGGTGACTAAGTTCTTTCTCCTCTCTGACTCTGTGTTCCTCAGTGGACAAAGTGGAACTATGCTTTCCTTTCCCATAACATACAACCAGAGAAATATAAAACACCTGTTTTATATGCATAGAAATTTGTAGTAGCCAGTATGCTGAGAATTATGCCTGTGCAGAGCTTGTCCCTCATCAACCTAACCTGCCCTAGGCAGGCGAGACCATACAAGCAGCGGAGTTGCAGACCTGGGCCAATAACAAGGTGATATGATACTGCACTAAGAGAAGATCAGGAATACAAACAGCACATAAACCCTAACCCTGCCCCCAATAAACAAGTCCAACAGCTCGCCCTCTGTCTGCGTTCACCATATTCCCAGGGTCTGTGTCTTGACTCTGCGCCTCTCACCCCCTTTCTTTCATGGTTAGAACCCAAAATTCCCCAGCAGGCCTGGAGGATTGATTGTCTACAGAAATTTATGAGATTTACAAAGCCATATTGCTTATAAAATAGCCTGTATCATTACTGACTAATTCTAGCATCTAGCAATTAGAGAAAAAGAAAATCATTCATAGGAGCTGTGATAAAACCCAATTTGGAGCTGGGTGTGTTGGAATATACCTTTAATCCCATCACTGGCAAGGGAGAGGCAGGCAGATCTCTGTGAATTCAAGGTCAGCCTCGTCTACATAGTTAACTCCAGGCCAGCTGGGACAAAAGGGAGACTCTGTGTCAAAAGGGCAAAACCAAACCAAACAACAAAACAAAACACCCAGTTTGGAGTAGAAACCTGATTAGCATAGTCATTCAAAGATTTAAATTGAACCCCTGTTCTGAAAATCACTAGCTGTGAAGTTCAGTATGAATCCATTGGTCTTCATGAGCATAAGTTTTTAAATCTCTAAAATGGGAATAATAATGGCTTTTCCATTTTTGTTATATTCAAGTTAGATTTCATATATAATCAATGAAACATGTTGCATTGCCCCAAATTCTCAAGCACCACTGCTCTCTCTCAGAACCTGTATCATAGTTCAGAATTCTAAGCATAGTACTCACTTTACTCCTTTTTAAAAAAAATTTCTTCCTGTCCCTATTAAAAAAACATACTCCTTACTATGTTTCCATTGGGTATATGCTGCAAAATGTAATGTTTTAGTTATTAGTTATTAGTTTCCTTTTTTCAATTTGAGTTACTTGAAGGAAGAAGTCATGTCTCATTTTTCACTGTAGCTTCTGTTTTCCAAACTGAGATTGGGCTTTGGAAAATGCACCTGTTGGATGCAACCATCATCAAATAAATGTATAAATATTGCTATTTTTTGGAGCCTTGTTTAAAATTATGAAGATGTGTAAAGTGCAATAAATAGTATATGACTAAAGATCAACTATCTGTACTATTATCCTTATAATATGAAATAAATCTTATTTTCATTTGGAATCAATAGTTTTACAGATAATTACATTTATTTATTTCTTAAATTTTTTTGTTTATTTTTAAGGGATTCTACAATATAATAACACAGTTGTTTTCAGATAATATTGATGTTACTCAGTTTGCCATACAATTAGGTAATTGGTGTATTTTGCAAGTATCTATGTCCGAATTTTGAACAACCCAAGGTTCCCATAGTCTAGTTGGTGATGCTTGTATGCACAGGCATGTTGATAAATTAGGAGTCCAGTCTATATTGATGTAGTCTCATGATTCACCCCTATCTCTCCGCAGCCCTTATATTCTACCACACCTCCTCTTCCACAATTTGTTTCCTAGGCTTTGGGAAAGGGGCACAAGTGGGTGAAAAGAAAACAGTCTACTTTCTTTGGAGTTGTCATTTTGGACTCTAGTCTGTTCAGGTTGTTTCCCTTCATGGGTTGACAGCTTATCCAGTGATAACTTTTTAGTCATACTAACAAAGCACAAGCAATTGTATGTACAGGCATTTAAGCAGTACTAATTAGTATGGCAAGCTAAGCTGTGAGCATAGACACAGATGCTTGGATGGTATGCTAATCCACAAACTGTGGTTTCTCTATAAAGGTTGACAAGTTCTTACTGTGACTTATAACATCTCCTAACCACTAGAGGACATAAGCTTGTGGCATCCGCTGTGTGTTATTCCTCCAAGGAGTGAGCTAATAGCCAACTAGATTTAGGATATATATAGACACATGGCTGCCACTGTTGCACAGTATCTCCAGGAAGTTGAGGTGTAGCTGATACTGACGGAGGAGTCTTGCTAGTCTCAGGGAGACCAATATTTTGCTGTATTGCTTTGGTGGCCTTTGGTAATGCTCTCTGGCATTTCAGAGGCCAGTTGTACATTAGCAAGTGACGTCTCATAACATTTTTTTCACGCTCACACCAGGTCTTCGTCAACAGGGATTTACTGCCTTTCTCCTTGCATATATCCCACTTATAGGCAAAATGCCTTTATAATTTGGGGGGGGGTT
>VZQC01001486.1:1336791-1403013 GCA_009823505.1 Rhizomys pruinosus | reverse complement strand
ATCATGGAATTAAAGACAAAAACACACCATCATCTCAATTGATGCGGAGAAAGCCTTTGACAAAATCCAGCATCCTTTATGTTTAGAGTCCTGGAGGGAATTGGTCTGAAGGGATCATTCCTCAATGTAATCAAAGCCATATACAGGAAACCCACAGCCAATATCATCCTAAATGGGGAAATGACAGAAGCATTTCCCTTAAAGGTAGGAACTCAGCAAGGCTGCCCCTGTCACCATCCTTTTCAATATAGTGTTGGAAACCCTTGCCAGGGCAATAAGGCAAGAAAAGGAAATTAAAGGAGTTCTAATTGGAAAAGAGGAAGTCAAGCTATCCCTGTTTGCTGATGATATGATTGTTTACTAAGGGATTGCTAAGAACTCCACCAGAAAACTAGAAACGATTAAGAGCTTTGGTGAAGTGGCAGGATACAAAATAAATCTAGAAAAATCAGTAGCCTTTCTTTACACCAACAACAAGCAACTGAAGAAGACTACAAGGAGACCTTCCCACTCACAATAGCCTCAAAAACTAAAATAAAATCTAGGAACAAACCTACCAAGACACCAAGGATCTATACAACAAAAATTTAAACCCCTGAAAAGGAAATTGAGGAAGACATCAGAAGATGGACAAACCTCCCATGCTCATGGATTGGGAAATAAATATAGTAAAAATGTCCATCCTACCCAAACTAGTGTACAGATTTAATGCAATCCCAATCAAAATCCCAAGAATTTTTCACAGGCTTGGAAAAAAATCCTCAATTTCATTTGGAAAAAAACAAAGACCCCGAATAGCCAAAGCAACCTGAGTAAAAAGAGCAATACAGGGGGGATCGCTATACCAGATATCAAACTATACTACAGGGCTATAGTCATAAAAACAGCCTGGTACTGGCACAAAAACAGACCAGTTGACCAATGGAATAAAACTGAAGATCCAAACTGAGCTCATACAATTTCAGCCACCTCATATTTGACAAGGGGGCCAAGAAGACACAATGGAGGAAAGACAGCATCTTCAGCAAGTGGTGCTGGCAAAATGGATCACACTTGTAGAAAAATGAAATTAACCCCTACCTCTCACCTTGTACAAAAGTCAACTCCAGATGGACCAAAGACCTCAACGTGAAACCCAAACTCTGGAGGTGATAGAAGAGAAACTTGGCAGCAGACTACAAGACATAGGTGTAGGAAAAGACTTCCTAAATCAGACAGCAGCGCACAAGAAATAAGATCAACAAATTGACAAATGGGACTCCTTAAACTCAAAAGCTTCTGTACATCAAAAGAAACAAAAAAGGAAGGAAGAGACACACACAGAGTGGGAGGAAACCTTCACTGCAAGACAACATCTGACAAAGCATTAGTCTCCAGAATATACAAGCTACTCAAAAAAAAAGGGGTTAACTGTTTATAATGGGCCCTAATGAGGTTTACCTTCCAGATACTGAGAAACCTTCCTACCTCTCCCTTATAGGAAAAAGTAAAACATGATGGTACTAAATCATCCCTAACTGTAAATTAGAGCCAACTGTTATAGTGGTAATTTCTTATAAAACAGGTATAACTACCCTTTTTTAATTGACTGATAGGCATAGGAACTGTGAAAGGATAATTCTCTATCTAGAGCCAAATTCAATAGTAAAGTCTTTATAAGCTGTGTAATTAAGCAAAATATATTAGTACAGGAAAGCTCTGAATCAGCAATGAATTATTCTGTCTAGGAGATGTTGGCTAGGGGATTTCTCAATTAAATATTATTTGTTAAATATGAGGATGCTAATGGACTGATTACCATATGAAAGTTGGTTCATTTACCATTTTCCTTACAGAGATTTTAATCAAGGAATTATTTTTTTCAGTAAATAGCTAATCTGTGTTGTATTCTGTATGAGATTTAAAAGAATCAGTCACCGGGCGTGGTGGTGCATGCCTTTAATCCTAGCACTTGGGAGACAGAGGCAGGCAGATCTTTGTGAGTTCAAGGCCAGCCTGGTCTACAGAGTGAGTTCCAGGACAGCTGGGACTACAGGGAGACCCTGTCTTGAAAAGACCAATAAATAAATAAATAAATAAGTAAATAAATAAATAAATAAATAAAAGAATCAGTCAAGATTTATGACCAACAGAGAGAGTCTGTTTGCCTCTCTAGTTCAAATCTCTTCATTTTGTTTCTTGAATTAATAAAGTAAAATCCTAAAAAAAAATAAAATAAAATAAAATAAACAGTTAACCCCATTGAATTCAGAGAGATGCTCAGTGTCTGTGACTCAGGCAGTCTGAGGTTCCTCTTTCTTTAATGTTCAGATGGGTCAGCCTCTCTGCTGGCATTTCCCAGTCCATCCTGCACAGCCAAAAGTTGTACGTTTTCAGGCATATAGATTGGTGATTTTTACCTGTGGGAACATACAATTCTCCTCCCATTGTTAGTTTCAAGATCTCAAAAATTGAAAATTTATCAATAGGATTGGAACACAGAGTTTTCCATTTGTATCCCAGAAAGGATACTACCCCACCTCCCACCTCCCTCTTTTGTTTTTTTAAGATTTTTATGTGATAATTACATTTATAAATATGGTTAAAAGGAATACATTGACTTTTTTTACACAGTAAATATTTATCTAGTGAAGCTATGGCATTGTGTGTGCATGCTGCTAATCAGCTGAAACAAAATATAACTATGGATCTGATTCTTTATATTCTTCTCTCAAGTTTGCAGAATAAATGTGACTTCTAAATGAAATTAGATATTAATCAGAAAAATTATTGACAGATTTATGAGGTTCATTTATTTTTCCCTTCATTGTTATACCAATGGATTAGGCCTATAAATTACAAATTGTCTCTCAAGTAAATGAAAAAATAAACATTCTACTTTTATATATCAAGACAGTTTGGGAAGTCATACCAGGGGTGCAGCCATCATTGACTCCAGTTCCAGGGGAATCCGATGCCCTCTTCTGACCTCCGCGGCATTGTACAACACCAGTACACAAACCTACATGCAGACAGTACATTCATACACATAAAAAAGGAATAAAATAAAATAAAAAACATTAAAAAATAGAAGAGGCCTAAATGTCCTTCGAGCTGGGATGAGATCATTATTATCTTCATTTCTGTTGCCTACGCCTGTCCTTTTCATTACCAGTAATCACACTATCCTTCTAAATGTTCATTATAGAGGTTATAGACTCCTGTGACTGATAGTTTTTATATTTTAATTAATAGGAGAGTGTAGATACAAGTCTAATATCACCTCAATTCCACAGTTATTGAGATTCAATTGAATGTTGAAATAGAAATGTTAAGCAGCACATTTAAGAAACTTACTAAGTCACTATTTAGAACTCTATAAAATAAAATAAATGTCAAAGACTGGTAATCTACTTTATGAATGTCATAGTATTTGTTAAAATTCCACCTAAGTATTTCTGTACTGGAGTGACAGTTCATCAAATGAATTAGAGTACCACATAATTATCCTTAAGTAATGCAAACTAAAATCCCATATGACTAGTGATAGTGGTGTGCAAGGATGGAGTCATCATTCTATCTAGAGTATAGCATGCCATCAGAGAAGATGAGACGAATCTTAAATGGATGGCTAGCCCTCTATGTTATGAACTAACAGATTATGACATCAGGCTGACATCGGATCCATCTGTTAACCAGGCAGGACAGAGCACACATTGTGATGGTGATTAAGACAGGTGGCACCCCATTTGATATCACAGCTGTGCTGAACATCTACTCTGAAACCCAAAACCATGTGAAACATTCTCAGTTTGGAGTCACACTGAAGGAAAGAACAGCAGCCGGCTTGTGTTTCTAACACACCCCATGCAGAGATTTCTTAATCAAAATTAAAGTGATAACTTTTTATAGGATGTCATGAGGACTGAAGATTTAAAGTATTGAAGTAGCCATCTGTATTCGGTTTAATGTGGTATAGTTTTTGAATTTCGATTAGTGTGATCAGAAATGCAAACCCATGGTAGCTATGACACTACAACATGTCTGGAATCTGTTCTACAACAAAATACCGAGATGCGTCATACTCTTCCTGATCTTAATAAAGGTTAGTGGTTAATTATCCTTTAATGTTAGGAATTTATGATTTCTCAGTCACCTGTGTCTTCAGTGTGTATGCCTAGGACTTGCTTCTTTCTAAAGATAGCTGCTTGTGGGTATAAATGAACAAGTGAGACTATGAACCATTGCTTCAGATTTTGCCTTTGACTTGAGAGGCAGAATGAGCCAGCCTCTGTGCTGGTGAGGCATATCATAGAACATGATCATTTTATAATTTTTAGCAGGGTTCTTCCAAACGCAGGCCCTTGATGTGCATCCATCCTCTGGAGCCTAGTCAATTTATCTATGGGCATTCCCTAAAAGAAAACCAACTCTCCCTCTCTCAACAATACTGGTTGCCACTAGTTTCTCAGCTAGAGTTGGGGGCTTCTTGCTCATTTTCCCACTTGTATGCTGTGTCCGTGTCTGGTTCAAGCTTGCATTGGTCTTATGCATGCTGTTAACCAAGTTCCTATGAGCAACTTCCCAGTTGCTTGGATATCTCTCGTGTGTGTGTGTGTGTGTGTGTGTGTGTGTGTGTGTGTGTGGTCTTCCATCATGACTGCCTCTTACAGTCTTCCTGCCCCTTCTTCTGCAATGGCTCTGAATACTGAGTGGTAGAGTTTTGATAGGTGTCCTATGCAGAGACAATGATTCTTCTGTAGTCTCTTAGTCTCTGCACTTTGGCCGATTGTGGCATTCTGGGTTAATCACCATTTGTTGCATAAGGAAGCTTAGCTTGTGAGAAGTAATGAGATTCTTTAATATTCTTTCTGCCCCCAGTTCCATTATGCTTCCTATCCCTTAGGATTAGAGATTGCTTTCTAAATGCATCACATAGAGCTTGGGATCTCACAGACATGACACATTTTCTGTGTTTGACCAATTGTGGAGCACTGTAATAGTCTTCATATGCTACAAAAAGAAGTTTATTTTTGATGAATAGTAAGAAATACACTTGTATCTAAGGATTTGGAGCTAAGATCCATCAATGAGAGTAAACATGTGGCTGTTTTTGAGTCTGTATTACTTCACTTAGTTAAACAGCTTTTTTATTTATTAATTTTTATGCATATGAGTGTGTTGCCTGCATGTGTGTAAGTGCACTTCTGGATACAGTGTTCCTCCAGGGCAGAAGATGGCCTCAAATTGCTGAAACTGGAGTTAAGGACAGTTGTTAGCCATCATGTAGGTGCTGGGAACTGAACCCTGGTCCTCTACAGGAGCACCCAGTGCTTTATATTGCTGAGCCATCTCTCCAACCCCTGATAAGTTATTTTTAAAATGTGAAAGAAAAACATTATTTAAAGCAGTGTGAATAGTCTTAAAGTTTATGGCGTATGAAACCTGTTGTTTCTTAGTATGATTAACAAGTCATTTCAATTATTCAAAGCCTCTAATTTGCTGGGATATTTCAAAACTGGTAGAGGAGCTGAGATTGACACTTTCAAGTCCATTTAGTTTTCATAGACACCACTCTTACCAAGTTGCACTAACTCTCACAAGATGAGGAAAACAAAACAAAACATAAGAACTCTAAGTGTATGTCTGTGCTAGATAGCTTTCCTGTCAACTTGACACACCTGGGTTGAGGGAACCTCAAAATTGGGAAATTGCCTCCATTGGACTGGCCTGTGGCCACATCTGTGGAGTATTGTCTTGAGTGTTGAGCAATGTGGGAGGGCCCAGCCCACTATGGGTGGTGCCACCCCTGGGCAGGTTGTTGTGTACAGTGTAAGAAAGCAAGCTGCGATGGGTCAGAGGAGCAAGCCAGTAAGAAGAATTCCCCCAAAGCCTGTGCCTCAGCTCCTGCCTCCAGGTTCCTGCCTTGAGTTCCTACCTTGGGTTCCCTGAGTGATGAACTGTGACCCAGGAGATGTAAGATGAATAAACCCTTTCCTCCCCAAGTTGGTGTTTTGTCACAGCAATCAAAGAAAAAAACTAGAACAATGTCTGTGCCTGCGTGTGTGTGTGTGTGTGTGTGTGTGTGTGTGTGTGTGTGTGTGTGTGTGTGTGTGTGTGTTTGTGTGTGTGTGTCCTGGAACTTGCTCTGTAGACCAGGCTGGCCTTGAACTCAGAAAGATCCACCTGCCTCTGCCTCCCAAGTGCTAGGATTAAAGGCATGAGCCACCACACCAGGCTTATTTTATTTATTTTTATGTGTATGAATGTAACGTTTGCATGTAGGTTTGTGCACCTGTGTTGTGCAATGCCGTGGAGGTCAGAAGAGGGTCTTGGATTCCCCTGGAACTGGAGTTAAAGACAGTTCTTAGCCGCCATGTGGGTGCTGGGGATCGAACCTGGGTCCTCTGCAAGAGCAGTCGTTGCTCTCAACTGCTAGGCCATCTCTCCAGCCCCAGAAGTGATATTTCTAATGTTACAAAAAATACTCAGATCTGTAAAGAAGGCCAAAGCAAAGGGACCACCTAGTCCATCAAATTGATATGAGAACTAAGGGCCTTTTCAGTGTTATTTATTCCTTAGAAGAGCATGCTTCCATTTAATAGTACTGATCAGGAGATACATCCTGTGAAATGTGACATTATTTTATAGATTTTGGCCAGTAGAAATGCTAGGCATTTTATGTTAGGTAAGAAATGGCACAAATACTGACTGTTATGTTACCCTGTTAGACATTCCAAGGCTTTATATTAATTCTATTTTGTTTTAGATTTTATTTTTCCTTTCTAATTTTTGAGAATTTTGTACGTACACAGAATTCATTTTAATCAAGTCACCTTTCTCTCCCCTCCAAGTCTCCCCATCATCACCCTCACCACTTTTGCTTGAAAATTTCATATGTTCTTTTTTTATCCACTAAATGGACTTGGTGCTGCCTTTATGTCTATTGGTATTGGAGCATCTTGGAACCTGGGTAGTCTTTCAGTTACAGCCACTAAGAGCTTTTATGTGAAATGGTACACCATGTTTGGAAAATACTATTTCACTGCAGATATGACTACCTCTCACTCCTACGTTTTAAAAATTATTTTATTATTTTTATTTTATATGTATGAGTGTATCATACTATATGCATGTAACAGCACTTATGTTGTCCAATGCCCACGGAAGTCAGAGAGGATATTAGATCCTCTGAAACTGGAGTTACTCATGGTTGTTAGCTGTTATGTTAGTGATGGGAACCAAAAGTGTGAGACCAACCAGTACTCCTAACCACTGAATAATCTCTCCAGCCTCCACAACTCTTAGATTCTTTACCTCAGCAAACATTCCTCCAATTAATTTCTCCTTAATCATGTGTACCTGATTTTCTCAAATGCAGTCAGGTGGATTTCCCACCAGTCCATTGCTTCATTGATTGAGTCGAGTAAGTTTCTACATGTAAATATCTCTCTCCTCTCCCATGTATAAACCTCAATATTGCTATTAACTATAATAATATAAAATCGAACACACTAAAGTGTAAATTCTTAATTGTAATATAATGAATGATGATTATTTTATTAAATAGCACATGAATCTATTAACAAGATTTGAAAATATGTTTATTATGTATATTTTAACATTTTAGTTCCACTTCACAAATCTGACAGTATTTTCAAAAGAGTTTATTTCTATTCTCTACTGACACAGATAGCTGGCTTTGTAATATATACAACAATGCATTTTGTAGGGGCAATTGGTTCAGGCTAAGCAAGTCATCACAAAGGAAGAAGTTTGTTGCCTTCATGTGGAAGACATGGGGAGTGAAGAGGATGTTTCCTGCTGGAAAGTCATTTGAATATTTTTTTATAAAATGTATGAAGCAGCATTTCTAATTCAATTTGGATGTTAAATCCCATGGGAGGAAGTTTGCATGTATTTTGTTATGTGGAGAAGTGATATGTTTTAAAATGAAGTTCTAAAATATCATCTTCACTTTTGTAATTCTGATGAATAGTTTTTGAAATACTGTTCTAGTACATTCTTCTTTTTTTAAAAAAAGGTTAAACAGCACTTAGTTTTATCCTCAAAAGAATAATCTTCTTCAGTCATGTTTTAATCATTCATATAAGAATCTTTCTAAACCTAGAAGTCTCCTTAATTGCGCACCCAAATTTACTCCATTTTATGCTGTATATACCATGTGTAAGGACTATTCCTTTGTTAGACATGTACCTTTGTGATGGATCAACTCCCTTACTTATGAGAAATCCCTAAGGATGCCTTCAGAGGAAATGCAGGGCGCTCCAGGAGCCTCAGTGGTGGAAGAGATGCAGAAACTTGACCATGAAAGATAACAGTGACTTGAAGGGACATGCTATAGAAAAGAGCATATGAAAGCTGGTAAAAATGGAGCAAAGACATATTAGCACAGCTGCATATTACTTTGTTTAAGGGGAAAGTAACAAAAAATGTTAAAAATGTTTAGCCTGGTAACGGCAAATGCTCTTTACTTCACATGTGAATTTGAACTAATCAGAGGTGTGAAATACGCAGAGAAGTTCTGAGATGACTCTGGCCATGAAGGCAAGAGAAGGATGGTTTTCAAGTGACACACACCATGAGGGCAGGTGAGGGAGGTCTTCATAGTGCAGACCTATTGGTATTTCTGCACAGTTCAATGTGTCACATTCCATCTGCAGGACATACTCAATACAGCAGCTCTGGGATGAGCCAGGCTGCCTGTCATGATTCTACTAAGACTTTGTGGGATAAGAGCACAATTTTGCTAAAATATTGAAGTATTCATTTAATTCTTTCAAGTTATCACAAAATTTACTCCTTGAAAATGATGGCAATTTAAAACACTATCCATAGAGTCATTTCCAGGATTTTTAAATTTGTTTCTTACAAATATATAAACTCATACCAGAAGACAAATTGTATTACACAGTTTTCTCCTTCACCATGTGAGTCTGGGCAGTCCTTCTCAGGTCATTAGGACCTTTGGTGGCCAGGACATTTCTCTGCTGAGCCATCTGACCATCCCCTGTAGAAAGTCATTTATGCACAAGAACATATATGGAAACATCTCATGGTTTTTAATGGGTGAAAACAGGAACCCTTTAATGGAATGACATCTTAACACACCAAACAGAATGTGTTGAATATCTTGTACACAGCAGTAACCTTTCTTATTCAACAAACAGTATTTTTTCATATAAATCTATCAACTTTCAAATGGATAAATTCCAAGATAGGAATAGTTATATAATACAGGAAAACCTTCCCTAAAATAATTTCATGTTTTCCTATTAATTGAATGACTTAGTAAATGCAATGCCTAAACCATCTCTAGTTTAGGAATTTCAATGAGCATATTCATTGAAATAGTATTTGAAAGTTATATATGATCACTAGCTATATTGATACTGTTTATTAGCTATCAAAAGAAACAACTGTGATTCTGTTTAGATGGCTCTAATGTATCCTAAAGACACTGAAACAAGCAAACAAACAAACAAAAAAACACAACATCCACCTGTTTTCTTCTGCCACAGTAGAAAAGGATGCTTAAGAGGGGTCAAATTTATCATCTAAAAACCACTTAAAATATAATAAAAATTTTAAAGGCATTTTATTAATAACAATACTGGATATCAAAAATACAGTTTTGTTCAAAATTTTACCTCCGCAATTTCTTTTGTAAACTCATGTAATAAAGATTTAGGCATTTTAAAATAATGCCTACAGAGAGGTGACCTGCAAACTCTGCGGCCAGGTGAGGTGGGGTACACAGCCTTGCTGCCCTGCTGGGGGCTCAACCTCCCACCTCAGGTACCAAAGAAAAGAGTGGTGTGCACAGATAGAGAGACATACAGGTGGACTGCAAACTCGTTGGCCAGGCGAGGTACTGGCACAGGGGCCAAAGGAGTAAACTCTCCCCACGCCCCACCCCCCTGTGCTCAAGCTACGGTACTGTGAGGGAGATGATTAGCTTCTGCTGCTGCTGCTACTTCTACTGCACAGCCAATGCTGAAGAAGAAACCTGCAGGAAACAAAGTGAGTTATGCACCAGTCCTCCATATTAACATTTGAGATTAGGACCAGAATCCAAACAAACAAACAAGCAAGCAAACAAAAGAAAGAAATAAATCCACATTCCAAAGACACAACAGAAAAACAATATGGGGAGAAGCTCATAGTAAATCACCACCTAACTCTACTAGTCCTATAGAAGATCCTGACAAGTGCTCCCTGGAAGGAAACCAAGACACCAACCTTAGAAGAACAATTGTAGACATATTCAAAGAAATCAAAGAATATAAAGAACAAATCAGAGAACTAAGGGGGGAGAGAATGAAAAACTATGGAAGGAATTAGAAAGAAAGAATGATAAACTCCAGAAAGAACAAAAGGGAGAGAATGACAAGAAAGAGCTAGAGGGAGAGAAACACAAATTCCAAAAAGAACTAGAGGGATTGAATGACAAACTCTGGAAGGAAGTAGAAACATTGAAAAGATGTCAGGCTGAAAGGAAAAAAAGAAACTGACCAGCGAAGCAAGGAGCTAAAAGAAGAGAATGGAAAACTCCAAAAGGAAGTGGAAATAATGAACACATCACAGGATGAAATGGAAAAGGAAATTGAATATTCATCCAATCAACAGGTAAGGATGGGAAAAAGCCTCACAAGCAGAATGGATGAAGCAGAAAAAAAGAATATCAGATTTACAGGATAACATGGCACTATTAGAATCCTCAAGTAAAGATTATGAAAAAATTAAAAAAAAAAAAAACACAAGAGTGGGATAACCAGGAAATGTGGGATATTATGAAAAGACCAAATCTATGCATCATAGGGGTAGAAGAAGAAGAATACCAACACAATGGTATTGATCCGATCTTCAACAGAATAATAGAAGTAAATTTCCCCAAACTGAAAAGAGACAAACCCATACAAATACAAGAAACACAAAGAACACCAAATAGACATGACCAGAAGAGAAATTTCCCATGCCATATCATAGTTAAAACCCTAGATGGTCAAAACAAAGACAAAAATACTGAAAGCCACAAGAGAAAAACAAGAAGTTACGTATAAGAGGAAACCCATCAGAATTACAGCTGACTTCTCAGTGCAAATGATGAAAGAAAGAAGAACATGGACCACGGTATTCCCAGTGCTAAACGACTTTAGATGACAAACCGGATTACTATACACAGCAAAATTGTCAATTATAGTTGAAGGAGAAAGACAAATCTTTTATGACATAAACAAAATGAAAGAACACATGTCAAAAAACCAACACTTCAGAAAATACTTGATGCAATTCAAAGAACAGAGGAAAGGAGCAACTAACCCCAAACAACTAAAGAGAGAAATTAACAAAAACATAACAGAGTAAATAAAAACCTAGACCAAGAATGCAAACAAAAAATAAGTTGAAAGGTTGCAACACACATCTCTCAATAATAACCTTAAATATTAATGGTCTAAACCCCCAATCAAAAGATATAGACTGGTAGAATGCATTAAGAAACGAATCCATCTGTATGCTATCTGCAAGAAACCCATCTCAACCTCAAGGACAGACACCACCTTAGGGTGAAAGGATGGAAAAAATATTACAAGCAAATGGTACCAAAAAGCAAGCAGAAGTTGCTAATCTAATATCAGACAAAATAGACCACAGAGTAAAATCAATCAGAAGAGACAAAAAGGGTCATTATATTCTTATCAATAGAACAATTAACCAGAAAGATTTCACAATGTTAAATGTTTATGAACCAAACTCTAGTGCACCAAACTTTATAAACACAATCCTTTAGGACCTCAAGACACAGATTAATCCCAGCACACTAATAGTAGGTGATTTCAATACCCCACTGAGTCCCTTGGATACACCAACTGAACAAAAAATAAATAGAGAGACATCAGAACTGAACAATACAATACACCAAATGGACCTCACATATATCTACAGAATATTCCAACCAAACACCAGAGAATATTCTTTCTACTCAGTGCCCCAGGGAACATTCTCCAAAATCAACCACATACTGGGTCACAAAAGAAATGTTAACAAATACAACAAATTATTTCAGGCATTCTAACAGACCACAGTGCATTAAAGCTCAATATGATCACCAGGATAAGCCCTACTAGTTCCAAGAACACATGGAGACTAAACAACACAATTCTGAATAAAAAGTGGGTCAGGAAAGAAATAATAATGAAATAAAAGCATTCATGGAACTAAATGGAAAAACAAAACAATACAACACAAAAAACCTGTGGTTAAAAGCAGTCTTAAGAGGGAAATTTATAACTCTAAGTTCCCACGTTATAAAAAACAAAAAGTGAACAAATAAATGATCTAACAACGCAGCTAGAAACACTTGAGAGACAACAACAAATGAACCCTAAACCCAACAGACAGGAAGAAATAACAAAAATCAGAACATAAATCAATGAGAAAACAATACAAAAAAAAATCAATGAATACAAAAGCTGGTTCTTTGAAAATATAAACAAAAAAGACCACTAGACCAGTTTAAACCAAAAAAAAAAAAAAAAAAAAAGAAAGAAAAAAAAGAAGGAGCAACTACAAATCAATAGCATTCATGATGAAAAGGGAAACATCACAACAGATAAAGAAAAGATCCAATCATGAGAATACTTCAAAAACATATACTCTACTAAATTTGAAAACCTAAGAGAAATGCATGAATATCTGAAATCCTGGGAACCAACAAAGCTTAGCCAAGAAGAGATTGACACTTTAAACATACCCATAATATTTGTAGAAATTGAAGATGTAATAAAAAATCTCCCAAGTAAAAAACCCCAGGCCCACAGCAGAATTCTATGAAACATTTAAAGAGGTCTTACAACCATTACTACTCAAATTGTTCAGAAGGATACAAGCAGAAGGAAATCTTCGAAATTCCTTCTATGAAGTGGGCATCACTCTAATACCCAATCTAGGCAAAGACTCAACCAAAAAAGAAAACTATATACCCATCTCATTAATGAACACAGATGCAAAAATTCCCAAGAAAATACTTGCAAATCTCATACAGACCCACATCAAAAAGATCATCCATCATGATCAAGTTGGATTCATACCAGAGATGCAGGATGGTTCAACATATATAGATCAATAAGTATCATAAAATGCATAAATGGACTGAAAGACAAAAACCACAGGATCATCTCAATTGACATAGAAAAAGCCTTCAACAAAATCCAACATCCCATCATGCTGGGAACTGGACTGGAAGGAACATTCTTCAATGTTATCAAAGCCGTATACAACAACCACACTGCCAACATCATCCTAAATGGAGAAAAAATTAGAAGCATTCCCCTTAAAGGTGGGAACCTGACAAGGCTGCCCCTATCACCACTCCTCTTCAATATAGTGCTTGAAATGCTTGCTAGGACAATAAGACAAGAAAGGGAAATTAAAGGAGTACTAATCAGAAAAGAGGAAGTAAAACTATCCTTTTTTTGCAGATAATATGATAGTTAACCTAAGGGATGCTAGAAACTCCACCAGAAAACTCCTAGAAATGATTAAAAGTTTCAGTAAAGTGGTGGGACACAATATAAACCTAGAAAAATCAGGAGTCTTTCATTACACCAATAATAAGCAACTGGAGAAGTAATATAAGGAGACTTTCCCAATCACAATAGCCTCAAAAAAAAAAAAATCAACCTGGGAATAAACCTAATCAAAGACACCAAAGACCTCTACAACAAAAATTTTAAAACTCTGAAGAGGGAGATTGAAGATGACATCAAAAGATGGAAAGACCTCCCATGAGGATTGCAAAAATTAATATAATAAAAATGTCCATTCTACCCAAATTCATATGCAGACTCAGTGCAATCCCAATCAAAATTCCATTGGCTTCTTCACAGACTTGGAAAAAAAACCCATTAAATTCATAAATTCATAAAGCAATCCTGAGTGAAAAGGGCAACACAGGGGTGATTACTTTACTGGACTACAAGCTATATTACAGGGCTATAGTCATAAAGACAGCCTGGTACTGGCACAAAAACAGACCCATTGATCCATGGAACAAAACTCAAATACAGCTGTGGAAGTTTTCTGCATATTTCACATATATTTTAAAAATGAAGTTACTCTCTTACAAATAATTACATCCTTTGAAAGGAATGGTTTGAGAAATGCTGTTCTCAATTTCTACATTCCAAGTGTTTGTTTACATGATGATATTTTTCAATAGTCACAGTGAGACATTTTAATATTTTCTAAAATATAATTCATCATTCTCCTTTTAAAATGTAGTAGGATCATCCTCATGTAGTATTTTTTATCATTAGTTTCTCTGTCATGGACAAGTAAAAAATATTCTTTTTGAGTTGTATTTAGGATTGCAATGAATTTGTATATTACCTTGATACCCTGATGATTTAAAAAGTTCTGCCTTTCCTTCCAAAGACATAGTTCTTTTTAAATCAAGACTTCGTAGTTTATTTTTCCATTTAATCTTGCAGAATTTAATTAGGTTAAATCCTGGACATTATTCATTTTTGTTTCAATTTTATGTGAAGTAGTGTTTTGTGACTGTTTTGAGTGGTGGTTCTTAAAAGAAGCATGACCGTCTCATCCATCATTTTATCAGAAAACTTTTAAAGTTTATTATTAGCAATTAATTCTGTTTTATAGTCTAACAAATTCTCTTTAAGAGTAAGTTTTCTCCCATTCTCACTATTTACATGTGCCTGTGTGAGTGTGTGTGTGTGTGTGTGTGTGTGTGTGTGTGAGAGAGAGAGAGAGAGAGAGAGAGAGAGAGAGAGAGAGAAAGAAGATACATACATTTGTGACTCAAGCTCAAGAAAATAAAAATACACAGAAAAATAATAAATAAAAAATATATTTTTCATGTTTAATTTAGCCAGTAATTTCAACCTTTATTCAAATGGTCAAATATGTTACAAGCTTCAACTTTGGACACTAACAGTAAGGCCCTTTTGAGCTTTCTCAGACCACACAGGCTTGGTTATGACCTGTTATATAATGCTTGTATTACCATTTGGCTTGGTTTTCTAAGATCTTTAATTTTTTTTTTTTTTGTTTTTTTTTTGGTCTTTTCGAGACAGGGTCTCCCTGTAGCACCAGCTGTCCTGGAACTCATTCTGTAGACCAGGCTGGCCTTGAACTCACAAAGATCCGCCTACCTCTGCCTCCCAAGTTCTAGGATTAAAAGGCATGTGCCACCACGCCCGGCAAGATCTTTAATTTTTAATCTATAGTTATATGCTGTGTTGATCTGTAGGTTCTAAGAATGTGTTTGTATATAATTATCAGCTTCATTTTCAAGGAAGGTTTTATGATTTTTGAGAAGTACAAGTTTAAATCTCTGCTTTTTTCTGATTTTTAATGAGTTTTCTTACACTTTTATATATCTAGTACATTTTAGTCAGTTTATACTTTCTATCCCATTTTCATCAGCTTGAATTTTTAAATTTCAAGTGTTAAGCAGGTATCATAGTGCATTCTTCATAGTCATTGAGTCTGTTCTTCTTCCCGGTTTTGGGAAGTTCTGTGTCTGTCCTTCCATTTGGGTTAAGGCAGCTCTTCCTAGTTGTAGCTTCTTCAGCTAGAAACATATTTGACTGTTTTAGTGTTTTTTTTTTTAATTTTCTAGTCAGTGTTTGTAATTGTACTGTTTCTTCTCAGAAGCTGGAGGCTTTGGCTAAGTTTTGTCAAGGATGAGTTCTGGGTCCATTTTCTCTTTTATCTCAGAGTTATCTAGGATATCAGTTTCAGTTTGGAAATGCATCCAGTGGTTTTGTAACTTGCTTCTCCATTGTATAAACATCTATTATATTCATAGTATCCAAAGACTATAGCTTTTATGTTTTACAGATTTTGGAGTCTACTAAGGATTATCTCTATCAAAGATGGTTAAATTAATTTTCACAAGTCATATTTTGAAAATGATGATACTTAGTTATATAACAACTAAATTACCATTTTTCAAAACTATATTTTTCTTTAATAATTCATTCATTACTTGCAAAAAGTTTATACATCTAGTCTTCACCATGGGACTTTGGGATTATTCCACCCAAGAAAGACAAATATACATCCTGCCCACACCTCTTGCTTTTGCTATGGGCAATTGGAGGACTGGCATAGTAATACCTCTCGAATGGTTTGGCTGGAGAACTTGTTCATTCTCTGTCTCCCTGACAATATTGTACCCTTCTCTCTAGATTCACTATCAAGAATCATAACAGATAGTAAATGATTGTAAGACCATGACATTTGGGGTTCTATTTTTTGTGGTACAGTTGCAGCAGAAATGTGACTAAATCAGAATAAGTTCCATAACTGGGTTGCTAATGTCATGAAAACTAAATATACATAGTTTTGGCTTTTGGTGTAAGTGACAGACAGAAATGAAAATGTAATAGCCAGAAAGATAAATGGCGAGCATTGCTGTGAAGTGGGGAAAGGTCTGGTAAAACACTCACCTCTGATAACCCTGGAGGCAAGAAAGAAACCGTATGAATCTGCAGAGTTGGACAAAGAGGTTCCATGGCAGAATATCCGTAGCCTGAATTGGCTGTTAGGAAGTGCATTTGAAATACTGTCTCAAAGAGAACACGGGATATGATTTTGACATGTGAAGATGATTGGAGTCACATTTTTTTCAAAGACTAAAATAAAAATTTGACAGAACTCTATTACCATTCTGGATTTAAAAAGAGACTGAAAATTGGGAAGATTGGAAAAGACAACTGGCCCCTAATTTTGGCCAGGAAGAAAGCAGATGAAAAAACTCTCTCCTGTTGTCAGGCAGGATCTGATCTTCTCAGTCCTTTCATATGTAGCTGAGGAGGGAGGATGATGGAAAGAATTTCAAGGAGAGCCTCTGAGGCAGAGAAGGCTCACACGCAGAAAGCGGCCACCTACTTAAATTCTTTCACAAATTACTTTTAAGTTCCTCTCATTCTGTCTTCATTTCAATTAAAACAACAACAACAACAAAAACAGAAACAACAACACTTCTGTGCATCTGAACCCTTTCTATAATTGCTTGTTGAATAGAGAAATTTGCCTAGTTTAGTAAATTGTTTTGCAGTTCGAGAGAGCCACATTTAGACCTGAAGTTTTAGATTTTGAGTCAATCATCAAAACTGAGTAGGCAAAGTGTACCTCAGGGAAGAGGAAATATATTTTATGAGAGCAGAGTGAATAATTCTGAGAAAAAAAGTAGGTTGAGGTTAAGAAAATTTTTGACTAATTCTCTATCCCACACTTGTTTTATGGCACAGCATTCTTTGGCATGTGACTTTCATTTGACAATAGTTTGTTATTTTGAGCAACATATTATCAGGTATAGCAATGGCAAAGTGACTTTAAATATATTTCTGTGCCTTGTTTTTGGCAATAGAGTCATGTGTCAGCTAAAAATTTCTCCGGAATGAGTGACATAGGAGTTCCCTAGATTCACACCTGACCTTGCCAAGCTGTCTACTTAGTAGTTAAAAGAAATGCTTATTGCAAGAAGCCATCCATTTGCTTGTAAAGAAATTAAAACATTTACTCTTTGTATATAGAATTCAGTAGCATAAAATTTGATTTTGTTTTATACTTTGTTATTTTTAAGCGAGGAAATTATAATTTAATAGGGATAAAATATAAAAGGAATTAAAAATATTTGAAATAGTTTTTGTTAAGTAGATACTTCATTTAAAAAGGCCTTAATGTAAATAAATTCAGTCTTGTAACATTTTCTTTGTATGGTAGAAAATTCTGTTTGACAGTGAAATGAAATAAAAATCTATTGCACTATCCCAAATATATAAATATATTAAATCTTCTTAAGCTAAACCGTGTTTCTGTTTTTTAAATTTTATTTCATTTTATTTTTATTTGTGTGTATCGGTGTATTACCTTCATGTATGTAAATGCACCTGTGTCATGAAGAACCTGCAGAGGTCAGAAGGCAGCCTTGGATCTCCTGGAACTGGAGTTGTGGATGGTTGTTAGCCACCATGTGGGTGCTGGGATTCAAATCCAGGTCTTCTGTAAGAGGAGCCATTTTTCCTAACAACTGAGACATCTATCCAGCCAGTATTTCTATGCTTTGAGATACTTTAAAGAAATTTTAACTGAAGATGACTATTCAATGATGAAAGGTGAAAAGGCAGATTACCTAATAGTCTAGTTTCTTTCCTATTGCTGTGATAAAACACTCTTATCAAAAGCAGGTCAGGCAGAAAACGTATGCAGTTTACAATTCCAGGTTATAGTTCATCACTGAGGGAAGTCTGGACAGGAACTGAGCAGCTCATCACTTGTTATCAGTAGTCCAGAGCAAAGATGAGGGCCACATGCTGCCTGTCACTGCTTCTGCTCAGCAAGCTCTCTTAATCCTATCCAGTTTAAGAAATGGTCCTGATCACAGTGTGGGCCTTCCCTCCTAGGATGACAATCAAGGCAGTCTATCAAAAACCACACCCACAAGCCAAACTGTTCTAGATAATTCTTCACCTGAGACTTTTATCCAGAGGGTAGTAACAGAAGCAGATATAGAATTGAAAGTGCATTCCCTTTTCTAATAAGAATTGATGCAAGTTGGCTCAATCTCTCTTTAAAGAAGATGATCTTAAGATAAGTAGACCCAGCTGGATGTGGTGGCATTTGGTGAATCCCACAAGTCTGGAGGCAGTGGCAGGCAGATCTCTATGAAATTGAAGCCAGCCTGGTCTACATAGCTAGTTCCAGGTCTGCTGGAGCTACTGGAAGACCCTGTCTCAAAAACAAAACAAATAAGCAAACAAAAACCAAAAATTTAACAAACAAAGAATGAAAAAAAAAACATAAGACCCTCAGTTAACTTTTGTTGAACAAAGACAGAGATGAACAAAACACTAGAAAGTAAATTGAATTTAATGTGGATTTTATACAGTACAACTTAACAATATTTAGAATTCTTGCCTCTCGGCACCCTCCCATAGCCTGCCCACAGGATTCCGTGCATTCTTTCATATATGTTGAGACCTATGGAGTCGAATTTATGTACACAGATGTCCTCAGTGTGAGTTTATCCACTGGAGCCTGGTCAGTCTAACTAGTGTCACTCCCTTAAGTAAGAGCAGCTCTCCTTCACCCAGCAGTGATCAGAACTACTGCCAGTAGTTCCTAAATCGTCTTTTTAAAAATCCAGGGAATCCTGAAGTTTGCAGATAGCTACTTGTTTCTGCTACGGTAAATGCAATTTTGGCAACAGATAATGCATTTTTTAACAAGGAGAACAAAATACCTTTATGATATTCTTTCTTTTTCATAGTTTTCTTGAGAAAGAAGTATTTACTCATGTGCTGACATTTATTTAAGAGTGAATTCTCAAAGACTTGTAGAATAGTTACAACAAGAAAAGTGTGGAATGGTTTTATGAGGCAATAATCTAGTGCTCTTATTGCAAAACTCTAACCAGCCTTCAGCCTTATAGTTTATCCACGCGGGAACCTGATTATGGCCTCATAAAACAGCTCGGTGCTCCTATTATGGCTTAAGTATAATTGTGTTTAAAGACCTTGTTGGTTCCATTTAGCAAAATTAGTTTTTTATCTTATATCATCATAACAGTGCCTTCTAATAACCTTGATGATATTTTGATGTGGGCCCAATTATATTTTCAAGAATGAAAAGCAATGTTTTTTAAAGTCAAATTTCCAGTGGGAAAAAAGTCTCTGGATTTTCTTACTTGAATGTCACTATCTCTCTTTATTCCCCCAGAGATAATTTGTTTAAACTTAGTAGAATTTAATTATTTCTTTATACTGACTAATACTGTGAAAATAAAAGAAAACTTTTTTACCTTGCAAATTCATTATATGTAAAGAGATTTCGGGCAAGCCAAGCTGGGATACAGAAATATTTGTTAAGTATCATATATTTGAAAGTAAAATTATTTTAAATCTAAATCGAAATTTTTTAATTTTTTAAGATTTGTGAGTATGTTCAAATCTTTCAATAAACAAAACCTTAATTTTCCAATGTATTAAACCTGGCAATATTATAACAAAAATAAGGATGTAAGCATTAAATGACTTATCTGTTAAATTAGTGCTTTGCCTTGTATTCATAAATGCATAAATTCTCTATATATCTGTAAAAAATGTACATATCATAGACCTCATTTGAGAAAGATGGTCAGTAAAAGAAATCAGAGAGAAAATCTGGCCATGGATATTTTTGTAGCAATTAAGGACCATGGGCTACACAACAGGGATAAAAAGTATCATCTTCATAGGATAATTTTCAACACTCTGACAAGAAAAATGATAATTTGAGACTAAGTCAAAATTCATAGCACAGTATGGAGATAATTGGATTGCCTCCAATTTTCCTTAACTAATTTATTCAAAATTTAATTGGTGAGGACAAGAGAATTTAGTTTTCTGCCAAATATTGCTATTAGTTTTAGAGCATTGTTTTATTTGTATAATTAGCTCATTGCAATGTAGCAAGAGCTTTGGATTTTAAGAATGGCTCTCCTGTCTCTGCTGTTAGGCACGAAGTATTGTTGGGTGACAGGTAATGCCTCAGGGATTGTTCTTCTTCACTGGACAACTACACCTCCAATAATGGGATCTGTATTTCTTTTATTCCCAGCAGTACATTTTGCTTTAGGTTTATGAATGAAAAATCTTAAAAAGATTTGTTTTTCTTCCCATAAAAGTTTGTCTGACTTAAGAAGAAGCCTAGATTTCTTTTAAAGGGAAGATTGCAACATAAAAGCAATTTTAACAGTCAGATGATTTATCAGTTTAAAACTGGTAAAGTACAAGAAATTTTCATCATCAAGTTAAGTTATATAGGAATGGCATGTTGTAGAGTTTGGAGTGTGTTTTTAGTCTAATGAACAGTATAATTCATATATACTTTAAAAAAAATCTTAGACTTAGGCAAAAGAACAAGTCTGTAGAAAGAAGGCTGGTAGGGCTGAAGAGATGACTTAGTGGCTAAGAGCACTAGCTGCTCTTGCAGAGGTCCCAGGTTCAACTCCCAGCACCTACATGGCCGCTAACAACCATCTGTAACTCTAGTTCCAAGGTATCCAATGCCCTCTTCTGACCACTGTGGGCATTGCATGACATGGGTGCAACTCACACACATGCAGGTGTTACACTCATACACATAAAATAGAAAAAAAAATTTTTTTTAATAAAGAAGGCTGGCTCAAACTTACCCTTTAGGAGAGTGGTGTCAGGGGAGTTCTAAACTCCTGGTCTGTACATAATGGATGCTGGAAGCATACAAATCCTTGTTAGTTCTGTCTTTTTTACCTAAGAGAATTTCAGTTAAGCTCAGTCGCTTTGTCAGCCTAACTCAGTCTGACTATTCCTTGTAAACTACATGAAGAAAACGTTCTAGGATACAGCTTTACTCAGCTGCCTCTTCGTACGAGAGCTCTTACAAGTTGCTTCCTAGTTGAGAGAGGAAAAAGATTCCTGGATGTGACTAAAAACATTGATACAAAAGGAAAACAACAGAGCAATCATTCACTTATTTCCACATAAACCTATGGAGACTTCACTAATCAACTTCACAAATATCTTTAAAAAACAATTTTTCTTCTAAACAAAAGAGAACCAGTGTTAAATCTACTCTCTTTGGTTTAGGCCTGTTTGTCTTACAGCCTAGCACAGTTAAAGCTCTGAACTTTTATGTGTTAATATTTTCCTGGTCCCATGAAAAATGACATCAGAGAAATTCATAGAAATCATTACCATCTTCCTCACAGGGGTGTTGTGAAAATGTCTATTAATGTTTATGGAGTGCTTTGAGTTCCTCAAGAGAAAGACGTTACCTAAGAACAAAATAAATCATTTTAAAAGCAACATTTGAATAATTTAACTTTAAATGAATCAAACACATATGGATTGAATTTATGTAAACACAAGAATGGAATTAAACATTGAAGCTCTTGGACAATACTGCTTTAGAGTTTATGAATTGGAAATACATTAAACACAGCTTGATATATTCCCTCTTTGCTTGTCTTTGATACTACAAGTAAATATTACTTTATGGGTATTCAAAATAATTATTCAAGGACTATTCATATTTCTAATAATGATCTCACAAATTCTCAAGAGAAACTCATAATCTTAAAGAGATTTACTTCAAATCAAGATAAATTATTGCTTTATTTTCATTAAATACTGATTGCATAGATAATTTTTATTTTCCACTTATTCAAGTGATATTTGATTACAGATAATTTTAAAGTTTATTACAACCATTAGACATGTAAAAAATATTTATTTAAACATTTCTTTGGAGTATATAATGCTAAAATAAGAAATTACAAGTTGGCTCAAACATCAGTGAAGTCAATCTCCTGTGTTAAAGCCTCATACACAGTATTTTATGAGCTGCAGAAGGCTGTGGACATAGAGGAAATAATGATTGAAGAGTTATGGTGGAAGCGGCCATTAATGAACCTCATGCAAAGGCCAAATTGATGTCATTTTAGTTAAAATAGCTTTCTCCTGCCTAAAGAAAGGTTTTATGCAAGCCTAAAGACAAAGGAAGAAATAGGAAAGAAAAAAATGAAAGAAGGAAATAAAAATTTCATTGTATTCTTTGTAGTTTCCTTTAACACCAGTGAAAATGACTTTGTTATGGTTGAGAAATTCAACTATAAAAACATAAAATTCCCATTCTGAATTCAATGGCCAGTTGAATTCCAAATAATGCTTGCTGTTTTCATTACTGGTTTGTCACAGGTTTCTTAATTCCTGGGGTTATTAAACTGTCAAATTTGATAGCTCATCTTTGACAATATTTCACACATGTAATTGTGTAATTAATAATACAGTTTATGTGAAGGTGGTAAATTAAACAAAAAAGAAAAAGAATATCATTCAGAATGAGCCATGACCCCAGCCCAAGTCTTTATGAATATTACCTTGGTCAACTCATAGAGACTGTGAGAATAGTATTCCTACTGCTTCACAAAATGGATCTGTGTCCCAGACTCTGAGTCTGAGTAACTTGGTTAAGATTGCACAGCAGTCAGGAGAAAGCATTCAAACTCACAAATGTTTGGCTCCATATCTAAGGCCATTCCATTTGCTTGGTACTACCTACTGGGATAATCCGCTCCGAAGGCTTTTCATGGTAGTTGTGACAGTTGCAAAGACTCTCTGGAAACAATTATTTTGATAGTAGCTGGAGAAACCATGCAAGCGAGGTGCTGTGTATACATGTTGCAGCATAAAGAACCCACTTCCACATGTCTGGTGATTGACTTGCTGAAAACTAGGAGGGATTTCATTTCAGCCTGACACAGGATAGATCAATTTGGACCCATTACCTATAGTTTTTTCCAGATTTTAGAGGATGCTCAATCACTGTATTGAATTTCCTTATTACTTGGTTAAGCATTCCAAAAAATAGAAGGGACAAAAGGGGGATTAATTAAGATAAAACTACTTATACTGGCATCGACATAGAAAAGCAATAATAATGGATGGATCTCAAGATATTAAAAAATCAGTTAAAAATCTGTTTCTAATAGACTCTTCATGCACGTTTATCATAGTCTGCCTTCAAGACCAAATGAAAGGTTAAAATAAAAATTTTCAGTGATGCTCAACTGGGCCACTCTTCAAAATTAGAGAGGTTTTAGGGTGAAGAGTGAAAAAATTGCATGCTAAAAGGTGCTAGGTAAAGCTGTCTGATAGCCAGTTTCTCATGGAACTCAGCATTCATCTCTTGTGCATAATTTCACTTCCAAGACTTCAGTTCCATGTGTTGTACCACTGTCCAGAAATATTAAGTGGAAAAATTTCAGAAATCAGCATAAGCTTAAATCTTGTATTATTCTGTGCAGAGTGATGAAATCTTGGCCAACTTTCCAAACTGCCTAGGTTGGGAATTGAGTGATGCCTCATGTATCTGTGTTGTCAGTGTTACTTGCCCATTAGTTAGTCACCTCACTTTTCAGATCCTTTTCTCAATATTGGAATGCCTCTGTTCCTGCAATCCTTAGCCAGCAGTCCAACACAATGCCACAATGCGCCATCCCTTAGTGCAATCCCTTAAATCATGTCCTCTTCCCATTTAGGTCGGATACCACTTTACATTTCCATAAGAACTGTAAGTTCAGCACATGAGACTGAGAGAAAACTCTGTAACAGTTCCTAAAGTATGTTGTTATAATTGTTCCACTTTATCATTGGTTATTGTTAATCCTGTGCTGTATAATTATATAGTAAACTTTATCTTAGTTAAGTATGCATAGTAGAAGGCTACTCTACTTTCATTTAATTCTCTCATGATTTCTATTGTGGTATTGGGGAAAAGCCAAGGTTAAATTAATTGTATAAAATACTAGCTTACTTTACAATGTTATTATATTTAATATGTCATCAATTAAGTGAAATGTCTTGTATTTTAATTTTACTCAAAAGGAAACACATTTTCAAGAGGCCTGGAAGTCATCTGGAGGGTGGAGATACACCCAGATGTTAGTCCTGTGGCATTTATTTCCAAGATATTCTCCTTCTATACAAAGTATGATTTAAATAAGAATTCTAATCCAGAATTTAAATGACTATGTCAAAGACAGTCTTCTTCCCAAACAAAATATAAAATGTAAAATGAAGACAAGCAAATATCTTCTAGAAAATATATTTTCAGAGTTATAAAGTAGCAATAGTAGAATAAACTTCAAGAACACATGTAGGGTTATCATTAGGACTTGACTAAATAGCTGATAGCATTATTCCCCATTTTCACAGGAGAACTCTGGGAGCCAGCATAGCCTCATCTCCTATCACCTATGACCCAGATTTTTACTAATTTTTCCCTTTGTGTTTTCTTAGATGACAATATCTAATATTTATAACTGGATATTTGTCCTACATACCTCATTTCTCCTCAGAAAAAGCTAAATGTCATCTTCTGTATTTGTAAGTAAGGAAATCATCAATTTTCAGTTGCAAGTTGATGAGGCAAATGAGGAAAGTTAGAATTTTCTGAAGTCTCTCAAATCACAAGTCTAATTCCTGAAACAACAACAACTTGCATTTCCCAGTTTGTCATTATTCTCAGTTAACTGCCTTTGCTCTGGAATTTTCATTTCTCCTTTTAGTCAGTGATAGCTCTAGGCTATCATTGAATAAAAAGAAGTGAGCATGCAATTATATAACTATGGTAGCTTATCAACTTCTCGGTGTTAGAAGATAGTGGACACAGGAAAGCAATTTAAAATCTCAGGAGGCCTGGAGACCTGGCTCAGCCTCAGCAGTTAAAACAATTGCTACCCTGGCAAAGGATCAGAGTTCAGTTCCTAGAATCCCCATTGCAGCTATCAACCATTTGTAACTCCAGTTCCAGGGGATCTGACGCCCCCTTTTGGCTATAGCAGGCATTGCATGCCTTTGGTACAACACTCAAAAAATTAAAAATAAAGTTATCTTAGGTATTCTTCACAGAAGAATGTAGGGTTCAAAAACATAATGTAGACTTCAGAAACCTCTTATTATAGCAAGTAGTAATATGTTAAAGAATATAAGGAAGAGACCAAATAATATTGAAAATTTAAGGGGAAATTGAAAACGTGTACATTAAATAAGTTTTAGGCACGAATAGGGGTTTAAAAAATATCAGAGATACATTCTGCCAAACATGCTTTTCATCTCTTAGTCTTTCTCAATATTTTCCATGGGGAAGTTGACTGTTTTGAGCAGAAGTTCACTGTTTCAGTCAGTTCTTTGATGCAGTCTTTTCTGTTGTTGTTGTTGTTTCCAAAATGCATTACGCCCAACTGCTTTGTACAAAAGCTCAGGGGGCCCTACACAAGAAATACTTACAACTGGGTAGTTGGCACTACTATGAGGGATACCATTCATCGTTTGTTTTTCTGGGACTGTGTTACTTCACTCAGCATGATGTCCTCTAGCTCCAGCCATTTTCCTGCAAAGCTCGTGATGTCTTTCTTTACTGCTGCATAGAACTCCATTGTGTAGATGTACCACATTTTCTCTATCCACTCGTCAGTTGAGGGGCATTTAGGTTGGTTCCAGCTCCTTGCTATTGTGAAGAGAGCTGCAATAAACATGGCCGCGCATGTATCTCTGTGGTGGCGTAAGTCTTGAGGGTACATGCCCAGGAGTGGTATGGCTGGGTCGGGTGTCAAGTTCATTCCAAGATAACTGAGATTTAAAGGAGAGTTAGTAGCACCTGCCTGTAACCCTAGTGCTGGAAGGCAGAGGAAGATGAATGAGTTCAAGAGGCTGAGGTGTGCCCAGGCAACATGAAGCCTCATCTCAAAAGAAATTCAGTGTTGTACAAATGCGGGGTTCAGATGGTAAAACTTGTCCTTAACTCTGTAACCTATTCATCAAAAATTGATTGTTTTTGTTTTCTTGTGCTGAAGTCTCAATGTCGAAGCTGAGTTAATATTATCCTCCAAAAATACCGAGGAAGAGGATAAGTTAAAATTCAATAAAATTCAGAAGATGAATTTCAAACTAAATCTGCTTGGAAGGAAAAAGTGCTAGCCACTGCAAACATCATGTGCTTTGAGGTAATGCCCCCACCTCCACCACGCCATTTTTAAATTTCCAAGTAACTACAGGTCTTTCCTTGGTTTATTTCTATTGCCTAATATAATCAGACCGTGTCCATAATTCCTGGCTTGAGCTCTGTAGATCAGAACAAATAGCCATTCTAGAAGGAAAATAAAACCACTGAAGAGTCACTTTATAACATGCAATTATTCATAAACCATAAACTCGTACAATTTTCTCACATGGGAAGACAATGCTTCCTTGCAGAAGTATAGGAAAGTGTCTCTGCAGTTTCTGTGCGTTTCTATTTTAAGGTACCAGATCTTTGTGAAATGTGAGCTTTTGTAACCTTACTTTGGATGTAGCTCTTTGAAAAGGCCAAGGAGAAATTCTAAACTCCTTTTTGTGATATATTCTTGTTTCCATCAGTGACTTCTTCACTGAGGAGAGAGGGAGGAAGAAAAAAAAAGAAAATGTGGTTTTCTCTGATGACAAGTCCATTTAAGAGAGGCCTCTGATCAAGGAGCATGCTTGGCACAGCCAGAGTTTCTGGTTTCTTTTATGGGGGTGGGGAGGCATGCCAACACATTGTTGATGGCTTGTAGTCTTTTGAAAGTGGGTGGACATGTTCTCAATAAGACTTCAGAAATTTCAGCTTGATTTTGCATAAGGACTTCATTTGTAGAATATAAAAATATCCTCAGTTAAGTTAATGGACACAGAGTGGAAGTGAGGCTCAAATGTTATATGTGAAAAGACTAATTAAAAGAGACATGTTTACTTTTACTAAGTCCTAAAACACCATGTATCTTGTAGACAGAGTCTGGGCAAAACTGGATGCTTGTTGAACTCATGTCAATTAAACATGCACCAATCGAATATACACCCGTGTGCCCCTTTTCTAAGCCTAGGGAACAATCTGCTGAAGAGGGGGCGTGGTAGAATGTAAGGGCTTCGATTGGGGTTAACGTTGAAACTACAACAATATAGACTGGACACTCATTTGATCAACTTGATTGAACATACAAGCCCCCCCCCTGCTGGATGGTGGGACCCATGAGCTGTGTGGGTTTGGGCACAACTGCTTGCAAATTGGTTTTACATGAAGGATGCTTGTACTCACAAATTATCACTTATTGTTAAAAAAATGAAAACAAAACAAAACAAAAAAGCAGAGAAAGATGCAGAAAACTTACGGCAGAATGCATGATGTTGGATGGGTAGGGGTGGGGTGGGGGGAAGGGAAGGGAATATATGCCTGAACTGAATTGGAAAATGATGTATGAAATACACAAAGCATGAATAAAAAAAAAAAAAGAGACATGTTACTAAACAATCCTTACCAGGCAAGAGTTGACTTTCTCCAATGGCTAAGCATTTTTAGATCTATCTATCTATCTATCTATCTATCTATCTATCTAACTATCTATCTATCATCTATCTATGAGATTATTAATCTTCTTATTGAATCAACAGGGAAATGATGTTGAAATTATGGTAGAGTATAAATTTTATAAACCTATTTCCTCTCTTGAAATACCACACCATGAAATATATTTGAGTATGAATTGCTTATAAGGTATAAAACACTAAGAAAAAGAATATAATACTGCTATTATATGTCACCTAAAAGTATCAAGTTTCCTGTCAGTGTTAATGTAACACAGGGTTATACATCATCTACTGTCATGTTCCTTCACTGACATCGTTGTGGAGCTGAAATTGTTTTTGTGAAGATATCTGACTAACATTAATGATTTCCAACATCTCTTATCTAGTATAAACTGGTCTCATACTGCCTTTCGGTCACAGTGTTTTACAAGCAGCTAAATGAATAACAGTAATAATTAGCTGTAAAGTAGTTCTTCTCATCAAAGTATCATAAAGTGATTTTGCAAAGAATTAAACTACAGAGGGTTTGGTAATGCATAGGCAATGCTGTTATTCACACTGGCAAATAAAGCTTTAAGAGTGTAAGTGACTCTTCCCAGATCTATGGAAAAACAAGTCAAAGATTCATGAGTTAATTGTAGGATTCCTGGCTCCGACTTCATTGATCCGAAGCTGGACCTCATATTTATTAGAGAGACATATTTGTCTTTCAGGGTTAACCAGAAGCCTGCATTTCTTACAACTCTATCTAAGCTTCATAATGAATAATAAAAAAGAATATCTAGGGCAGGGGCAGGTTGAACTGATAGATTTGTTATGAAGTTGGCAATTTTTAAAAGTATAGTTGGCAGAAATAAGATCTTTTTTTTCTATATTTTTCTGAGGTTATTTATTTATGATCTGCTCTGTTTAGGGAGAAATTTGCCTGTTAGTGACCAAAAGGGCAGACATTCTTTCTATTAGAAAAATTGAAATTAGATTTAAAAATCATTTTAAAAATAGATGAATAAACATTGAAATTGTCTGCCACTCATGTGGAAAACCAGGATTTTTCTTTATTTTGCTTTAATTCTTTTGGGAGTGGACCCAGTGGCTTATCCAGGAACACTTCCCTAAGAAAGAAGAAACTGTGAGTGAGAACACATGTGGGTTTCCTAGCATGGCACACACACACACACACACACACACACACACACACACACACACACCACATAGCTAGTGAATGAGAGAGAAAGAGAGAAAGAATACTATTCATTGATTACTTGCAAGAAAATGTTTTTCAAACATTGCTATAACAAAATTATTTGCATAGCACTCTTTACTTATGAGATTAATACATCATCTGTGAAATCTATTTTACTAGGTTGAGAAAGCTTACTTTAAAAATGGAAGATTTTCCATGTTTTTAGAACACTTTGGATATCAACTCTAAATAATATCTCATGCTGTGCTAAACATCTGTTCAGAACACAATCTATTCTTGTAAATGTGAAAACTCACAGGGTCTGGTGGCCCTTTCTAATGATGATATTTTTGTTTGGATAGATCTATGAGTGGATATCCCACACCGCCTAATGTGAGTAAGAAAGGAAAAAACAACAGGGAGCTCCAGGTTCGCTGGAAGATTCTGTCTCATGGCAAGTGACAGAACAGGACTCAGGTGTCCTCCTCTGGATTCCATGTGTTCACATGTGCAAAAGCATGTAGATGCACTTGTACAGACACATGAATTCAACACAGACACACACATACAAACAGAGAGCAAGAGAGCAAAAAAAAAAGATAAAAATAAGAAAATAAGAAAATATAAAATAAAAACAAGAATTCATAATGCATAGAAGAAAAATGATCAGGATCTGAACAGGGTCCCTGTGATATAGTCTCTGTAGAAGTACATTTCTCTCATATTTTCAGTATGAATTTCTTTTTTTTTTTTAATTAGTTTTTTTTTTTATTGATGCTTTGTACATTTCATATATTTTTTCCAATTCAGTTCAGGCTTATTTCCCTTTCCCTCCCCCCCCCACCCCCACCCCATCCCAGATCATGCATTCTGCCATAACTGTCCTGCATCTTTCTCTCAGTTTTTTTTTTTAGGCCACGTGTACACTTGCATGTGTGGTCCTCATACATCCTGCCATGTTAACGTCAGTCTTCGGCAGCAGGGTCTATTGCCTCTCCTCCTGTAGGTATCCCAACCTAGAGGCAAGGAGCCCTACCTTTGTGGGGGCCTTGGATCCCCTAGCAAACATCCACCTGGTAAACAATCCATTGTTGATGTCAGAAGCTCCTGTGTTAATATATTTTGCCTAGTGCATAGGTCCTAGTGACTTAGTTATTATATTTGGTTTCTGACAGAGGTAAATCCCTTCCACATGTACCCATGTCTAGTAGGTCAGTAAAGAAAAGCAGTTTTTACTGGTTTTATAAGAATTACCTCTACAATAAGTTGTGCTTCCAATTTACAGATTTGGGAGAGGACCTCATCATTGTCATCATTGCTCCTTTGTTCTATGGGGGGGGAAGAAGGCAAGAAATCTCTCAATCAGAACCTTTGATGGCACCTTGAGGTAGAGTTTCATTAGGACTCATCTTTATACTACGTTGTACTGGTAGGATACCCACTAGGGGTTGGATGTTTGTGGCAATCTGAGGCTTTCTTCCTTTGAATGTCAGAACGGGGTCAGCCTTTCGTTGCCACCTTTTTGGTACATCCCTACTACATGCAACCTGTATCTTTTTCTTTCTCAGACGCCGTAAATAATTTGGTGACGTTTGTCCTGCTGGAACAAACAAATCTTTTTCCATAGTTAGTTTTTTTAAGTTTTAATTGGCAAGGGTTTGATGAAAAGGTTTCATTTGTCTATCTGTATACCCCAACCCCCTGTGTTTTTAGCGTTATGAGTCTCCAAGGACAGTTGTATTATACATGACTATATGGGTGGAGTTCAAGGCACAGATTTCATCAATTCACCCATGTTGTTTTTTGGGTGGACTATTATGATTAACTTGGGGAAGCAAACTTAAGGTTTTTACGTGTTAAAATACTCTTAAAGAGAAGGTACAAAAGGTGATACTGTACAACAGAGGAAATTATTAGAGAACATTTGTATGTGTCCAAATCCCAAGTTCTTTTGCTCTACAGGATTTTATGTAAAGCAAATGTGGGAACAGCGAATTATATCTCCATTAATTTTCAAGATGCTATTACCATGTTTTATCAGATTCTGTAAACCAATTGTTATTGTAATATACCTTGTTTACTTTTACTAAGTCCCAAACACCATGTGTCCTGTAGACGTGTCCTAGGCGAAACCGGGTACTTGCTGAGCTCACGTCAATTTAAATATGCATCAATCAGAAAATACACCCGTGTCCCTCTCCCACCCATCCCCCCTTTCCAATATCACATTTCAGTCATTTTTTGCTTTTTTTTGTTTTTTTCTGTTGTTGTTTTACTATGCGTTCCTCTCCATGAGAAATATTTATATCTGGGTTGTGGTACTAGCTCACACATATGAGGGATACCATTACTTCGTTTGTTTTCTGGGACTGTGACTACTCTATCACTTAACATATGTCTTCAAGATTCCAATTCCATTATATCCTGCAAATTTCATGAGTTTGTCCCTCATTTACTGCTGCATAGTAATTCCATTTGATACGATGTACCACATTTTTCTCTATCCACTCATCATTGGTTGATGGGCACCTGGCTGTGGTTCCAGCTTTTTGCTATTGTGAAAGAGCTTGCAATAAAACATAGCTGTGCATTTATCTTTGGCATAAGTTGTGTCTTGTTGGGTATATACCAGGAGTGGTAATGACTGGGTCAAATGTGGAAGCTCATTTTAGTCTTCTAAGGTATTCTCCACTCCACTGCTTCTTCCCACAGAGGCTGTACAAGTTTCATTCACGCACAGCATGAGTGTATCATGTTACGCCCCTTTCCTCCGACAACTCTCCAGCTGCTTGATACATTCGTGTTCCTGATTTCCTGAGGTCTCCAGTTATTGGAGTAAGGTGATATCTACGAAGAGTGAGTTCTTAAGTCTTGCATTTCCTAATTGTACTGTCTCAAGACTTACGCCTTCATGATGATGTCGCTTTCGGCATTCACTAGCGCTCTAACAACTCTCCTCTATGAAGTCCCGTATTTCAGATCTTTGGCTCCATCTTTTGAATGATTCATTTGTTTTCCTTTTCTTCATTTGTTTTATTTGAGTAGCTTGTATACCCTGGAATTATGCATTTGTCAGATGTATTCTTCGCTCGTGAAGGTTTCCTCCCACTCTGTGGGTCTTCTCCTCAATTCCTTTATTGGCTTCCTTTTATGTAACAGAAGCTTTTGAGTTTAATGAGGTCCCATTTGTCCAATTGTCGATCTTATTTCCTTTGCACTGCTTGTCTGATTTAGGAATGTTTCTTCCCTACACCTAGTCTTGTATTCCCTGGCTGCCAAGTTCTCTTCTAATCCCTCCAGAGTTGGGGGTTGCACGTTGAGGTCTTTGGTCCATCTTGGAGTTGACCTTTGACAAGGTGAGAGTAGGGGTTTACTTTCATTCTTCTACAAGTGAGGATCCAGTTTTGCCAGCACCACTTTGCTTGAAGATGCTAGTCTTTCCCATTGTGTCTTCTGTGGGCCCCCTTTGTCACACTATGAGGTGGCTGTAAATTGTTGAGCTCAGGTTTGGATCTTGCCAGTTTGTAGTCCTGGTCTTCACTGGTCTGTTTTGTGTCCAAGTTAACCAGGTATGATCTTTTGACTATAGCCCTGTAGTATAGTTGAAGTCTGGTATAGAACGGATAGCCCCCCTGTAATGCTCTTTCACGCAGGGTTAGCTTTGGCTATGTCGGGGTCTTTTTTTTCCAAATGAATATTGAGTGATTTTTTTTCTAGGCCTGGTGAGAAACCTCTTGGGGATGCTGATTGGTTTCGCATTAAATTCTGTACACTATTTGGGTGGATGGACATTTTTACTATATTTATTTTCCCAATCCATGAGCATGGGAAGGGTTTGTTCCCATCTTCTGATGGTCTCCATTTGATTTCCTTTTTCAAGGGTTTAAAATTTTTGTATGTAGAGATCCTTGGTGTACTTTGGTTATGGTTTGTTCCTAAGGTATTTTATGTATTATTGAGGCTATTGTGAGCTCATCTGGAGGCAAGGATGCATCCTGTGAGTCACTATTCTTCAATTGACTTACTGCTTGTTGGCCTCCCATCCTGTGTACAAAAGTCACCTTGATTTTTAATTGTCTAGATTTTTATCATTTATGGTACCCGACCACCTTTACCAAAAGCTCTCTATCGTTTCTTACGGGTCTTTACTGGTGGAGTTATCTAGCATCCACTTAAGTAGAACACATCACACTACTCAATCCAGCAAAAAGGGATAGGCTTTGACCTTACCTTTTTCCACATTAGATACTCCTTTAATCTTCCTATCTTGCTTATATGTGCCCTAGCTATCGGGTTCAAGCACTATACTTGAATATGCAAAGCTCGGTGAGTAGCATGGGCAGCTCTTAGCCGGAGTTCCTACCTTTAAGGGTAATTGCTTCTGTCATTCCCCATTTAGGATGAACATTGGCTGTGGGGTTTTCTGTAATGCTTGGTTACATTGAGGAAGGACCTCAGACCAATTCCCTCCAGGATCTTAAACATGAAGAGGTTGCTGGATTTTTTCAAAGGCTTTCTCTCCCGCTCAATTGAGATGGATGGTGTGTTTTTTTTTAGTTTTTTTTGTTTTTTTTTTTTTTTTTTTTTTAGATTTTATTTATTGATTTGTGTGTGTTGAAACATCCCTGCATGTCTGGTATGAATCCAACTTGGTCATGGTGGATGATTTTCTTGATGGTGAGATCGTATGAATTCTGCCAGGAGAATCCTGGTTTAAGGAATTTGCATCTGTGTTCTAGGGAGAAATGGTCTATATTTCTTCCTTTTTGGTTGTAAATCTTTCGCCTGTTTTGTTGTAGTAGCGGTAAGTGCGGCTTCCATAGAAGGAATTATGGGAGAGGGTCCCTCCATTTGCTTTCCTTCCTAAACCAATTTGATATCTTGGTATTGTACGTCTTTACGAAATATTTTAAGAAATTCTGCCCGTGAAATCCATCGGGCCTGGCATTTTTGGTTGGGAGGACTACTTATTACATCTTCATTTCTCGTCCTGTCGATTGTCTGTTTAGGTGCTGTCCTCTTCTTGGTTGAGCTTTGGGGATTCCCAGGATTTCAGAGTTCATATCCATATTCTTTCTAGTTTTTCAAACTTATAGAAGATAAGTTTTTGAAGTATTCCGTATGATTGGTCCCTGGATCTTTTCATGTCTGTTGTGATATTTCCAATTCCGGTCCCCGTTCATCACAGATTCTATTGATTTGGAGTTGGTTCCTTCTGTGCTTTTTTTGGTTTAACTGGGATAGAGTTCTGCCTATCTTGTTTACCCTTTCATTTTTTTTTTTCAAAGAACCATCTTTTGGAATCATTGAATTTTTTTTTGTAATGGTTTTCTTTGTTTTCGATTTCAAATTCATTGATCTTTGGCTCTGATTTTGTTTATTTTCTTTTTTTTTTTTTTTTTTTTTTTTTTTTTTTTTTTTTTTTTATTTATTTAATTTTTTTAAGCTGCAGTGTTAGAATCATTTCACTTGTGCTATTTCTGGTTTTTTTATGTGGGGCACGTAGAGCTATAAACTTCCTCTTAGGAATTCTTTTAGGGTGTCCCAAATTTGCTGTTTGTATCTTATTTATTATCATTGTCATTCATTCCAGGAATGTTTGTATTTCTTTTTTATTCTCGTCCTTGACCCACTCCTTATTTAGGAGAGTGTTGTTTAGTCTCCAGGTGCCTATAGGTTGTAGGGTTTATATTCTGGTGTTTGATGTTGAGTTTTATTGGACTGTGGTCTGAAAGGATGCAGGAGATTATTTCAATCTTTTAATATTTGGTTGAGTTTTTCCGCTGTTGCCCCAGTATGTGGTCCATTTTGAGAATGTTCCTGATTTGCTGAGTAGAAAGTGGGAATTCTCTGGTGTTTGGTGAAATATTCGATACATGACTGTGAGGTCCGTATTGGTGTATTGTGTCCCATTTAGTTCAGATGTCGTCCTTGTTGATCCTTGTCCCGGTTTGTTCTGTCTAGGGGACTTAATGTGTATTGAAGTCCCCTAGTATTATGTGCTGGGGTTAATCTGCTGTGCCTTGAGATCCTGAAGAATTGTCCTTTATAAAGTTTGGTAACGGGATTTTGTGCTATATAGTTAGGATTGGTGAAATACTTCATCGCAATTGTTCCTTTATAATAGGAGGTATGGCCCTATTTGTCCTTTGATTTCTTTTTGCTTTGAAGTCTATTTTGTCTGATATTGATAGCCACCCCGCGTTCTTTTTTGTTACCATTTGCGTGGAATACTTTCTTCCAGCCCTTCACCCTTAAGTTGGTGGCCTATCCTTGAAATTGGGAGATGGTGTTCTTGTAGACAGCATATGAATGGATTATGTTTCCTAATCATTCTCCCATCTATGCCGTTTGGAATTGGGGATTTTTAGCCCAATTAATATTATTTAAGTTTACAATTGAAAGATTTTGATTTGCTTCCTTTCATTTTATTATCCTTTTGGACTCTCTAGCCTTTGATTTTGCTCATATGGTTATGTTTTTGTTAGTTTCTTTCCTAGTTTTTTGAGGATTGTTGCTCCTCTCTTCTGCCCTTTGATTTTTTTTTTTTTTTTTTTCATTCATTTTTTTGTTTTCCCAGACATGTATTCATCATCTTGTTTGATGTAATGGAAATTTTTCTCTCTCCTCAAATATAATCAATTTTGCTGGGTATAGTATTCTGGGGTTGGCATCCATAGTCACTTAAAACTGGGAAGTGCCGTTGCTACCATGTTCTTCGTGCGTGTTCATGGTTTGCACCGAGGAGAAGTCAGTTTGTGATTCTGATGGGTTTTCCTTGGTATGTGACTTGTTTTTCTTTTGTGGCCCTCAGATTTTTGTCTTTGTTTTGGGCTCCTTAGCGTTTTAACTTTGATATGGCGTGGGGTTTTTTTTTTTTCTGTGTTGTATTTTGGTCCTATGTGCTCTTGTAATTTGTAATGGGCTGTCCTATTTTTAGTTTGGTGAATTTTTCATCTATTATTCCGTTTTGAGATCTGATCAGATACTATTCTCTTTTAGGATTCTGCTCCTTCTCTATTCCTATGATACAGAATTGGACCTTTTCATCATAGTGTCCCCATTCCCTGGTTGTCCACTTTTTGTTGTATTTTTAAATTTTTCATAATCTTTATTTGAGCTTTTAATTGCTCTGTGTTATCTTCCCGGTCTATGATTTTCTTTTGTTCTGCTTCCTCATTATACTTCTGAGGCTTTTCCGTTCTTCTTTTCTTCGTGATTGACTGAGTGTTCTAAATCCTTTTTTCGTTTCATCCTGTGTTGTCTTTAGTACTTCCATTTCCATTTTTGGCTCTCAATCTCTTCTTGTTGCTTCTCAATCTCTTCTTGGTGCTCCTTTCTTCTTTGGGGTGGCTTCCTTTTTCATGTGTTTTCCTACGTTCCATTCAGGAGTTTGTGTTTTTTCTCCCGTCTCAGTTCTTTCGGGGATTTTTGTCATTCTGTTCCTATAGTTCTTTCCGAAGTTTGTAATTGTAGCCATCGTAGGGTCCTTTTTTTGAGTTTTTCATTCTCACTCTTTAGTTCCATGACTTCTTCTTTATTGTCTTTAATTTCTCTGCGTATATCTGCAATTATTCATCTAAAGGCTCGTGTCCTGGGTCTCCTCCAAGAGGATCCCATTGTGGCTATCTCCCACAGGTTTGGTAGAGCCTGGTGGATTTTCCTGTGCCTTTCCATGTTGTCCCTCTTCGTCGTGTCCCTGGATATGGATTTCCCTTTTGTGTTTCAAACACAAATGTCTTTTCACTATATTAGCAGAAAGTTTTTTTGCGTCCTCCTTTCCAATGTGGTTGTTTTTTATTTTTTTTTTTTTTTATTTTTTTTTTTTTATTTTTTTTTTTTTTTTTTTTTTTTTTTTTTTTTTTTATGGTGTATGACTTGGCTAGGTTTCATGTTTTCAGTTTTGGTGTATTTTGGATGTTGGAAGCCTAAGTTAGTCTTCTCTCTCTGTTCTGAAAAAAGAAGGGGTTCTCCAAAAGGAAACCACTTGGATTTCTTAGCAATTCACTTGGCGCGCGNCATTTATTAGCTATAAGTGATAAATCCATGAGTACAAGCATTCCTTTTCATGCAAAACCTATCTGCAGGCTGTTGTGCCCAAACACCTACAGGCCCCACCATCCAGTTGGGGGGTGGACAGGTTGTATGTTCATTCAGGTTGATCAAATGAGTGTCCAACTACATTGCTGTAGTTTTACCATTTCACCCCATCGCAGCCCTTACATCTACCACGCCCTCTTCCGCAGGTTGTTCCCTAGGCTTAGAAAAGGGGCACAGGTGGATGAGAGGTAAAACAGTCCACTCTTCTGGAGCTGTTGACTTGGAAAAAAAAAAAAAAAATTCTGGCTGTTTCCTTTCATGGGCTGACAGTTATGTCCAGAATAACCTTTCGATCCAACTAATGAAGAACAAGCAATTAGATATTATAGGATTTAAGCAGCACTAATAGTTATGGTAGGTTACTTTAGCATAGGACACATGTTTGGATATGTAAATCCATGAATTACAATTTTCCCCCCTGTTAAATTATTGGACAGGGTCTTACTGTGGCTTATAACATCTCCTAACCTTGTAGAGGATTAAGCTTTGTGGCATCAGCCATGGGTTATTTCTCCAAGGGAGAGCCAATAGCCAATTAAATTTGGGATATACAGGCATATTGGCTGCCTCTGCTGCACAGTATTTCCAGGCAGGTGAGGGTAGCTGGTGCTGACGGTGGGAGTCTTGCTTGACTCAGGGAAGACCCATTATATTTGCTTTGGTTTAGTGGCCTTGGTAACACTCTCGGCATTCCAGAGGCACGTACACTTGCATGTGTGGTCTCATACATCTCTCCATGTTAACGTCAGTCTTGCGGCATGCAGGGTCTTATTGCTCTCTCTCCTCCTGTAGGTATCCCAAACCTAGAGGCAAGGAGCCCTTACCTTTGTGGGGGCCTTGGATACCCTAGGCCAAACATCCATCTGGTAGAACAATCCATTGTTGATGTCAGAGCTCCTGTTTAATATATTTTTGCCTGAGTGCATAGTCCTAGGACTTAGTATTTATTTGGTTCTGACAGAGAGTAAACTCCCTTCCACAGTGTACCCTGTCTAGTAGGTCATGTAAAGAAAGCAGTTTTTACTGGTTTATAAGAGATTACCTCTACAATAGTTGTCTCCAATTTAAGAATTGTGGGAGAGGACCTCATCATTGTCACATGTGTCTCTTTGTTCTATGGGGGGGAAGGCAAGAAATTCTCTCAATCAGAACCTTTATGGCACTTGGGTAGAGTTTCATTAGGACTCATCTTTAATACGATTGTTACTGGTAGGATACCCAAGGGGTTCGTGATGTTTAGTGGCAATCTGAGGCTTTTCTTCCTTTGAATGGTCAGAACGGGGTCACCTTTCCGTTGCCCACTTTTTGGTACATCCACTCATGCAAACCTGTATCTTTTCTTTCTCGAGCGCCGTAAAATATTGGTGACGTTTTGTCCTGCTGGAACAAACGACAAATCTTTTTCCATAGTTAGTTTTTTTAAGTTTTGAATTGGCAGGGTTTGATGAAAAGGTTTTCATGTCTATCTGTATACCCCACCCCCGTGTTTTTTAGCGTATGATCTCCAGGACAGTTGTATTATACATGACTATATGGGTGGAGTTCAAGGCACAGATTTCAATCAAATTCCCCATGTTGTTTTTTGGGTGACTATATGAGTTAACTTGGGGAACAAACTTAAGTTTTTTACGGTTAAAATCACTCTTAAAGAGAAGAGTACAAAGGTGATACTGTACAACAGAGAAATTATAGAGAACATTTGTATGTTCAAACCCAAAGTTCTTGCTCTACAGATTTTATGTAAAGCAAATGTGGGATAACAGCGAATTATATCTCCATTAATTCAAGATGCAGTTACCATGTTTTATCCAGATTCTGTAAACCAATGTTATTTGTAATATACACTATGTTTACTTTTACTAAGTCCCAAACACCATGTGTCCTGTAGACGTGTCCTAGGCGAAACCGGGTACTTGCTGAGCTCACGTCATTTAAATATGCATCAATCGAAAATACACCCGTGTCCCTCTCCACCCATCCCCCCTTTCCAATTTCACCATTTCAGTCCATTTTTGTGTTTCTTTTTTTTTTTCTGTTTGTTTTTTACTATGCATTCCTCTCCATGAGAATATTTATATCTGGGTTGTGGTACTAGCATGCACCATATGAAGGATACCATTCACATTGTTTTTTCTGGGACTGATGCTTACTACTCACTTAACATTATGTCTTCACAGATTCCAATCCTTATATTACCTGCAATTTCATGAGGTTGTCCTCTTTACTGCGTGCATATAATTCCATTTGATACATGTACCACCATTTTCTCTATCACTCATCTGTTGATGGATGGCACCTGGCTGTGGTTCCACTTTTTGCATTGTGAACAGAGCTTCAATAAACATAGCTGTGCATGTTATCTTTATGGCAGTAAGTTGTGTCTTTGTGGGTATATACCAGGAGTGGTATGACTGGGTCAAAAGTGGAAGCTCATTTTAGTCTTCTAAGGGTTCTCGCACTCCACGCTTGCTTTCCCACAGAGGCCTGTACAAGTTTAAGTTTCAGCCAGCAGCATGGTATGAGTTGTTGCCCCTTTCCCACAACGCCCCTTCATCCAGCTCCCACTCTGTGCAATCATTCGCTGTTCCTGCATCCTGAAGTCCGTCGTATTGAGTAAGTGATATCTCGAGAGTGGTTCTAAGGTCTGCATTTCCTAATTCGTACTTTGAAACTTACGCTCTTATATGATGTCGCTTCTGCCTATTCACTGCCGAGAAACTCATCCTCTTGAAGTCCTCGTAGTTCAGATCTTTGGCTCCATCTTTTGAATGATTCATTTGTTTTCCCTTTCTTCATTTGTTTTATTTGAGTAGCTTGTATACCTGGATTATGCATTTGTCAGATGTATCTCGCTGTTGAAGTTTCCTCCCACTCTTTGGGTCTTCTCCTCAATTCCCTTTATTGCTTCTTTTATGTACAGAAGCTTTTGAAGTTTAATGAGGTCCCATTTGTCAATTGTCGATCTTATTTCCTTTGCAGCTGCTGTCTGATTTAGGAATGTTTGTTTCCCACACCTATGTCTTGTATCCCTGCGCCAAGCTTCTCTTCTAATCACCTCCAGAGTTTGGGTCACGTTGAGGTCTTTGGTCCATCTTGAGTTGACCTTTGACAAGGTGAGAGGTAGGGGTTTATTTCATTCTTCTACAAGTGGGATCCAGTTTTGCCAGACCACTTTGCTTGAAGATGCTGTCTTTCCCCATTGGTGTCTTCTGTGGCCCCCTTTGTCAAACTATGAGGTGGCTGAAATTGTATGAGCTCAGGTTTGGATCTTCAGTTTGTCAACATTGGTCTTCACTGGTCTGTTTTTGTGTCCAAGTTACCAGGTAGATCTTTTGACTATAGCCCTGTAGTATAGTTTGAGTCTGGTATAGAAATCGAAGCCCCCCTGTATGCTCTTTCACTCAGGGTTACTTTGGCTATCGGGGTCTTTGTTTTTTCCAAATGAAATGAGGATTTTTTTTCTAGAGCCTCGGTGAAGAAACTCTTTGGGGATGCTGATTGGGATTTGCATTAATTCTGTACACTATTTGGGTGGATGGACATTTTTACTATATTTATTTTCCCAATCCATGAGCATGGGAGGGTTTGTTCCATCTTCTGAGCGTCTTCCTTATTTCCTTTTTCAGGGTTTAAAATTTTTGTATGTAGAGATCCTTGGTGTACTTTGGTTAGGTTTGTTCCTAAGGTTATTTATGTTTTTGAGGCTATGTGAGACTGGGCGCCAACGGATGGCTCTCTGTAGTCCTTCTTACATGACTACTGTTGTTGGGTGTTCCACTTCCCATCCATTACATAGAAGTCTATTTTTTCTAGATTGTCCTTTATACTTTTGGTAGCTCCGAAGCCACCTTTACCAAAAGCTCATTATCGTTTCACGGGCTTTACTGGTGGATTATCCTTGGAGCTCCTAGTACTTAAGAACAAACATCATCAATCACAGCAAAAAGGGATAGGGTCTTTGACCTTACCTTCTTTTCCAATAGAATACTCCTGTTAATTTCCTATTCTTGCCTTACTGTGCCCTAGCACAGGGTTCAAGCAACTATACTTGAATAATGAAAGTAGGTGATAGAGTGGGCAGCCCTCTAGCCGGAGTTTCCACCTTTAAGGGAATGCTTCTGTCATTTCCCCATTTAGGATGAATATTGGCTGTGGGGTTTTCTGATATGGCTTTGTTTACATTTGAGGTAATGGGATGCCTCCAGACCATTCCCTCCAGGAGTTAAACATGAAGGTGCTGGATACTTTTTTCACAGGCTTTCTCCCTACTCAATTGAGATGAATGGTGTGGTTTTTTCTGTTCTCATTTTTTTGATTATTGTTTGTTGATTTTTTTTAACATTTTTATTATTCTGTAGTTTGAAACATCCCTGCATCTCTGGTATGAATCCAACTTGGTCATGGTGGAAGAGTGATTTCTGTTGATGTGGTCGTTGATTCTGTCCAGGAATCCTGGTTTAGAATTGTTGCACTGTGTTCTATAGGGAGATGTGTCTAAGTTCTTCCTTTTTGGTTAGTAATCTTATTCGCCTGTTTCTGTGTAGTAGCGGTAAGTGCTGGGCTTCCATAGAAAGGAATTATGGAGAGGTCCCTCCATTCTGTTTCCTTCTAAACCATTAAGTTTGAGTATTAATGTTTGTACGTCTTTACGAAATATTTAAGAATTCTGCCCGTGAATCACTCGGGCCTGGCATTTTTGGTGGAGGCTACTTATTTACATCTTCATTTCTGTCCTGTACTATTTGTCTTGTTTAGCTGTTGATCTCTTCTGGTTGAGCTTTGGGGATTTCCCAGGATTTCAGATATTCATCCATTTCTTTCTAGGTTTTCAAACTTAGTAGAATATAATTGGGGGGTTTGGGGGGGGGGGGGGGGGGGGGGGGGGGGGGGGGGGGGGGGGGGGGGGGTGGGGGTATTGTGTGCCTGATGTAGCCCGCGCCCCTGGCGCATTTTGACGTCTCCCCTGCAACTCCGGTTCCCGCCCACAAGTCCAGCCGGGACCAGAGCAGACGGGAACGTGACCCTCCGCGCGGTCCCTCTGGGCCGGGGACCCCGTAGACGGGTTCAGAGCGAGACCCTCTCCCAGCTGCCCCCCGCCAGACCACGCCTAGAGCTGTAGAACTGTGTACCTGCTGCCCTGGCGCGTTATGGCGTCTCCCCTGCGACCCCGGTTCCCGCCCACAAGTCCAGCCGGGACCAGAGCAGACGGGAACGCGACCCTCCGCTCACCCGAGCACGGTCCCTCTGGGCCGGGGACCCCGTAGACGGGTTCAGAGACCCTCTCCCAGCTGCCCCCCGCCAGACCACGCCTAGAGCTGTAGAACTGTGTACCTGCTGCCCTGGCGCGTTATGGCGTCTTTCAGTATGAATTTCTAAAAGAGACTACAATAGACTTAGCTAATACCAAATGCAGCCCCAAAAGATGACTAGACTAGTGTGTTTTGATAGTATCTTAGCTGCCTGTGTGCTTTTTCAATCATCCAGGAGGCACAAAGATTTCCTCAGTTGATTCACAAGAATTATTTTTTTTCAAATTTAAAAAAATTTTTTTATCTTTTTTGAGACAGGGTCTCCCTGCAGCCCCAGCTGTCCTGGAACTCTGGAACTCACTCTGTAGACCAGGCTGGCCTTGAACTCACAAAGATCCACCTGCCTCTGCCTCCCGAGTGCTAGGATTAAAGGCATGCGCCACCATGCCTGGCCAAGAAGTTTGATAGGATTTTCCACCATAAGAAAGAAAACTGTTGAATGTCACCATGCCCTGTAACAGCTGCACCAAGAACATCCTTTCAAAATGCTCCAGATTAAATAGTTCATTTATTGTTTGTAATGTTGTTTTTAAGAGCCCCAGCTTTAAATCTAGAGTATAAGTGTGTTGATATATTTAAAAAAAATGCTTACAGCTTTATCTTGTCTCAAAAAATATACACACAGTATAGATAATACACTTCCAAATGTTTTTTATTTACTATAATCATATAGTTTCTTTTTGGGCACTATTTAAAACTGTAACAGGATAGCTTTCAGATAAAAATATACTTCTTTCCTTTTAATGATAAATTCTTGTATTTAAAAGAAATTTCAGATTGTTATAAGTATCTCCCTTTTAGGTTACCAAACAATATTATGATGATTAGAGAAGAGTTTAACCATGGCAAGAATGTAAGTCAGTTCAACAATCTCCTCCCCTTCCTTCATCTTTCAATGAGATAATGAGGCAAGACTAGTATAGTAAAGATATCACATTTCACTGAAGAATTCATCTGTGAATAGCCTCAGATTGCAAAAATTGCCACACAATTTAAGCATTATTTATGGCTAGAATGAGATTAAAAGTTTTGGCAATATTTCACAGTTCATGGAAAAATAAACTATCATGGCAGTATCTGTACATATTTTATAGGAATAGATGGAATTGATTCATCTTTTTAAATAAGGTAACTGAACCTGATGAAATATTATTAATTTAGGTCACTTAATCTTATTTTTAAACTTGGTGAACATTATCTTAAATCATTTCTAGAGCTTTCTAATCCATCTTGTATCTACAGCAAGGGTATTCCTATTTAGGTCTGGTGCCTGCATTTTTAAAATAAAGGCCATTATGAAGTAACTTAAATTAATCTTACAATTCAGCCCATCTTTCCAGTTTCCAGTGTGCCCCTAGCTATAAGGTATTTTCATATAAATTATCTGGTCTTCTTGGTAACAAATAATTCCTTGTAATATGGCCACGGCTAAGGAGTTTGAGAACAGTGTTTAGCTAAACAGGAACCATTCAGAAATAGATCCATGAAGCACACAGTTTATGGAGATTAAAAACAAATGTGGAGACTCTTGTAAAGTTTCATTAAATTGCAACATACACAGAAAAACTCTGTAAATGCCTTCTTTTCTAGGTCTACCTCCCCAGAGTCTGATTCATCACAGTGTGGTAGCCGCCCTTGGTAAAGTTGACTTTTCCTTGCACTGATTGAAACAGAAAGCTAAAGCCTAACCAAAAATATGCCCCAAAACAATTATACTGATGTATTATTCACCAAAGAAGCTAAACAGAGAAAACATCACCAAGCGAACAATTAAATGTTCTATCACTGCCGAAGAATTAGGGTCCTAACATTTTAGACATCATTTATTTGCAAGAAGAAGAAATCAACTGGATTAGTTTAAGAAGAAAAATATTTTGTTAACAGGATGTAAATGTTTATTTATACCTACTGATGGCCATAGCTTTCAAATCAAGAGACTGACTATGTGCCGGAATCTAAACTAGTCAGTAAGTACAATAGGCAGCAGGAGAGTCCTGGAGTTTGGAGTAGCAGTTGGGTGAAAAATTGTTTGTAATCACAGAAGCAATGCATAGCTACTGCAGATAAATGCAGTGCAGCTCAGACAAAGTCAGAAAGAGAAATAGTGTTAAGCAATAAATATAAAACAAAATCAACTCAATGGGGGATCAAACCTCTTAGGTTTGTTGAAGAGTGGAAATCAGAGCGTAGAACATGCAATACCCTGCAACAGGTAGTTCTCTCATGGATCCTTTTCTGTAGAGAAACAGACTCAAGAAGCCATTTTATAAAGAGAGATATACCACACTAAGAAGAAGCAGAAGGTTTATATGACAGGGGTCAGAGGCAAGTGAGTCCCAAAATCTAAGCAACAGGAAAATAGAGACTCAGGACAGTGAAGAGGAAGTTCCAGGAAAGTTTGAAGACCTGATGGCCAGAGTGGATGTTACAGATCCAGTCCTAGGCATGGTAGGCTTGAGACTCAGAAAGCACTAGCTTTAAGCCTGAGTCACAGACAGGAAAGGCTGTTGTCTAAAGCTCTGCACTTATTGGGGTAAAACAACCATAAATGTAATACTAATTCTGTCTTTCAACTGAGTGCTTGAGCCACAGTTATATTAGGATCAGTAAAGCAGTCTTAATGATTTACATAGACTCTTACCTTTAGAATTTGAATTGCCCCCATTGACTGCTGCCCACAGCCAAAAGAAGCCTCTCTCACTAATATTGAGAGCAGCCCAGGAATTGAGTATATATGCAAATCTTCAGAAAGCAATTTGTCAGTGACACCATTTAGCAAAATAACAATAGCAGCCTCTACCCTAAGGCCTATGATGTGTCTAGCCATGGATTTGGACCAGGATTATATACCAAGCATGAAGTTCCCTCCCGTGAAGCAAGGCTCAAATCTAGCCAGAAAACAGTTAGTTGCAACATAACAGTCATACTACTATTATACCAGCAGGGAAATCATTCCTGGCAGGCCAGTATTGTAGCATTAATTGTTCAGTGCCCAGTAAGATTTCTGATGCCTTTCTCCCCAGGTCACCTTGATGGCACCTTCCTGTACTATGAAAAGTAGTAAGCACAAGAATTTTTCTGACGGTCACTTGAGATTGATGTGTCTTTTTCTCACAGCTAATGTGGGGTATCTTCAGCACTAAGCCCTTATCATGGTTATGGCAGATAACTAAGGGGAATGGCAATAGCCCAGGTAACTTTGGAGGACTCTGAGTCCTACTTAGTGTGGCATCCCATACATTGTACTGTAATTTTCAGTTAATAACTCATGCTTCTAGGAGCCACACTGTCCACACCTATAAGACAATTCTGATCAAACTCTATTCTTTTTAAGTTGTGTTTTGTAATTACCTAACTTGTGGGTTTCCGTAAAACTTTTCCATATATTCTTAGCTTTTATTGCCTCCTGCTCCTTTGTCTCTGCCCTTAACCCTGCTGCCTCCCTTAACCATCAGTATTCTGACTTCTTATTTTTTCTTTCTTTTTTTTTTTTTTTTGGTCTTTTTGAGACAGGATCTCCCTGTAGTCCCAGCTGTCCTGGAACTCACTATGTAGAGCAGGCAGGCCATGAACTCACAGATATCTTCCTGCCTCTGCCTGCAAGAGCTACAGGGTTGGGGGAGTGCTGTAAAATGCTGTCTCCTAGACACAAAAAGGCTATAATAGTCATGGACTTAGGGCAACTGTGGTTACCTGCACAAGACCTATAAAATTCGACCCAGCAAAAATCCCATAAAAGACAGAATGGATCGTCCCTAAGTCCCACACAATACTGAGGAACTGTTGGCACTGAATAACTGATTGCAGAGACAGAATCATTCTTTATTGAAGCTATGACAATTGACAAGTTTCCCATAATCTTGTGGCTGGCCCCACATAGCAAGTGGATACTAACTGAACATATTATGTTATGTGTATATATGAAAAAAAGACATGACACTTCCCCCACAAGTTATTTCCAGTCTCAGGCCTACCCACACATGGGGTTCCCCTGGGGCTCCAGGCCACCAAACCACTTCTTGGCTGTCTAGCTTGGCAAGGGACCCAGGTGGAGGATTCAACTAGAAGGGGTGTTGTGAGCACCCATGTGCCACACTCTGGTGCACTCTCTTATGGGGGGGCTGGGCCTACAGGCAGCTCCTGCACAGCAAACAGACTGGCCATTATCATAATCTATTGGCTGTCAAGACCTGGCTACAGCCCATAACAGCAATAAGAACCTGAGAAGCTTACAGATTTAGAGAGCAAGGTAGAGGACACTGGTCCTCTACTTAAAACATAAATTTGTCCTATGAAGTTGGGAAAGAGTCCAACTGCCACGCAGAGAAGTTTAGATTGGAGACCCATGAATTGAATGCTGCCTGCTGTGAGGACCTAGCTTCTGCTTTTACCCACAGTAAAGTCCTATGAGGGATCAACTTTTTGGAGTATGGATTGGATCACAATGTGGTGAGTTTGCAGAATGATGCCCCAGAAACACTGAAAATGCCACTTGCATATACTTGGGGGGGGTGTAACTAATTTTGATGAGGAATCCCAAATGTCTCTACTGACGATAAAAATTTCTGCTTAACAATCACTAGCAATGTGTAAAAGAAACTGAAAACTCCATTCTAAGAATGTATTCTGACCCCAAACCACAATCAAAGGAAAGGCAGTGAGTGAGTGAGTCCTTACTTTGGCCCATTGGTGCCGAAAAATTATAGATCACTGGCATTCTGATAAGATATGGTTTTCCTGGCACCAAGTTCATATGTGTTGTATAATATGAATGGGGTTTTTCATATGCTAATGTTGGTCATGAAATCCATGTGGAGTGTGTAAAGGTGAGGATGGAGATGGAGGAGAGGATCAGAATATGATAAAAGTACATTGTATGACATTATTGACTCCATAAAAATGTAATGAATTTAGGAGTAGGGCATGATATCTATGAGAGCAGTTGAAGGGGAAAATGGTAGGTAGAGAGATGCTCTATTGTATACATGTACATGGTCATGGGAAATGACATTGTCTATAGTTAATCATATATAAAAATCAAGCAAGCCTCCAGCAAGACATTTAAGTTTTCTAAGCTTCAGTTGCCTTGTTGATGTGAGGAGAAATAAAGGGCTTCTCATGCCAACTGTATGGCATAACGAAGAGTCAATGACAGAGTACATGAAGTGTCCACTTAGAACAGTGTCCACATGATCTTTGTGTGTGAAATATCATCATTATGAATGGTGAGCCGCCTTTGCTTTTACCTTTCACTAATGAAGGTGTTTTATTTTTCCTATCAGATTATACTCATCAAATAATGAGTCATATCTGTTATTTATATATATATTTTATTTATTTTATTTTATTTTTATTTATTTCTGTATGTGTATGAATGTACTGTCTGCATTCAAGTTTGTGCACCCGTGTCGTGCAATGCCACGGAGGTCAGAAGAGGGTGTCGGATTCCCCTGGAACTGGAGTTCTCCTGGAATTGGAGTTTCAGACGGTTCTCGGCTGCCATGTGGGTGCTGGGGATCGAACCCAGGTCCTCTGCAAGAGCGGTCGGCGCTCTTAACCACTAGGCCATCTCTCCAGCCCCAATGTTATTTATATTTCTTAGAGACTCTGCTACTTATACATATTTGTACATGTTTTTATATATATGTGTATATGTCTATGGGGGGTGGCGGGGTGGGTGCGGTGACTAATATTAGGAAATCTTCCCAATGAACAATGTATTATCAAGATTCTCAATATGCTTTTTTCATTTTAGAAATGAATTCTATGCTATTCCATTTTATAGAAATACTGATTCATAATGTGAAGTTTAGAATAACAATAGGACTGATCTCTGAGTCCAACTCCAATGCTGAAGTTCATGAACTAAGATGCATTCGGAATATATTTATGATCCAACATAGAAGCATTTGAATATTTATCCATTTGTTACAAAATTAGAGCAAAGACTGAATGAGTATGTTTTTCAGAGAAGGAAATACATGATTATGAAATCAATATGCAGTAAATACTTTCAGCGTCACTTTCTGACTACTTTAATAAATATAAACACTAAGTAGCAATTACTGTGGACACGCAAACCAGATTCTTTCTCATGTCATTTATAATTTTACTTTGCCTCCACAGAGATTAACTCCAGCTCATTTTAAAGTTGTAGGCTAAGTTCAACAGTAATTAACGTCCAAAAGGGTATTAGAAATTTTGCAATTAGAAGAGTGCTTCTCTTTCCAGTTCTCAAGTAAAAAATATATTTGGTTTTAATGAAGGGACATTAAAGCCTCTTAGTCAAAAATACATTTTGTTTCAAACTACTCTGACTCAATAGTTATGTAAATATTAAAAGGGTTAGAATCTATTAGGATTATCTTAAATTAAAAATAATTATCCCCTGAAGCACTGGTATAGATTAGTCACAATTTTATCTGTGTTCCTTATATAGTATTCTTTAACCAGTAACAACCTTTTTTAATAGATTAAAAAATAAGAATAGAGAATAGATGTGCCGAAATAGATAAGACCTCTTTTCTTTCAAATGCATAGAAGACTATGTATAGTTTAAAAACTTCATAAATTTTATGTCCATATCTGAAGGAAGGCTTCCAAAGACAGAAAATAATTGAGGTTAAATAGAACAATGAACATTTTTCTCATCAGCTATCATATGGAGATACTTATTTCAGGTCCTGTTGCTTCGATCATGCAGAAATCTATTTCTTTTAGATAAATACCCCTCTTGAAGTGTCTATAATCTCCTAAAATAGTACTGGGAACTGGGGGCCATGTGTTCACATACCTGAACTTGTGGAAGGTATTTTATATAGAAGCCATAAGACAAACTATATTTCAATCATGGTAAATCATAGTTCTAGAGTTGGAAAAGGGAATGCTGTTGACCTGAGAGTGTTTGTGTCTTAAGGGAGGAATGGGTAGATAAAGCATCCCTGCACTGAGGAAACACTGAAACAAATGAAATCAGATGCTAGGACCGGGCTCTGTGTACATGAAGATTCCTTTTCTTAGGCCTTTAGGAGAGTCCTTCAGCCTTGTATCCTTTTGGAGGTCTCCATGAAGAGCACTTAAGAGCAGGCATGAATGTGCAGGCTCTGAGACCAGATGCACAAGTGCTTTCAGTATCCAGGGGCAGCTTCCAAGGAGAAAGAGGGAAGCTGACATTGTGCAGAGAAAAGAATGCTTAGGGACTTAGGGCCCTAGCAAGAGGCTGCATTTTTCTTTTGGTAGTTGGAATTAATTCCTTTCAAGATTTCAAAATTGCAATCCAATGGATCCAATGAATAGTGTCTGTGTAGCTGGTAGGTCACTAATGTGAGGCACAGATACAGAAGGATATTTAAGGTGGGTTTAATGGGGACCTACATGGTGATGCTGATCAAGCTTAAGACTGCTTTTCAGAGAGCCTCTGCTGATGAGTGAGATGAGGATGACTATCAATCATGCACATTTAGATTTGCTTTTTTCAAGTGAGACTGTGAACTGAAGTTGACCACTCCTTGTTAAGATGGGGAAGGCTTAGAAACAGGAGAGGGAGATTATGTGAACAGCAAACAGTAAGTGCAGAAGCTATGCTCACCTTGCCCCAGCAAACATGTTGAGGTGAGAGGTATAGGAACAGGGAGATTTAACTCTAAACAGAGCATGTCTAAAACTGTGGGAATACACAAGCTCACTCACTGGGAACATGAGGCTAAAACAGAAGGTGAAAAGGGAGACCCAGGTATTCAAATGAAGAGGAGGAAGGACTTGTAAAGAAATCTTGCTAAAGAGTGACAATGAATTGAATTGATTTACTGATAATTAGTTGAACAACCAGTTGGTGGGCTAGCTTAGTGGAAAATTCATTTTCTGTGTGTATCACCCTTCCTAGTCTCTTTGAAACTAAGCTTAGTGAGAGGCACTGGCCTCTCCAGAGTAGTCATTCTTAGGCAATTGCAAAGCTGCTTTTTCTTGCTACAACTGTCTATCACCAAGTATCTACTGTACATCAGCAGAGTCCCAAGTCAAGTGATACAACCTGGGCCATTAAGTAGCTACCAGCCCAATTACTCTCAGTAAGTAGTGGGTTTGTCTTAGTTTTGGGGTTGTGAATTTAGGCCCGATCTCTAACTTGTCACCTGTTTGGGGGAGGGGAATATCTTTTGTTCTAAATAGATAAAAATAAGATTCCTGTCACAGTTACTTTAAAGAAAATTTAAAGTCCCTCAAAAAATCTCTTTCACATTCAGTGTTCCTGGAGATTGAGGAACAAAAGCCCGTGTGGCCCGTGGAAGTTGGCAGCAGCCTCCGTCTGGCACTTTCCAAATTGTTTTAGCAACGTTTGGCAAGAATCTATCACAAATTATGGATGATGATAATTTTGCAGTATGTGGAAGCAGATGGAGGAGATAAATTGACAGAGAGAATGTTTCTCCCTAGAAAACTGATTGGTAATAATAATTACTTTTAGAAAAGGCAAAGAGTGAAGAATTAACCATTGAATATTTTATAGGTATGTGTACATTAATGTGAGAATTTATTCTAAAGGAGAAAACATTTAATTTAGGCAAAAATGGTAGAAAATTCTACCCCCTCAAAGTCACTCTAGAATATGTTCAATCTGGGAAAAAGTCTGACTTCTGTACAGCCATAATTGTTTATTAAAATGTCTGTTTGCTAAGGAAAATAATTAATTCAATTGACAGTTCATTGAAGAAAGAGTGCATAATTGATCTTAGCTTGTTTTTCTTAAAGGTAAAAATTTCAGGGCTCCAGACAAATGAGGTCATTTTTCAATTTTTTTTAACTCATGAATAATCATTTGGGAAATCATAGTAACTACGTAAAATGGCCTTGTTTCAGAGGAAATAAGCTGAAAATAAGCGAGATTTACTTGAGAATAATTCATAACTGCACTTGGAGGTTTGTAGCAATGTGGTTCTAGGCATGGGCAGATGGCTCAGTGGTCATAGTGCTCAGGTAGGATCTATGAAGACTGGACTTAGGATCCCCAGATCCTAAGTTTTTGCATGCGCAAATGCTGGTGAGAATGGCAGCCTGTCTGTATAACCAGACTCAGAAGGTGGTGACGGGGTCCTCAGAGTTGGACAGGGAGATACTCCATATCGACAAGCTCTGGGTTTAGTTGAGAGATCAAGCCTGAATGGTGAGGAAGATTCTGGACATCAACCTGGGCCTCCAGCTATAGGCACATACACGTGGACCCACACAAATGAACACATGCATACATGCATAGGCACATGGGAAAGAAAATAATCGTGGCTCTAAAACATGAGCTACACAGAATAGCTTGGTTTAAATTCTAGGCTCCTGAATCTGAAGAGATGAGAGGACCTATTTTATTGTCTGTCTGTCTGTCACCTTCACAGTATAATACTCAGGTACCCGAGTACTTCTGACTAGTGCCACTGCTCTTACCCTGGTCCTTTGCCATTTTCTCTGACATCACTTACCTGAAGTATTAAATGATTTTTTTTTCAGTTTAAACTTTGATTTATCAGACAATTCTGCAGGCAGGAGTCAGAGTAATCTCATTAAATATTAAGTGTGACCACATGCTCTTCTATTTAAACCCTCCAAGTTTCTGGTACTAGAGGTTGGGCCTCTCTGTGTGCTCTGGGCCCTCCTCCTCTCTCTCTGGGTTCTTCTTCTATCCTTTCACAGAGCTTTGTGTCTCTAGGGCTGCTGGTCTCCATGCCTTCCTTGAACACACAGTTCCTGCCCTAGCCTCTAGGTCTTTGCCTTGGCTGTTTGCTCTGCTAGTGCGTTCTTTCCTGGTACCTTCCAGATACTCTCCTTCCTCTGGTCTTCCTTTAGCGACAGATCCCCAAACAGCTTCTTTCACACTCCCATCTCCACATTCTTCCTTTTGTACTTCATTTTCCTTCAGGTTGGATTGGTGTCCGTGTTTTAGTTATCTGTACTGTTTTTCATTATTGTTCTTTGTCAGAATGTGACTCCTATGGCATGGCTTCATTTCTTTCCATTTCTGTACCTCAGTTATCTATTATTATTATTATTATTATTATTATTATTATTATGAACTCTGGTCTGGTTGATATCTCACATATTCACCTAAGTCTTTAATACTGTCTTCCTGGTAAATGAGGCTAAAACTCTCAACTTTGCTAAGGTCTTCTAGGGATTAAGTACAGTGAAAATATCTACTGCACAGTTTGGTGTGAGGCTTAAACAGAACTTTAATATAAAGCTACCCACCACTCTGTTTGGCAGATAAAAGGTGATAAGTTAAGTTTACTATAATTTACATCTGAATGAAGAAATGAAGACATGAGCACTGAGACAATGACTGTTGAGTTTTGACTATGTATTTAGGTAAAGGGAATGTGATGGATTATTTTTCCCGGGATAGTTTCTGAGGCAGAGAATCTTGCCAAGTATATATTTGTTTCGAAATTTTGTTCGTAACACTTAGTTTTGAGTTTTCACTCTTAAATATAACCCTCCATCCTAAACAGACATAATATTAAACTGATGTTTAAAGACTTATGAGTGCATCTCTCAAATTCTCACCTGGAATGTTCTTTTAAGGCTAATAGCAATAAATACAGACACCTGTAAAATGGTCAAGGTGCAGAGAGTATGTGACTGTCAAGTGCTCAGCCTTAAATGAGACAACTATAGGGCAACCTTCTACACCCAAGGTTTGGGGACAATTGAAAAAGTGAAGACAGGAAGATGGTAAGAGCCAGAGGTGGTAGATGAATACAAGAAAACTGTGCTCTGTACACCCCAGGGTACACATGAACCCAGAGCACTCGTGACAGCCTGCAAAAGACCTTGTCTGGCTGGACCCAGGATGGACAGAAATCTCAAACCCTTGCTAAGATCTGTTGACAAATGATAGATACTGGGAGAGGAAGAGACAATTTCCCTTACTGATATGACACCTGGTAGGTTGGCCAGACTCCACGGGATAGTCCCACACCCAGAAGCACTTAGGAAACATAGATTAGCCTCTGCAGGCCTTAAAAAAACAAGTAATAGTAGAGGGTGAGAGGTCAAGGGGACAGTAAGGTGGGAATGGAATGTGGACCAAGGGCCTGAATATCATATAAAAATTTTAGTCAATAAATATTTAAATACATGTATTGCTTAGAGAACACATGACTATTTTGTCAGTGTTAACTATTGATGGAAGACTTGTGGAGTCAGAGTTAGGTTTAAGGAGCACTGCAATGAGGAGGAAGACACCATACTCCTAGGAAGCAGCTGATGACCACCCCACAGGGAGGTGTTAGAAGGAGGTGAGCTGTGTTTAGGTAACTCTAGGGTAAATCTCTGTCTGCTTTCAGCTGAAAGCAGAATTTTTTTTCTAGGGAAGGATGTGGTGCTCAGATGTTACATGGTAAAGTAGCAGGAAGTGTTCCGTCCTTTGAGGGCAGCAGAACTTGGTAATTTGTGCATTGATGATGACCCTGGCATAGCTTCTCTAGAGGCTGAAAGCCCAAGATTGTTCCTGAAGAGTGGACCAATGATATACTCTTCCTCTGAAGACTGAGGAGGACAATTCCTCACATCCTCATGGACTAATTTCCAGGGAAGGCTGGCTCCAAAGTATCATCATCCCCTTTCTTTCTAGGCTCTGTTCTCTATGACATGTGCACATTTATTGGAAATTGGCTTTGATAGTTTCAACATATTTTTACTAAGTGATAAGTCAGCCAAATTTAGTTGAATTCTTAGTATATACAACTCTTTTGGAACAAAAATCCTTCATAATTTTAATTTTATACTCATTCTAATAAACGTGTAATGTATTTTTGGTAAAGTGACATTCCTTTCTTAGGTGAATTTCCAAATATAGCCTAACTTAATAATAGTTTGGAACAAATAAATGTGGACCAATGATTTGTAGTTGTATATATCATTTCTAAAAACTGTATTATTCCAGGGCTGGAGAGATAGCTCAGTGGTTAAGAGCACCAAATGTTCTTGCAGAGGACCTGGGTTCGATTCCCAGCACCCACATGGCAGCTAAGAACCTTCTTTAACTCCAGTTCCAGGACAATCCAACACCCTCTTCTGACCTCTGCGGCATTGCACGACAAGAGTGCACCAACCTACATGCAGACAGTACATTCATACACATAAAAAATAAATAAAAATTAAAAAAATATATAAAAAATCCAAAACTGTATTATTTCAAATAAAGACAACATCTGAATTAAAAGCGAACAAAAGAAAAAATTGCAATATAAAGCTTTTTATAATTTAATCATTAAGAAACATCCAATTTCTTAAAATGGTCTTTAAATATTATTGCATTTTGCATAAATTCACACCACTCATGTTTAAAAGCTTATTATTTATGAATATCCCAAGTATTATAAAATTTTATGGAATTTCACTTACATATAAGTAAGGTGTTGCTGTCTAAGTATATCACAATCACGCTGAAAATATCTTTTAAACTTCTTTTAAATCTTATTGGATTATTTATCAGGTTAAATGGACCTATGAATCATCTATATACCATAAATCCACTATCTGTCTATTTATCTATCTTTCATCTACCTACCACTTATTCATCTATCATATGTTTTCTCTTTGTTTAATTGTGATTTATCTATCATCTGTCTACATATCTATTTAAAATATTATTTATGAATCAATATATCACCTATTCATCTAATATCTATTTTCTCTCTATGGCTTTATAGATCTTTCTATTATCCATCCATCAGTTATTCTACTTTTCATCTTTCTAGAAACTCTGTTCATATGCAGGATGGCAAATTGTCAACCTGATAGGTTTATCGACTCAACACACCCTCTGTATATCTCTCTGTTGGTGTTTACAAAGAGGTTTAATAGAGGAGGGGAGACCTACTCTTAAGGTAAGTCCAGAAGAGCACAGAAGAAAAGGAGAAATCATTGTATGAGGACACTGTGACCAGCTACATCACTCTCAACATGGCTAGAGCCACACTTGCTGCCATGCCTACCCCTCACGTAGGACTGACTTCTCAAACTGTGGACCAAACTCATCATTCTGTTAATTGTCTTTTTAAAAGTATTATCATCCCACAGATGATAAAGGTATCTATCTATCTATCTATCTATCTATCTATCTATCTATCTATCTATCTATCTATCTATGTCTATCTATCTATCTATCTATCTATCTATCTATCTATCTATCTATCTATCTATCATCTATTTCCATATCTATCTACCATCTATCACCTATTCTATTCATCCATTCCATCTAGCTATCTATCATTTATCGATCTTCCCATCTGTGTATTTTATGTGTTCATCTCTAAAACTGAAAAGATAGTAAATAGCCCTTAGAGACTTGTAACTCTGTATATTCCTCTAGTTGAATACATTTTCTCCCAAGGCAGACATTAAGTCACCCTCCAACAGCAATGCCACAAGGAGCTAGAGCTTTCTAATTCTGAGTAAGGTGTTTTCTCTATGGCACTTGTCTCTTCTTTGGGTGAAGTTGAAAATCCCCTGTGGATTTATCTTTTTTACATAGAAATTTATATAAATTTACCATTTATTACTTGGGAAACCCATGAAGAACACTACTGAATAACATTGTCAAGTTCTTTTTATTCTGCCATACTTTGCTAGCTCGGTAAAGGCTTCCTTGATCATGAAATGATCCAACAAAGTTAGAAATAGGCGTCTTTCTATTTTACAATACAAAATGAGAGTTTAAAAACTGATGAACATTTTTGTTGATAACCCTTAAAGCAGCCATTACCTTTTTATTTCTTTTGTAAATTATTGAGTTGTTGCTCAAATTGACACCTAAATCCAAAATTTTTAAAGCTCATCAAACTTTGATAAAATCTTGGGTTCTTTAAATATTTTGAGTACCTCAAAGAATCATGTGTTCTTTGTAGAGCATGCTTATGCTTTGATAAAGAACTGGTGGAACTTCTGAATTCTGTACAGCAGTGTTCCATGGCCTTTTTAAAAAAGTTTGTCAGTAAGGATTTGAGGAAATAACTGAAAATTGATTAAGAAGAGGCCACATTATTTTTCAAGTTCTACTTTATGCTACCAAAATGATTGCCTGATGGGAATTCTTTTAAAAAAAACCAGCAAGTAAACAAAAATAAACAAAATTCTGGTAGATTCACAAGTGGCTTAAAATGTTTTATCATCACTTTTTCTTTGAATAAGTGAAGTTTCAAAAGGGCTTTTAGGCTCATAAATTTAATGAGAATTTTCATGTGTTCTCCATAAGTGCTGTTTCTTTTCATCCACATAAAGACCATACCCATGTGTGACACACTTTGCAATATGAAACACTCAATTATAGGACTGCTAGCCAGGTGCCAGTTTAGTCAGGGTTTTTGTATTGATGAAGCCATTCTTATTTAACACCTCGTAAAAAGAAAATCCAGCCCCTTAGGAAAGACTTGATTCATTGTATATGAAAGTCGTATCCCACTGTAAGTGAAGAAGGTCCCATGCTCCATGTTAGTAGAGTTCCAGCAAGCTCATTAAGAGTGCACACTAGGGGCTGGAGAGATGGCCTAGAGGTTAAGAGCACCGACCGCTCTTGCAGAAGACCGAGGTTCGATCCCAGCACCCACATGGTGGCTGAGAACCGCCTATAACTCCAATTCCAGGAGAACTCCAGTTCCAGGAAAATCCGACACCCTCTTCTGACCTCCGCGGCATTGCACACACGGGTGCACAGACCTACACGCAGACAATACATTCATACAATTAATTAATTAATTGATTAATTAATTAGTTAAAAAATAAAAAAGAGTGCACACTGCACGGACTTTGAAAATAAAGATGCAACTCACAAAACAAAAAATTCCAGGGTTGTAACAAGCTTCCCAAAGGAAACTTCAAACCAATCACAAACGTCAACAAGATAGATGATACAAGTTTCGTCATGCAAAGAATGGGAGTCTGCTGTTTCTCTCGCTCAGCTCACTTGCTCACTTTTCTCTCTCTCTCTCTCTCTCTCTCTCTCTCTCTCTCTCTCTCTCTCTCTCTCTCTCCTGCTCTTGCTCTCTTGTAGGCACATCATCAACCTTAATGATAAAATCTTTCCACAAAAATACTCAAGCCTCAGGAACAAACATATCTTTGGCACCCGAGAGAATATTTCAGAAGCTCATCAATCTCCCTCAGATCATGATTTACAGCCTTTCCTTTTGGCTGACTTGGACCATTTATGAGCATGCCCCAGGAGCGCTACACAGGGATTTTCCTCCACTCTGTCCTCTGAACATAGAACAACGTAGCTGTCTGTGCTCCTGCGGGTTTGGAAGCACATGCTTAATGAAGTTGTTCAAGCTTCAGATATTCCACTGCAAAGGCACTTCCCTGAATGGCTGGATACTGACCCCTGGCTCTTGGATAAACAAACAAAACAAAACAAAAAAACAAAACAAAACATCAGTAGAGATTAATGGATTTCTGGGAGGTTGTTGTAGACAATTAATTCTGCTTAATTTGTGATTCATTAACAGGTCCTAGAAAATCCAAATAATGATAGCTGTTGAGCATGATATTTAGGTGTTTCTTTTTTTTTTTCCAAGAAAAAGAAAATTTAAAACAAAATGGTGAAATAATTTGTATGGGAGTGGATTTCTGTTAAGGATCTTTAACAGTTGTTTAGAAAATGCCATCCTTCTGGATGTTTTCCTGTGATCCTAGGAAAGCAGTCAAAGTACTGCAACTGAATTCATTTAGTACATTCCTAAATCCACTCTTTCTCTTTGCTTAGAAAACAGATGCACATACATTATTAATTGTTGACTAACTTGCAGTCATTATCAGGGGTAGAAAAGCTATACCCCCATCAAGAAAACATGTAAACATTGTGATTACTTGAAAAAACAGACGGATCCTTACAAAGTCTATATTGAGTGAAATCCTAGCTATGGTTATGCCTAGTAATGTTTATGAAGGAACTTTGCAATGCAAAATGTTTATTATAAACCAAGAGATTCAAACCAGAAAAATCTGTAAGGCAGATTGTTATTCTCCCTTTCTAAGCTCAGCAAATTATGTGTGTATATATATATAGAGAGAGAGGGAGGGAGAATAGTTAATACTGACACATAACTGTGGTTTGAACTGTAAATTTCAGGATGTTTTAGAGTTGTATTATATGGTGGGAAGTGATGGTGCTCAAATCCAATCACTCAGGAAGTCTGATGATGAGCACCATGTCATAGAAGAACATACTTATTAAGAAGAAAATCAAATTCATGTTCATTACCAGGCAAAAAGTCCTGTATTTTCATTTCCCTCTTGCTTCATGTGCCCTGTGGTATGGGCTGGGATGTTTTGAGTTTTAAGTATCAGGTTGCTGAATCAGAACTAAGTAAAGGTTGGGAAGATGCACTTTCTCCCACACTGCTAGAAAGATTATAAATTGAAAACTATTGAAAGAAAATATTGAAATAGCTTTACACTTTCTTAAAAATGTCCAGAAACTTTGAAAGACCAAATACACTTTTCTAACTGATATCAAGAAAAAAAAATTGAAATTCAATTGATAGTTCTAAGGTAAACTCATTGTTAAATAATCAAATTTCAGATACACATATCAATGAAAGGATTAGGTATGTGCTGTCAAAACAGGAACAAATGAAATTATGTATGTAGTATTCTTACTCATATACATAAAACGGAAAATGTATGTTATAATGTTAAAAAAAGTAAAAATCACCATATTTTTCAAATAATGTGGTTTTCTTAGAAAAATTATATGCTGAGAAAAAGTTGTAAGAAAACATTGAAATGTTGCCTGGCATGGTAGTGCCTTTAATCCCAGCACTCAGGAGGCAGAGGCAGGTGGATCTCTGTGAGTTCAAGGCCAGTCTGGTCTATATAGTGAGTTCCTGGACAGCTGGGGCTACAGGGAGACCCTGTCTAAAAAAGACCACAGAAAAGAAAACATTTAAATTTTAATAATTTATTTTATGAACTATCCTAATTCATACAATTATATGTTTATTCTTCTGTGTTTTTGGAACTACTGTATTTGAAAAAAAAATTCTTTGTTGCATATAGAAGGGAAACACTGTATTTATCAAGACCTTCATTCTTTGGGACACAGAATGGAGCAGCACTGTACAGCCCCCATGCATACTGTCATGCTCAAGTTTATGGATCTCATCCAGGTGACCAGAAAGAAACAATATGCTACTTTCTCTGCCAGACCATAGGACTTGCCTGTTCTTTTTAAGTTCACAAGCACCTTTACTTACTGTGTGGGAAGCACAGGTGCCAAGATGGTAGATCAGCCTAAACCCAGAGCTGCCATTCAATTAACAACCACTGCAAACTGCCTAATCATTGAAGTATTCAGACTTATCACATTAGCACAGGCAAACTAGTCTCACCTACCCTGCTGGGACACAATGGACATGTTTTTCTCTTTATTTAACACTGAAAGACAGGTGGGTGGTGAGCAGTGCAAAGTACAAGCTAGAACTTAATGATAGGCATTTATTATTTTATATACATCCTTTTAACTATGTTAAAACCTATGGTCCTGTGCTTCATAGCCTGGCTATTTCTGAACAAACATTGGAAGTTGTGGGTTTACAAATTCAATATTAATGTTGAAAACAGAATTCAAACCTATTTAAAATATATACATGCTGCAGGGACAAGATGATTTCTTTAATTTAGCAAAAAAAAAAAAAATTCGTGCTTATATTGTTTTACAAGTTGCTCTTTCAGCTTGAATTTCCTCCTTCTCCTAAAAAAATATCCACTCACTCTTTAAAACTAAATGCAATTGGTATGAATCAGTTAAAAATCTTTTCTCAATCTAGATTCCCATGTGTATTGTCCTGTATAAGTTGTAGGTGAAGAAATAATGGTATTGTAAAAGAAATATGCCCCCAATTCTTAGCAAAGGATCTACTGTATAATAACTGATCATTAAATTTGATATTTTTCAACTGTGTTTCATTTATGCTTACATTTATGAATCCTACTGGATCAAGTCACAAAAATATGAACATTACTATTATTGGTTTCTCCTGCCTACTTTAGGTACAATAAAGATACTTTATCTTGGTTACTTTGATTCCATAATTTTAATAGAAACTCCAACATTTGCTCTTCTGTAACTGAACTAACATTAAAACAATCCAACTGTACTTTGTTATCATTTCTAGTATCTTAAAGTACACTTTAATGTAGCACATTGACATTAAGTTATATTTTCTCTAATCATTTTTATTAGGTGAATATGCTAGTGTATAAATCTTAGCTTGCTTGCATGATTTATGAACTACTATGCAGACATTAAAAGGAGGTGTTAAACCTAGTTATATTAGCTACAAAATTTTTCATGACATATTTTAGAGAGAAAAAAAGAATGGAAATATTCTGTGTAGGTAATACCATATGAAAATCCCAGGATGAGTTACTTTGGCTTACAGTTCCAGAAGGCTCCATGTGGATCATGACAGAGAGGGCATCGTCACAGAACTCAGACTTCTCTCACACTCAGGAAACAGAGAAAGAGTAGGAGGTTGGGTGAGTTTATACACCTTCAGACCCTGAGCCTAGTGTGGTACTTTCTCCAGCAAAGCAGCACCCCTAAATATTCCAAAATCTCCCCCAGAGCCCCATGGGTTGCAGAAAAATTTTCAAGTACATGAGCCTCTGTGGGCCTTTTCCATTGAAACTACATCATCATTCCCCTCTCTGTTAATATTAAAATGGGTTGCTTACTGTGCCGGCTAGCTTTAGTGTCAACTTGACACACCTGGGTTGAGGGAGCCTCAATTGGGGAATTGGCTCCATTGCACTGGCCTATGGCCACATCTGTGGAGTATTCTCTTGATTGTTGAGCAATGTGGGAGAGCCCAGCCCACTATGGGTTGTGCCACCCTGGGCAGGTTGTTGTGTACCATATAAGAGGGTAGGCTGGGAGCAAGCCAGTAAACAGCATTTCTCCATGGCCTGTGCTTCAGCTCCTGCCTCCAGGTTCCTGCCCTGAGTTCCTGCCTTGGGCTCCCTAAGTGATGAACTGTGACCCAGGAGATGTAAGCTGAATAAACCCTTTCTTCCCAAAGTTGGTGTCAGTCAGAGTGTTTTGTCACAGCAATGGAAGAGAAACTAGAACAGAAATTGGTACCAGAAGAGTGGGGTGTTGGCTGTGAAGAACCTGACCCTGTGGATGTTTGAAGAAATGTGGAAGACTCTGGAACTTTGGGCTAGAAAAGCTGTTGACTACTTTAAGCAGAGTTTAACAGGCCATTCTAGTAGAAGCCTGGAAGAAAGCATTGCTGCAAAAAATGTAGTTCCAGAGGAAAATAAAGACTTAGGCAGCAACTGGGATTTTTTAACAAAGAGTCTGGCCACAGTTTGCCCACAGCCCAAACGCTTGCCTGATGCTAAGTTGAAAAGCAATGGACTAATGCCTTTGGCAGAGGATATTTCAAGACAGCCTAATGTAGAAATGGTGGTGTGGCTATTAATGGTGAATATTGCGAAGATCTACAGTGAAAAGGAGAAAATGGGGCAGAAAGAAATGCAGAATGTACAGTTTGGATCTGAAAAGTGCACTAGGAAGATTAAAGGTGGGGCCAAGGCATGTGAAGGAGAGGCTCCCTTTCATAAGGAGATTAAAGTGATTAAGGAGAGGCCTGGATATTTACAAGTAAACAATGGAAAAAGTGTAATTAAGGAGGGGCCTGGAGATTTACAAGTAAACAACAGAAACAATACTTTCAGGACAAGACCACACCCAGCTAATCCTCTAACTTTTGAAAGGAAAATACTGAAAGGGTTTTCTGCTCCAACAAGTCCAGGGCAGAGAAAAGTTGCAAATGTGGTTGAAATAGGCCAGGGTCCATTCCAAACTTGCAGCCAAGCTCTGCAGTTTCATTCACATGGTGCTGGCTTTAGAGGCATGAATTTTGCAAGAGTGAAGGGGTCATCAGTTCTTCCTCCATGATTTCAGAGAGCCGCCAAGGTCAGGCAAAGTACAGCAGGGGCATCCCTGAATAAAGAAGGCCCTGATTGACCATTGAGTAAAGCTGTGAATTGAAGCCTGGTTGGCAGCAGAGACCCCAGAGAAGAAGATATTCGAAATGCCAGACCTGTGAGATATTTGCCAAGGAGAGCTGCATACAGGGAGTGGTACCAGCCTAAGGAAAAGATGTATATTGCAAGCAAAGCTGGAAGAGCTGAGCCGTCTAAGCCCTTTGGAAGTAAATTCCCAGAAGTTGCACATAGAGCTACTGGACTTGGTGTTTGCCCTGCTGGCTTTTGGTCTTGTTTTGGTCCAGTATTTCCTCACTATGCCTCTATTCCTCCCTTTTGGAATGGGAATGTGTATTCAGTTCTACTGTATGTTGGGAGTATGTAATTTGTCTTTTGATTTTATAGGAGCTTACAGTTAAGAGATTGGCCTGGGTCTCAGAAGAGACTTTGGACTGTAGACTTTTGAATAGAATTGAGACTGGTAAAGACTATGGGGACTTTTAAGGTTGGACTACATGCATTTTGCATTTTATATGGTCATAAGCCTATGGGGGCCAGGAATTGGAATGTGGTGGTTTGAATGAGAATGTCCCCATAGGCTTTAAGTATTCAGATATTTTTGTCCCCAGTTGGTGGCACTGTTCTTGGAGGTCTTAGAAGGTGTGGCCATCCTGGAGGAAGTACATCATTGGGGGCAGGCTTAGTGAGTTTAACAAGCCTTGTGGTCTCCAGTTTCTCTCTCTCTCTTGATGGTGCTTATTTCGAGATGTGAACTTCGGCTTGCTGCTCCAGCCCCAGCCACCAAGCCTCCCTGTCAAGATGGACTCCCTGGAACCATCAGTCATAAGCTCAAATAAACTCTTCCTTTTATAAGTTCCCTTGGTCATGGTGGTTTTATCACAGCAACAGAAAAGTGACTAATACACTTACCTTCTCCCTTTCTGTTTTAGAATCTTTTTTTTTTTTTTTTTTGTCCTTTCGAGACAAGGTCTCCCTGTAGCCCCAGCTGGCCTGGAACTCACTCTGTAGACCAGGCCTGCCTTGAACTTACAAAGATCCACCTGTCTCTGCCTCACGAGTGCTAGGATTAAAGGCGTGCGCCACCACACCCGGCTGTTTTTAGAATCTTTATTAATTCATTGAGAATTTCTACAGTGTATTTTGATCTCATACACCTCTCTCTATTTCCCTCACTCCAATATCCCTATTCTGCCCCGCACCTATGGCTTCACAGGGAGGGCAGTTGATGCTGCCCAAATACTCCTGCATGTTGGGCCAGTCACTAAGGTGTCAACCTACCAGTGGCCACACTCTAAAAATACTGATTTCCTGTATCAAAAAGACATCACCTTCCACAGCCCACCCCTCAGTCGTGAGGACTTGCGAATGCTTTCTCACTCCATGCTCTTGACTGTTTGATCTTAGGTAGGTCTGTGCAGAGGAGCAGAGCGGCTGTGAACTCCATTGCAGTGATCCTGTCAGGTCAAGAAACACTGCTTTCATCAGGTCCTCCCTGACCTCTGGCTCTTGCAATCTTTCTACCCTTCTTCTGTTGGAATATTCTTTTCTTTTTAACTTTAAAGTGATTCTCTACTTCTGGAGAATGTGGACATAATAATCACAAGGAGAGTTAGCACTACTGTGAACAGTTGACAAGATTTTGCTTACGGAATGTGTAGCTATACCAGATGTTCATAATGCCCACTTGTAGGAGTCCAGTTAGAAAGAAAAGTAAATGCTTTACTGTTATAAACAACCCTAATCAAACAGCTAATATGAGCTTGCTATCACTTGTCTGGAAATACTTTGGGGGATACAAAGGAATTATCTTCGTTCACATTTGAATGAGAAATGAGAAAACAAAAAGAGAAAAAAATAAGTAATATTCATAATGACTTTAAAAGATCTTTTATTAATTGCATTTTTCAGTGCTATGACTTGACAAAAGTGATGTAACTGTTTCATTTAGTTCATGTATTTTTTAAAATTTATTTATTCTTTTTATTGTATGTGTATGGGTATATTGCCTACATGTATGTAACTGTACTCATACAGTGCAATGCCCATGGAGGTCAGAAGAAAGCATTATCTCTTGGAAGCAGAGTTATGGATAGTTGTTAGCTACCATGTGGGTACTGAGAATTGAACTTGGTCCTCTGCAAGAATACCCATGAAAAGATGTGAGCACTGTGCTCAAATCACCTTCTCCTTTTCCCCTCAAACTCTCCAGTGCATAGATTCAGGGTCATGAGGCAGCTGTTCAAAGGGCATCTGCAATCAGGATGAAAAGATATGAGCACTGTGCTCAAATCACTTTCTCCTTTTTCCCTCAAACTCTCCAGTGCATAGTTTGGTCCAGTTCACATTCGGGGCAAGGTTTTTATCCTTCCTTGATCCTCTCCCAAACACTCTCACAGACACAATCCCAGCCTTGTCTCTGTCTGTCTGCTAGATGATATTTATTTGCCTTTTTTTTTTTTTTTGGTCTTTTCCAGACAGGGTCTCTCTGTAGCCCCAGCTGTCCTGGAACTCACTCTGTAGACCAGGCTGGACTTGAACTCACAAAGATCCACCTACCTCTGCCTCCCAAGTGCTAGGATTAAAGGCATGTGCCACCACACCCAGCTTTATTTTTTATTTTTATTTTATTTATATTTGTTTTATGTGTGTGAGCATTTTCCTGCAATTATTTAAGTGCACACATGACATGCAATGTCCATCGAGGCCAGAAGAGGGTGTCAGGTGCCATGGATCTGGGAAGTTCCCAGAATTGTTAATTGCCATGTGGGTGCTGAGAACTGAACCCAGGTCATAAGCCAGAGCAGCCAGTTTTCATAACTGCTAGTTCATCTCTCCAGACTCTCCTATCTGATTTTAAATCAAGGCAACTCGATAGTTAAGATGAACCATCACATATCAATTATAAATACATTAAGGACTTGAAGAAGCTGGGCATGATGTCCAGGTCTTTAATCCCAGCACTCAGGGAGCAGAGGCAGGGGCATCTATCTGTGTTTAAGGTTAACCTGGTCTACATGTATGTAAGTGCACCCATATTGTGCAATGTCCATGGAGAACTAAAGAGGTTATCAAAATCCCTGGAACTGGAGTTAGAACATATGTTAGCTGCCATGTGGGTGCTGGGATTCAAATCAGCATCTTCTTCAAGAACAATCAGTGCTCTTAACCACTGATTCAACTCTCTAGCCCCTAGAAATTATAATTCTAATTCCATTTTATAGGAGTGTCATGGCACATTAAAGGTCATAGTAAATTATTAACTTGATTACTTTATATAATACCAAGGCTTTCTGATGTTGTTTATTTTAGCCTGTATTTTACAAGGTAAAATTAAATAACTTTAATAGGGACCATAAAAGTAATTTTAGAGTCTGAGGATAAAGTGCAATACAGATTTTGTTGTTGACTTTGTAATAGAGCCAACATGAGTTTTTGTTTTTTGTTTTTGTTTTTGAGACAGTGTCTCCTTATAGCTCCAGCTGGTCTACAGTTTGATATGTACACCAGGCTGTATTTTATCTCAGATATATCCTGCCTCTGCATCCAGAGTGCCAGGATTAAAAGTATGTTCTCGGATCTTTGTGAGTTCGAGGCCAGCCTGGTCTACAGAATGAGTTCCAGGACAGCTGGGACTACAGGGAGACCTTGTCTCGAAAAGACCAAAAAAAAAAAAAAAAAAAGTATGTGCTACCACCTC
>VZQC01001486.1:1272800-1336500 GCA_009823505.1 Rhizomys pruinosus | reverse complement strand
AGAGGCAGGTGGATCTTTGTGAGTTCAAGGCCAGTCTGGTCTACAGAGTTCCAGAACAGCTGAGGCTACAGGGAGACCGTGTCTCGAAAAGACCAAAATAATAAAAAAAATAAATAAATAAATAAACTAATTGCCATAACACCTGAAAAAATATGATAGAAAAAAAATTCAAAAAAAAAATTCAAACATTGAAAAAGTGCAAATGGACAGGCAAGTAGCTCTGCCCATAAATCTCACATTCAGGAGTCTGGGCCAACAGGGGTATCACAAGTTCAAAGCCAGGCTGGCACAATCCTGCTACAAAGAATTAAAAAACAATTTTTTTTCCACAGGCTGAAGACATCAAATAAAAATAGGGAAAGGGGCTGGAGAGATGGCCTAGCAGTTAAGAACGCCGACCGCTCTTACAGAGGACCCGGGTTCGATCCCCAGCACCCACATGGCGGCCGAGAGCCGTCTGAAACTCCAATTCCAGGAGAACTCCAGTTCCAGGGGAATCCGACACTCTCTTCTGAACTCCGCGGCGTTGCACGACACGGGTGCACAAACCTGCAAGCAGATAGTACATTCATACACATACAGAAATAAATAAAAATTTTAAAAAATATATTAAGGGGCTGGAGAGATGGCCTAGCGGTTAAGAGCGCCGACTGCTCTTACAGAGGACCCGGGTTCGATCCCCAGCACCCACATGGCGGCTGAGAACCGTCTGAAACTCCAATTCCAGGAGAACTCCAGTTCCAGGGGAATCCGAGACCCTCTTCTGAACTCCGCGGTGTTGCATGACACGGGTGCACAGACTTGCATGCAGACAGTACATTCATACACATACAGAAATAAATAAAATTAATAAAAAAAAAAGAGTGATCCTTAAAATGTATCCTTATAAAAAAAAAAAATCTCCAACTCCACCTAAAACATTGTGGCAACAGATGGCTGCTGGGAGGAGCAGAGAGAGCTTCTTTCAAGCATGAGATTCTTGGGAGGTTCCATTGGGTGGATTCACACCGAAGGACATTTGGAGATACAAATTAGACTCTACAGGTGTAGGAAGCTTCCTTTGCAACGAGCAGATACAATGTGGCTCTGCTAAAGGAAGGGGAGCACAGTACCCACCTGTGGCTGCTGTAGGGAACTGACCTCTCAGCACAGAGATCGGTCGGTAACGTTTGCAACCCAACCTGAGAGGTACTTTCAACTCAGGTCTAATTTAGCCTGGGACCACAGAACTTTCCCACCCTTGGCCATGATTTTTTCCACCTACCCAGAGACTGCTGGCCCATGGAGAGGCATTTCAGGCTGATGGCTGATGGCCTATCTTCAGCCTATGTCCACTCACAATTCACTTCACCATACCAGTTATCCAGATTGGTGGTCTAAGGACCACTGTCCAACCCACTGGTCAACCTAACGAAATGACAGCTGGAAATTCTGTAATGATGGTAATGGAGAATTTGATTGATTGCCTGCTACAGCCGGCTTTTATAAGCAAAATGACGTCAGCACCCAGAGGCAATCACAGACCAACAATTCTGCGCCACTGCACACTGCTGCCCCACCCAGCATCATGCACTTGGGCCACATTGTCTGCTTCTTCTTGGGGCAGAGTCAGAGAAGTCCTGTGACTCCCACCCAGGTGGTGCCCTGAGGGGTGCTAGCTGAGAACTAGCCCTCAATTCAAACTGGATCTTCCTACATATAGGCCTTACTATATATGTAATAGTGCACATTAAATTGGTCAGGGACACTAAGGATAGGTGTGGATAGGAGATCTAAATACCATCAAATTATATTGTATAAAAATCACAAAAAAATCAATAAAACTATTTTAGGGTAATTGTCCTCCTCCTTGCAAACTATGAAATGAATCTAGTCTGAGAGAGATGTTGGAGCGAGCAGGAAAGGAAGGGAGGAGATGGTGCTGAGTGATACCAAAGCAAGGTCCTCAGCAAGTTGACAGTTATGCACTGAGGGGGAGAAAGAGGAAACAGTGCCAGGGAGTAATTCGTAGAAAAACAGATACCAGTGGATATTAATTACATTAGATTGTTATGCTTAACTTTACTCACATTAATTAGACATACAAATTAGACTAGGTACCAGTTAGCACAATTCAGCAAGTACTGGATTTGCATTAAGCCTCAATGTGCAGGTGTGAACATAAAAGAAAGGAATGGGAGTTGGCTATGTCAACTGGTAAACCTGATGCCCCTTGACTGCCTGTAGAAGACAGGGCTCCTAAACCTGTTGGCCAAGGCTCATCAAATGTACACTAAGTTCGAGATGTACTGGAACATTATAGCTGATAACCTGCCTCCTTTAGAGACAGAACAAACTGAAAACATGAATGCTATTGAAGAGGAAAATAATCATTTCATGTATCTGGGGGAGAGTTCAAGCTTCTCATCATCTAAAGGACTTTAGACAGGTCATTGTTTTGTTTTGTTTTCGTTAAGACAGGGTCTCCCTTTAGTCCCAGCTGACCTGGAGCTCACTCTGTAGACCAGGCTGGCCTTGAACTCACAGAGATACATCTGTCTCTGCCTCCCGAGTGCTGGGATTAAAGGCAGGACTTTAGACAGTTTGTGACCTGAATCCATGATCTGCTACTCCAGGAGACAGACAGCTTTCCCAGATTGGGTCTTCTTGGCCTCAGACTCAGAAAACTTTGACAAATTATAGCTCTTTGACCCATTATCTAAAATGCCAGTCATCTATGCTAGGCAGATGTAGGGAGATGAGCTTCCAGGCACCACAGAGCAAGGCAAGAAGAAACCACAGCTACAAAGCCTTGGTGAAACGCAGATGTGACACACACACTAGCCCCTCACCTTCAATGGATGCACTTTTAGTATTAGAAATTCCTGTTCTGGAAATGTAAGCTGTAAAACAAGCTAGATTACAGTGATTAGTGTTCAAAGAGGCTTGCTGGGTTTATTTCTGTAATTATAATGAGATAAGAAATATATTTAATAACTAAAAATTCAGGAATTATTAAATTCATGTATAAGACTTTGCAGTTAAATATAGTATTTAAAGAAACAAATTGCAAATCATTTATATATATATATATATTATATGTGAGTGATCATGGTAAGTTTTCAATTGGGATATAATTTATTAAAACAATAATGTTTATCCTTTGGCTATATAATTGTATATACTCATACATTTTAATATATTTTAAAACATTTGTATTGTTTTCTTTTTGAAATTCACATAATGTATTTTGGTTATATTCAGACCCTTCCCCCATATCCATTCCCACCTACAAGTCTCCCCCTCTGACTCCATGTCATTTATCATTATTCATTATTTCCCTTTCTTCGCAGGCCAATCAAGCCTAATTCCTGTTTTCACAATGCTCTGGGGTCTGGAGCCATCACTAGAAGTCAGAGCAGCCTGCCAGGCATGACCCTGTTAAAAAAAGCTCATTCTCCTCCCTGGAACTATTTTTTATTTATTTTTATTTATTTTTTTTTATTTACTACCCTGAGAATTCATTGTTATTGCAATCAAGAAGATTTAGTATATTTCAAAAGAAGTATATTTCAAAATTTCAATAGAATTTAGCATTATTACCTTGGACTGTGGCTACCTGTTTAATAAAAAACAGTGGCTTTTCCTTCTTTTGAATATATATGTATTTTGTGTCTATGAATGTGTCTATCATGTTCAACATGAATTGTATATGTATACACTCATGCATATCCATGTATGAACTCCTGTGAGGAGAACTCAGAATAACTTTGGACATCTCCCTGGATTGATTTCTACGTTATATACTGATGCAAAAATCTCTCACTGAGACGAGCTTGCTTTTTCAGCTACTCTGTCTAATCATCTTCTCCAGGGAGTCTGTGTCTATCTCCCACATATGGATTACCAGCAGGCAGAATGCATTCTCTTGATTGGGGTTCATGGAATCCAAACTCATCTTCATGTTTGTACATTAAGAGCTTTGCCTGCTGGGCCAAAACTTAAGACCCTCTAGTTCAATTTTAAAACAATTTCTAAATTGAAAGAGAAAGTTTAATAAATGTGTATTTTACTTGGTTGTTTGTTATTATGGTTGTATTTTTATGGTGCAGGAATGCTTGGTTAGAAAGGGAAATATCTTAATCTGCATCTCTGACATTTTCTGTGTTGAGTGTGCTCTGTCTACAATGTCTGTCAACACAGTACATTCAACAGCAACCTCAAGCTGTCTGCTATTTAACATCTGTCCCTCGCAGGCAGTGCAAGTCCAGACAGCTTTCCACTTAAACATGCTCACTAGGTTTGCTGAGCTAAACAAGGGAGATTTGGAGTTGCTTTCTTTTAACTCCAAAACTTCTGTATGTGAGCTTAATTTTCACTGCACTGCTGCTACTATTGTGGATTATCTATATCATTTAAAAAATTTACCTTCATGTATGTGCTCTCTGGTTCAAACTTTTTTCTTAAGTTTTCCCCTGGCATTTTGAGACAGGGTCTGACTCTGTAATCCTGGATGGCCAGGAATTCACTATATAACTCAGGCAGGACTCAAATTCTCAGGATCTTCTCTGGGCTCAGCCTTCCAAATGTTGGGATTATATCTTTGAATTATCACATCCAACTTCCTTTAACTTTTCAGATGTTCTTTTCTTTCAACTTGTGGACTTTGTGTCTTTAAGAATGCTGATTTTTTTTTTCTACAGATTTTTAATCTAAATAATTGGTCTTTAATAGCATCCTGTCCTTTTCTCTTTTTAAAGTTATTGGCTATATGATCATATTTAACCATTTAATTTAAAACCTCAAAGTTCCAACTACATTTTAAATAGATTATATCTGTTTCATCTTTGGCTTATTATGTTTATTAAAGATACCATTTATGGGCTGGAGGGATGTCAGAGTGGTTAAGAGCACTGGCTGCTCTTGTAGAGGACCCAAGTTCAATTCCCAGAACTCACATGGTGGCTAGCAACCATCCTTAACTCCGGTTCCTGGGAATCTCTCATTCTCTTCTGAGCAGGGCATTGCACAAAACAGTGAAATTACATACATGCAGGCAATACACTCATACACATAAAATCAAAGAAAACAAACAAGATATTAAAAAAAACTAAGATATCATTTATATTTAATTGTGTTCATTTCAGACTCCAAGTCCAGTGGCTACATTTTCCAGGTTAATTGCTTGCCATGGACAGTTCTTTCCTTTGAGTAATCCAACCCTTTGTGAATTCTCCCTACTGCAGTTGTCACTTCTAACCATTGTCACTTGCTGACTGCACCATTCCTTAACCAGCTCAACATCTTTCAGCACTGATAGAGTCTACTAATGTACATGTTTATTATAAAGGACTTTGAAATTTTCTTATACCTGTTCAGGAGGGGAAAGGAAAGGGGGGTTTCTATTTTGTTATCTTAATTCATTACTTCTTGATTATTTCTATTAATCTTCATTTTATAATTCTGATAAAAAGAAATAATGGAAATTAGTTTTCTCCATTGTTTATTGTTAACATGATCTATTTTTCTGTATGTTGTTTTCCTTTATATATTTGCAAAAACACTTAGTTTTAATTAAATTCTTTTTTTTTTTTTTTGGACTTTTCAAGACAGGGTCTCTCTGTAGTCCCAGCTGTCCTGGAACTCACTCTGTAGACCAGGCTGGCCTTGAGCTCACAAAGATCCTCCCACCTCTGCCTCCCAAGTGCTAGTATTAAAGGCGTGTACCACCATGCCCAGCTTAATTAAATTCTTAAGCTTTGATTATCTCATTTATTTTGATTCTTATTTATTTTACTTATTATCTTATTTATTTTGGTTATCTTTTCATTATGAAGATTAACTGATAAATTGTTTTATTTTTCCCTTCATTTGACACAGTTTTGCTATTAGTTTTTAAAAGAAGTTTCTGGCTATATTAAAATTGTGTTAAAAGTGATTCTCTTATTGTATAATAACCAACTATAAATCTGTCCATGATATGTGTGGCAACAGATTCATGTAAAGTCTTTTATTATCTGTGCAGAAAAGAAAGAAAATGAAGAATGGATGAAAGAACAGGGCCAAGCTTGCTTAGGGTTGTTGGTTATTCATTTTTTATTTTCAGGATCATTGTCCTGAGCTTTTTGATTCCTTGGCAAGGATTTGTGAACACTAACTTTATCTTCTAAAAGACTGCTAATCCCTTATTAAATTATTTTTAACTACACTGGCTAAACTGGTTAGGCTAGATCCAGAGGAAATTACCCTTCAAAAGCATAATAATGGTATTTTCTTTAGGAAAGTCTTTTACTTTAGGGGATAAATCTTTAAAAAGGTGTGTGTGTGTGTGTGTGTGTGTGTGTGTGTGTGTGTGTGTGTTTGTGTGTGTGCGTGTGTTCACCGTGTAGGGGTGTGTGTATGTGTGTACATGTGTGCACATAAGCATGTAGTTACAGTCTCTTGGGTAGGAACACATGGAAGACAGAGGTTGACACTGACCTTGTCCTCCTTTAGGAACACATGGAAGACAGAGGTTGACACTGACCTTGTCCTCCTTTAGCACCTTCACCTCCCACTGAACCTGAATCGGCTACCATGGCTGGTCAGTGAGCCCCCTGGACGCTCTTCCTTCTGCTTTCCCAGTGTTGAGATTGCAGGTGCATGTTTATTCCCAGGGTATAATTGGGTTCTAGTCAAGCATTTTACCCACTGAACCATCTCCCCACATGAAATAATTCTTCCTTTCCCATCTTTCAAGCACAGGCACCAACTTCCCTTCATTCCAGAGCATCTTTTCCAGTATTTGCATCTAGCAAACACTACAGGACAGAGATAGTTTCTCTCTATGGAACATAAAAAGGGTTGGTATTCTTACCATACATCATAAAATACCAGAATTAGTATTCCTGTAGTGCCATCTACTACCTTGTGAATATAACAATTTGCCTCCTTTTCCAACTTTCATCTAGAACTGGGCTCAAGGGAGCAATGCCGCAGGGATGCTGACCTTGCTACTGCTGTTGCTTTGGGTAATAAAACACACTCATCTGGGATACAGGAACCTTTGTCCAACCCATCATCTCTGAAGCCATTTTAATATTACTGCTAGGAAGCTAAAGTACCAAAACCTTTGCTAAGTTAGACCAGAATAGTGGAAAAATAATTGCGTTTGAAATAAACTGGTTCCAGCCTCTCTATAGACATCTAATTGTTTCCTGCTCTCTTTATTTTTATTGATGATTAACCCGTTTGATTTTTTTAAGGGTAGGAAATAACTGAGATAGAGAAAACAAACTGCAGTCAAGTGGTAGTAAGAGAGCAAACTGGACTGAGACCTGTGAAGCTATGTAATATGAAATAAAACCGTAGCTGCCTGACACTGGTGCATAAAAGCAGGACACTGCAACCTACAATACACATCAGAAATAGAGTGTGTGATAGCTAGTCTTCATGGACACCAAGCTTAGATTTAAAATTATGTAGGAGCTCTACCGTTGCCTGGGTCTATGGGAGCACTTTCAGAGGTTTGACCAGAGAAACCACCCACCTATTATGTATCACATGGGATGGGGTCCTGGGCTAAATAAAAAGTAAAATTAAAATTAGTTGAGCAACAGACTTCTTGTCGGTCTGCTTCTGACTGTGGAGGCAATGTGCCCAGCTGCCTCATGCCTTCACTGCTTCACCTTCTTGGTGTTATAGATTGCATCCCCTCAAACTGTCAGTTCAAATATATTCCCGGTAAGTTGTTGTTGCTAGATATTTTGTCCCAGCAAGAGGAAAAATAGCTAATAGAGGGTCATTGTTGTGATTTCCCATATACAGCTCTTTACAAAGTAACAACCCACTGTAATCATTGATGCCATTGCCAAGAATAACTGATATGGGGTTGAAAAATATCTCCTTTTTATGACATGGAACAATGCCCTCCCTGGCCAGGCATGCTTCTTGCTCAGATAGAAGTTATTAGTGTACTGGGACACCAGTGCGCTACATGATTTGACTTGGGCTGTGATAGCTTTGGAACAGATCTGAATGATCCCAGCCTTTACTTCATCTCTCAGGTGAACATCTTCAAGGGTCACAGAATTATCACAATAGCATGGAGCAGCCGTTCCTTCACTGATTCTTTTGCATGTCTGTGATCTAATAATGATACCTATGATCTAATAATGATACCTGCAATTAATATTAGCCATCACCCTGTACTATGTCTTGTGCCATATTGTCAATGCACTATCTAACATTGAATCATCAGTATAAAGCGAGTGCTATGGCTAGTTTTATTGAATGAATGGAGGTGGGAGGTCTAGAAAGACCACTCCGTCTGTGAGTAGGTAGGGTGAGCTTCTCTCAGCTCTCCTGGCCCCAAGGACATTGCACATAACACTGATTGTTCTTCCTTCATTCAACTCCACTATGAAATGAAGAGCTATGAATCAAGGGTGCAGGTTTCTTAGCAGCCTTATTTCTCAGACTGTGAATTTCTCTTCAATTAATTCTCAGACAGTAGTTCTGCTTCTTGGTAGCAATATATAATTGAAACTAAACATTAAAATTTAGTTTGAGCATTGGTCCTATTGTTTTGATCTGTTGGATTAGTTATGCGTGTGTTCTGCTAAAAAAACTCAATCGTTTCTGAAAAGTGAATTCTTAATATTTTTATCTTATTTGATTTATTATAGCTACTTAGTATTTTGAAAATGACAAAAATTCTCATTTTATGTATTCTAATATTAATTTCATGGTATATTTTGGTAATAATTTTGTGTGCTTAGTGTCTCTGACTTCACAGTAGAAGAACAGGTGCTCTCAATTCCTTTGTTTCTCTATTCTCATATCTGGAAAAAACATTTTTTTTTCTGAATTCTCTGTTTCCCAGAATTCAGCAAAAGCTCATTAAGCTCTTGGTCTCTTGAATAAAGAATTAATAATAAGTTGAAATGAGATAAGCTCAAATGATCTATATTTTAAAGTTAGGCCATGTGTCATGGGTGTAACTTGGCTCTCCTAAGCCCGCTGAGTTTTCCCTTATCTTTTCTATTTACATCCGCAGGTTCTGTGAGAAGGAAGAACAGGGGCACCTGTTGAAGGAGCTGCCTAAAATCACTCTGCAGTTCAGAGAGATCCAGCTACGTGTATGAACTAGAAAGACACATACTGGGGCCATAATGCTACCCAGGGGAGACGGTGTCTTCTATATAGGACTATATATAGGACTATACAGTCCTTTATATTTTTCAGTCTTACTTGCTTTCATTATGAGAAAAATCAGCTTTTTTATCATTTTGTCTCGCCCCCCCAAAAAAAGAATGTCTGTAAATGATTAGGAGGTTGAAATTCGTGACATTTCTTACTTATAATCTCTGTGGAAAGTCTTTAGAATAGTGGACTCTATTTGTTTCTAGTGCCTAAAAAGTATTCCAATCAAAACATATCTTTAATTCATTTTTGGATCATTATTAATAACAAATTGCAGGAAATTTCTGGATTTAAGTGTAATTAAATCATTTAGTAGAATAACAAATGTTAAATATTAATATCTTTTGCTGTCAGAGCATTAGATTGCATGATAAAATAAGCCATCGCTTTTGATATTTACATTTACTTTGTTCTTCTTCTTCTTATTGAGTCTCTAAGTTTTTCTTAGAATGTTTACTTTCTCAACTGTTTCATCAATACCAAAATACTGTGGAGCACGGTGGAAATACTGAAAAATACAAAGTTCTAATAACAGCTGACAATTATTAAGTCATCACACTTGAATCCTGCTGTCATGACATCTTAACGAAATTACACTGTTTTGGAGAAGGGTCTAGAAAAAATAAAGTCTCCAAGATTTTCACGAGTCAAGAATGCCAACATTTGATTTATATTATTAACTCTATGAGGTATAATCATCTCTAATGGAACAAAACTCTGAAAATATGCAATAGTGCCATGGAGTTAGAGCAGCTCATGGTTGTGGCAGCAGCTTACTCAACGACCTGGTTCCAGCAATAATTGAGTTTCTGTGCTTTTCTTTTAATTTCGCTACCTGTGTTACCTGAGAGTAGTCGACTTTATTTCAGAATCCCATTAGGTAGCATTATGAGATCCTGTTTCCTGGGGTTTTAAAATCTAATTGTCAGTCAATGTGTTACTGTAAGCCTAGCCTTCTTTTGATTCTCATGGCTCTTCATGGTGGGAAAAAAACAAAAGAAGTACGCTCCATCATCCTGTCAAGAGGGTTTCTTAACAAATTACCTCTCTCCTCAAAAGAAAATACACAGAGGCTTTTTTGTTGCTTTAACAATTCTTATAGTTCATATCTTCATTTCTAAGTTATTTCAGGGAACAGAAACTGAAAACCTAGAGCTTAGTCCAGACAGGCTGACATCTGATGTCCTTAAGATTTATGAAGAAATTTAAGTATTTAATAACTGTATCAGAGTGAGCTATGCTGCTCAAAGAATCTTAGATCTGTTCATAAGCCTGAGCTTTGTCTAAGAAAAAAGGTACCCAACATAGATTTCATTTGACCTGAGAGGACATTGATCTCTGGTCTGAAAACTGACTTACTCATTTTCCTTTAGAAATTTCTTGATGAAAGATGTGCTCAATGTCAATTAAAAATATATAAAGTTTCTTTTTTATACTTCTGGCACATGGTGGAGTTTATAAAAATAATTTCAAATCACACATTTTTCAGCAGAGTCCAATTAATGTTGGATTTCTATTAAGTCTCACTATTGCCAGGACTCCAGAGTGAACAGCCCAAAGGCAGGGAAAGATTGAGTCACATATTAAATTAGTTGGATTTTTTTTAAAGCCTGGGTAGACATATTTAGATTACAACGACTTTAAATCTAAGGAAAAAAATTGCAACTGGGTCTCCCTGTAGCTCCATCTGACCTGATACTCAGCAAGCAGACCAGCTGGCCTTGATCTCATAGACAACTGCCTGCCTCTGCCTCCTGAGTGTGGTAATTAAAGGTGCATACCATCCAGCTCAGCTTCTAAAAAAAATTTTTGTGAAGATAGAAATTGATTTGTGGCCTCATGCAATTCCTATGTTTCTTTCTGCTTTTTCCATTCTGTGAAGAAATAGTCCTATGTTGGTTTGCATAATTGTTTATAACAAATTTCCTGTTTACCAAGGAGGAAGAAATAACGGTGTGTCTGTCATTCTTCAAAATGCTGTTCAGTTGCTTTTCCTTGGAATTGGGAGAACTCTTTCACAGGAGGCTTTGAATTCAGTCCATCAAAATACATTGAAGTGGTCTGGCTCCTGCTGTGGGGTTACAGTGGCAGCTCTACTTCTCCCTCTCATGTCCAGGATTCCATCGATGGCCCAGCCCTGCCCTTCTCAGTCTGACAGACAACTCTGAACCACCAACAGGAAGCTCACCTCACTCAGAGCCAGCCCTGGGGCTTAGAGCCCCTTTGATACCACATTTCCCATAGATTCTCTCAGACTTTAGCAGTCCTGACAAAGTTCTGAATCCTGAAATTTTCTCATGATGTTGAAAATAAACTGATAATTATACACTTCCCTATCCCAGTCACATATCATAAACAGAGAAATTCTGTGGAAATGAGACACGCCAAGTGAAAAAAAAATTAACACTCTCCTAGAAAGGCAACAATGTTCCAATATAGGAAAAGGGCTATTTGCTCAGAAAAGTGTGCATATCAGTAAAAGAATGTATCCCAAAGATTGTGTCAGGTACTGGGTGAAACATCCTCAACATTTTATCTCATTAACTATTCTCAGTCATCTAAATTCCTGAATATAATTTTATCTAGTGTCAAATAAAAAAAAATAAACTGATGCTGCCAGAGATTTTCAAGTTCACCTGAGTAGCACCTAGCCTGATTGGTGTTTTAAACTCTGTTCTTCACTTCCAAAGTGAAGCTCACTATATTAAAACCCATGATTTATATATAGGAGAAACATAAAGAATATAATTACAAGGAAGCAAAGCCAGAAATTTAGGCTTTATTTCTATGGTGTCTTCCACATTTAATACATCTGTGCTTATAGCACTTTTCATTGACTTGACTGCAAAGGAATTGATAAATGCTTAACCACAAGCATTTTATTTTGTATACTATGCTGAACTCACTTCTCTTTAGGCTGATGCTTTGAAATATAAATAAGTGTAAATAGAATTGAAATACGCCACGAGTTCCTGCTACACAAACAAAGATTTAGACCATCAACACAGCATATTATGAGAGAAACCAGATGTGAATATCAGAACAGACAGCATCTTTTAAAAGCACAAGGCAAATAGGGGTTCATTCCTCAGTTTTCTTCAATTAGGTCAAAGTGGGAATGATACATTTTCATTCACATTCCTGTTTTTGTCAACAGATTTAGATTTACTACGATGGTAGATACTTGGCAGATGTCTTATCAAAGGGGACAAGTTTGTCATTCACAGCTATTTATTAAGAGATTGACTCAGTGGGTGTGGCACTCACCTGGGTCTCTAGACTCCTTTCCACTTCATTGCCCTGACCACCTAGAAGAAAGAGCTCTCCATAGCCTTATTCCCACAGACACATTGACATGCTGAAATAATCTGGCTCCAGGAGTATTAATATACTTTTTTGAGACTGTCTACAAAGTACTATTTTATTAAAACTTTGCCTTTAAATATACACTGATGGGGTATACTTGTTTTTATAATAATTGTGTACCTAATGTTCACTTATGGTTGATTATGGGATTATATAAATGTATATTTATAAGCCTGCCCTATATGGATTTTTTACTCTAAGACGTGTGGTACATTACTACTTGCAAGGATTTATATTTATGTAAAATAATTGTAGCAATATTCCTAAATGCTGCCTAAACAATTGTGCAGTTCATTTGCCACCATAGATGTTTTTATCTTTAGAGGATTAAGTTATAGTCAATAACACATTAACCAGATTTAAACTTTAAAGATATAAATCTTTCACATAGTTTGAAATTTTTCCTGTTTATTTAATTAAAATTAGATTATAATTTCTTATTGCTTTAGTGTATTTTAAGTTCCTCTTCCTTCTCTTCCTCCTCCTCCATTTCCTCCTCTTGTTCTTCCTCCTCTTCCTCTTCCTCCTCCTCCTCCTTCTTTCTATTTAATTTTAAACTCTCTCCATTTTCCTCAAATCCTTGTAGACATTGAAGATGACATGACAACCTATCTTAAGAGGAAAACCACCATTATTGTAGTTAGCCAGAAAGCCCTATAACATGCAAAAATCAATTTGTGTTAGGCTCAGTTTAATACCTTACCATGCAATAAATGGAGGTCTATAATCCCTCCCCCCTCAAAAAAGAAATTGAACAAAATGTTGCTGTTTAAGTTGTGATACTATAAGAATTAGTAGAGTTTTACTTAGCATTCTAAAGCAAAATCATAAATGGGAAACAGGCAAATTGTAGAACATAGTCACTCTGTTTAGGAGATTCCTCCTTTTTGTTTAGAACTGTTTTAGCCCCACGAAGGATCTGACTTAAGTAAATTAGAACCTTAAAACTCAGCCAAGTGTGGTATAGTGCCTTTAGTCCCAGCACTGGGGAGGCAGAGGCAGGCGGATCTCTGTGAGTCTACATAGTGTTTCAGTCCAGCTAGGGCTACAGGGAGACCCTGTCTCAAAAAAATATACAACAACAACAACAACAACAACAACAACTTCTCAGTGTTGGTGGAGAAATATAGTTTGTCTACAGCACATATAGAAAGGCCTCTCAAACGGAATATGATTAACATTAAACACAATGTACATCATTAAGATTCATAGTGATTTTAAAGAAGGAAAATGTCTGTGGAAAGGCTTCCTTCACATAAACAGACAAAGAAACAAACAACATTAAAAAAGAATAAAACCAAATCCATCAAGCACCAGAATCTTGATAGATATACCCAGAAAAGCCAACACTCTGCAGTAGAGTTGAATTTCTCAAAGCAACACCTGATTAATTATTCTACCAGACTGTGAAACAGTAAAAATGAATATAAAACAGCAATGACCAGCCCACATCAGGATTACTGTCTGTTGCTGAAACATGATGTAGAAAACAGATGAAAGTTTTCACTGTATCGACATGGAACCATTTTTGTTTTGGAGGGAAGAAGTGCTTTAAGACCAAGGTCTCATCCCATAGTCCAAGGGAACACCAACTCACTGTTTAGCCCAGGTTGGCCTCCATCTCTTGGCAACCCTCCATAGCCAGGCTAGAGCTGGAATTACAAGCAGGAGCCACCATATCCTGCTATTTTTAATTTAGTGAGTTCACCTCGAAGTGCTATTAAAAACCTACTGTCTTAACATGCTACGCAAAAAGTTAATTCTAAATTCAACTTCACAACAAGAATGTATTCTCACAGACACACAACAGTAGGCTAACACTCCTGGACTGACTGTGTGTTGAGTGGATGCACCTGTGGTCTAACCAGCTGACAGAAAGGGCTTGAATGGACACTTTTGCTTTGGGCTGTACAGAGGGCGCATGTGCATCCAAACTGTGGATCAGTTCAGGTCCTTCCCCTGTTTTTTTTTTATTCTAATATTTGGGAAAGAGACTATTCACTGCAGACATATTTTCAAGCCTAACATCCTAAAACACAAAGAGGGAAGCAAGCAAGATGCATGCATCAAGGTCTACGAGGGCCACTAAAATGTTTTTGGGTTCTGAGGCTCAGAGACCTGAGAAGAGAATACCAGTCCCACACACAGGCAGGAGGAAGCACAAGCATTGTCTCACAGGCAGACTGCCATCAGAGTCTCCGCACTGGCATTTGAAGTTCTGTGCTTATTTTCATCAGAATTCATTATTTCAGCTACTTATGATATAAAATGTGAAGAAGTCTCAATGTGAAGATATTACATTAAAATGAGTTTCAGATTTCAAGGAAGAAGCAAAAATCATATATAATCTCTCCATCATATTAGAGACCTAAGTCAAGGTATGAAGAACACATTCATGGTTAAAAAAATAATTCTCATTTATTCATTATGTTTTTTTCTATTTGTATCTACACTAGGCATTATTCTAGTGCCAAATACTAAGAATAAAGACATGATGTCCCTGAATAATCTGGATGTCCTGTGTAAATGAATGCACCCAGAAAGGGGAGCTCAGGGTAACTATGGTGGTACCCACACAAGATCCACAGAGGGGCTATCAGGACCATGATGCCTTCAGAAATTATAGGGCTAGGTAGAAAATAATGACTTTTGGTCTTTTTGTTTTTTAGACAGGGTATCCTAGAGATCAGTCTGCCTTTGTTTTTGGAGTGATGGGATGGAAACATTCATCTTTGGGCACAGGGTGGTATAAATCAGACCCCAAGGCAATTGCTAATACCCTCTACCTCCTTTCTTCTTTCAGGCATAGAGTGAGGGGCTTAAAAGATCTGATTGTTTAATTGTCAAATATAATCTGGAAAGTTACTTTCATCTATGGGTTTATGCCATTTAATAACTTCTCCAGTGTCTCCTGGCTGTTTAAAGTAGAAATGGTAGATTTTATATATTGATACTCTGGCATAAATGCTGGGTAAATTAAGATAGCAATTGTCAGAGTTCAGTCTGCTTAAAGATCACCAAATGTGGCTTGATAGAGGAAAGTCAAGTTGCACATCCTAAATATTCTGAAGGAGGCTGACGGATGAGGCCCAGAAGTCACATTAAAATCAGTCGCTGTTTTCATTCCCCAGGTCATTTGGACTCTTGAAATTAAAATGGAGCTGCATTACACTATTCAGAATGATCATGTTAGTAGTGTGGACTGGCTCAGGAAAATCTCGGCTTTTGTTGCTCAATTTAAGGATTAAGAATGAAATATTTGGCAGGGTGTGGTGGCCTATGCCTTTGATCCCAACACTCAAAAAAGGAAATAGAAGGAGGCAGAACTCCGGGAGATTAAGGTTACCCCTGGTCTATTTCAAGAACATAACAAGTTCAGGTTAACTGAGGCTAATAGGGAGATACTGTCCCCCAAATAAACCCCAAGAATCAAAGAATTGGAGATGGAGAGATGGCTCAGTGTTTAAGAGTGCAAATTGCTCAACCAGAGGACCTGAGTTCAATTCTTAGCATCCATATTGGGGAGCTCTCAATTGCCTATAAATCAACTGAGACCTCTGGCCTTAGTTGGCATCCACACACATGTGCATATACAGCCCCACAGACGTGCTTATACACGTAATTAGAAAAAAGTAAGAACTAATCTTTGTAAATAGAAACTTTTTTTAATTTATTTTTTTATTTTTAAGGGATTCTACAATATAATGACACAGTTGTTTGCAGATAACATTGATGTTACTCAGTATGTCATACAATTAGGTAATTGGTGCATTTTGCAAGTATCTATGTCCAAATTTTGAACAACCCAAGGTTCCCATAGACCAGTTGGAGAAGCTTGTATGCACAGGCATGTTGATCAATCAGGAGTCCAGACTATATTCCTGTAGTCTCATGATTCACCCCTATCTCTCCACAGCCCTTACAATCTACCATGCCTCCTCTTCCGCAGTTTGTTCCCTGGGCTTTGGGAAAGGGGTACAAGTGGTTGAGAAGAAAACAGTCTAATTTCTTTGGAGTTGTCATTTTGGACTCCAGTCTATTCAGGTTGTTTCCCTTCATGGATTGACAGCTTTCCCAGTGATACCCTTTTTGGTCATACTAACAAAGCACAAGCTATTGGATGTACAGGCATTTAAGCAGTACCACTTATTATGTCAAGCTAAGCTGTGAGCATAGACACAGATGCTTGGATGGTATGCTAATCCGCAAACTGTGGTTTCTCTATAAAGGGTGACAAGTTCTTATTGTGGCTTATAACATCGCCTAACCACTAGAGGACATAAGCTTGTGGCATCTGCTGTGAGTTATTCCTCCAAGGAGAGAGCTAATAGCCAAATAGATTTGGGATATATATAGACACTTGGCTGCCACTGTTGCACAGTATCTCCAGGCTGTTGAGGTGTAGCTGATATTGACGGAGGAGTCTTGCTTGTCTCAGGGAAACCAATATTTTGCTGTATTGCTTTAGTGGCCTTTGGTAACACTCTCTAGCATTTCTTTTAAATAGATGATTTTAAACTTTTAAATAGATGATTCATTTAGAGTTAAATGAAAATTTCAAAATGGTGCACTGACTCAGACGAGAAAACTTCTGGATAGCATGTGCATAGTTATTGCTCATGTGTAAACACATTTAAGAGTCACTAAAGAGATCTGATTAAAATACATATTACCAAGCTAAGAAATTATAACAAAATATATATACTATTTTTCAAGCAAGTGTGATGTGTTCATGTACATATGCATATGCCATGGCTCAGGCATGGATCTCAGAACACAACCTCAGGTCTTCAACATCCACATTTTTTGAATCAAGATCTCTTTGTTGTTCACCGCTGTGTACATCAGATCAGCTTAACCAGCTCAGGAGCCTCCTAGGACTCTGCTGTGCCAACTTTCAATCTCACCATGGGAGTCCTGGAATCATAGATAAGTGCACTGCTTTAAATGGTTTCCCAGGACTCAAACTCAAGTCTTATGTTTGCATGCCAAGTGCTTTACTGACTCACATATTTCCACAGCCCCCAAATAGATTTTAAATGTGAAATATTTGTTACAATATAGGTTGGTTAAATGGTAATGAAAAACAAATTATCTATTAAAACTCAGAAACTGTAAAATTGTTACAAATAAAAGTTAATGTTGAAAGATCAAACTTAAATTAGCCAGAGCTTTAAGAAGAAAAATAGACAAATGCTGTATTTGAAGCTAAATTAAGGAAAGGAAACCAAAAAGATTACTAAGAATGGACAAAGCAAGCTAAGAAACCCTAAGAAATATTGAAGCAGATAAGGAAATTAAATACATTTTTAATATTTATTGATTTTTTTTAATGTTTTCAAGACAGGGTCTTCCTGTAACCCCAGCTGTCCTGGAATTCACTCTCTAGACCAGGCTGGCCTTCAACTCACAAAGATCCTGTTGCCTCTGCTTCCTGAGTGCTAGGGTTAAAGGCGTATGCCACCATGCCTGGCATTTATTGATTTTTTTTATGTGATGTGTGTGAGTATATTGCCTTCATGTATGTAAGTGTACCTGTGTCATCGAATGCCCTCTAAGGACAGAAGAGGGTGTCAGATCCTCTCGAACTGGAGTTACAGCTGGTTGTTAGCTGCTGTGTGAGTGATGGGGTTCTAACCTAGGTCCTCTGAAAGAGCAGCCAATGCTCCTAACCACTAAACCATCTCTCCAGCTCCAGGGAATTAAATACCTTTGTAATAGACTGAGAATTACAAAGGACTCAAAAAGACATAATGACAAAGAAGGACAAGATGATGAAGTTGAAATATAAAAATATTGAGTGCCAAAGATAAAACAGCAAATGAGGTTAAAAAAAAACAACAAAAAACCCCAAAAAACAAATAAACAAACAAACAAACAAAATGACCCGAGAAGGTGCTGGTAGGAACTCATCTAGGGGGGATATGATGGGAGCCACCACAGACACCATAAACCAGTTGCAACAGCTTGCAGACTTGCAAGAAATGCTCAGCCTGGTGTTTGGGTCTTCAAGGCCAGGGGTGAGGAGGCGAAACTTGGCTTTTGTCCTCTGATTCATGGTCAGCTAAAATTCCAGGTAGAAACATGTGCTGGGGGTGATGTTGGTGAGCAGTCACTCTACCAAGTGCTATAGAGAGCAGCCACTTTGCTCCAAGTTCCACAGTACACACCTTGGATAACTTGGCTGTGAAGCTCAATTGTGACTCTTGAAAGTTAGAGGAGAAAAGGTTTTAAAAAGGCAGGGCTAGCTGCATGTGTACCAAACTCTGAAGAACTGCTACTGCAGCAGTCAGTCAAGTTCAGAAGTGTATTGTGGGTGGTGTCAGTGCAAGGCACTAGGAGGTTAGATCAGAAAGGACTTGTTTAAGTTGGGAAGCATGTACTATTTTACTGTAAGCACAGTAGGAAGGTCTTTGAAGAGTTCAAACATGGATTTCATGACCTGACTCATGAAGTCAGCAAACTCGTGCAGCCAGGTGATTATAGAAAAATAGTAGATTCACTCAGTTCAAAGGCTGTTCAGTTCAAACAAAGATTCAGGAAGAAGGGTGTGGAGGCAGACACATGTGATCCCAATACTCAAGAGACTGAGATGGGATGATCTTTAGTTTTAGTATACCCTGGGCTACATGACAAGGTTCTGTCACAAATAAATAAGCAAATAATAAATACATAAATAAATGCTAGGTAGATGATGGATGATATATAGATGATAGATAGATGATAGATAGATAGATAGATAGATAGATAGATAGATAGATAGATAATTTTGAAAGATAAACATCTTCAGAACTGCTCTAGACATTTCTCAGGCCTATTTCCAAAATCTTACAAAAGAATTAATGAATATTAAGCTAATACCCTTTCAATACAAGTTTGTCTTATTACATAAATACACATATTAATAAATATATCTAAATATCTAAAGAACCAAATATCTGTATTATGCTTGAAAAATTGACCCAGAGTAGAATAATTCCATTCCCTCTTCATAATTCTTGTACTTATTGTAATTTAATGTACAGTCAATACTATAATATGCTGATCTCACAATCTGTCCAGCTAAGCAATGCAAGAGAAAAAGGCATCCATTCTTATTCATTGACAGTGGTGTCTGTCATTGTCAGCCTACACTTGTTAAATTGTGTTCTCCTCAAAACCCTTCCTGATATTGAAATATTTTTAACCTCATCATGGCCTGCTGGACTGTTCGTACCTTTAAGCTATTAATCTAATTTTTTAGCCTCCCTGGCCAAGTCATTCACTTTAAAAGGACTTCCCTTTTGCCTACAAGTAAAGACCAAATAGCTCTTTCTAAGCCTCAGAAGGGAAGGAAGTGATCTATTCTTTATTACACTTTATTATGTTCTTTAAAAAATCTTATCATGTATTAGCAGTAATATTCATGACACTGGAGTACACTTACAATAGTAAGCTCTCATGGTTACCAAGAAGCTTCACTTTAGTATTTAATCAACTCTAAAAGCAATTCATTGCTTTGGATATTCCCCATGCAATGAACATTATCCAGGAGCATTTTCCTTTATACCTAGAGAAAGATGGCATAAAGAATGGAACAAAGTTCCAGGAGGGACAGAACTGACTTTGAAAAGTGCATTTTAATTTCCATAATAGCTCCACAAAAGAACCTGCTCAATGGTTCTTAATCTACCAAATTTAGGAAAACCTTAAAAGCATCGTCTGGCACTCTGTATTTATGTCTTCTTCCAGGAAATGAGCAGGTGTCTTGACATGGCCTCAGGAAAGACCAAATTATGTGCTTGTGGTAGAAACTTGTTTTATGGCAGCATTGATTCACAAAATGGTCTGTTAGATCTCAACTCTCCTCCTCTGTGTGACTGTGATTTCTGCCATTCTCTGTAATGGGTACTCTTCTCAGAAGCATGCTCACCAAATCTAAGTGAGAGATTTGAACTTCTCAAAGTTAATGAAGCTCTGAACCTGTATTTCCATCTCACCAATCTCACAGGATATTACTTCTGAAGCCTCAGGAACAAATGAGCTATTATTATCAACCCATTACTATTACTATGCTATTAGCCTGATATAAGAAGGATCCAACCAGTGCCTCTATAGAACAGCAAAACTGCTTCCTAAAGCTGGCATTACTGAAGAAGGGATCTCTTCTCTCTAGTAACTGAAAATACAATGCTGTTTTTAGTGTATCCCATGTGACTGATGCATGTGTAACTCACTAAATGGCATCCTTGATGCTTCTGTTTGGCCTGCTGCACAACTCTTGTCATGCTCCACCATCCACTTTAACAATTCCTTCCAGTCCTTCTGAAATTTACTCTGTGGATAGTCTCCAAATTCACAGCCTCAAAAACAATGGGCTATGTTTCTTTTTCAATGCAGTCAGTTCTCCTCTGTCAATACTACTATGTTTGGACTCTAATCTGAGAACATTTATTATTTGGAAATTTAAGATAACTCATTATAGACTGGAGAGATGACTAAGTGATTAGAGTACTGGCTGCTCTTGCAGAGTACCCAAGTTGTGTTCCTAGCACCCTTATAGCAGCTAAATCAATGTCTATAACTCCTGTTCGGGAGATCCTTTGGCCTCTTCTGGAATTTGTGTGCATTGCATACATGTGCACTTACATACATGTAGGCAAAACATTCATATACATAAAATAAAAATAATTATTGCATTTGTAAAGAATATCCTATTAGTTCTTTCTTAGAAGATTATACACATTCAAGAACTTTTATATCATCTTTGTCTCTTTGGGCATTTTTATACTTTGAGGAATGCAATGACCTTTTGCTGCATTCTGTTGTAAACCATGAGTCTGTTCTCTTTGTGGACTATGTAGGCAGGCCTTATGAAAACTCAGGATCAGTTATACCACTCAGAATAAAATTAACATACACAATATGCTTTCTGTTTTTAAGCATATTTGGTTTTTCAATGACCTGTGCCAGTATGTTATAGAAATAATTTATACTTACAGTCTTTTAAAATATATTTTTTAAATTTTCTATGTAGGATTTGTTTGCCTGCATTTATGTAAGTATACCCATGCTGTACTCTACCCATGGAGGTTAGATTCCCTGTAACTGCAGTTACAGACAGGTGTTAGCTGCCATGTGGATGCTGGGAATGAAACTGTGGTCCTTTGCAAGAGTATCCAGTGCTCTGAACTGCTTAGCCATCCCTTCAGCCCCTATACCTATAAGCGTAAAGAGAATATTAATTAGAAAGATAAAAGTAATAAGAAACAAAAAATATTGTCTTCAGGAATTACTGAAGGAAAACAAATCTAGGGATATATTCCAAGATTCACACACAAAATTAGAATAAATCCAAGACACGGGTTGGATGTTGGTGGTGGAGGAGGATTGAGAATTTCTGTACATATTTGGGCATGCTTGCTGAAGGCAGCAGAAGGTAGGCAGATACTGAAGTTGAGGAATAGGAATGGATTTGACACCAGGGGTGGAGGATTCTTTATGACTTAACATCATTCCTTTTATCACTCTTTTTGATGACTTAACAGCATTCTTTTTTTTTAAGAGCATTCTTTTAAAACTGAACAAACCAGGCCCCACTTGTATGGACATAGACCCTGAAGATCAAAATGTAGAGGGAGGAAGGACTTGGAGGAGTGATTGTCAGTGTGGATGTAACCTACCAACTAGCTACTATTTGTGAAAATGTGCCCCAAATTTGTATAGATTGTTTTATTTAGTACCACGATTGTTCAGTATGATTATTATTTTATAGAGCAGGTTTGAGCAGAAAAAAGTGAAACTCAAAATGAAAGAGTCTGTTGACCAAAGTTTCCTCAATACTAGGCAGAATGAAAGGTCAAAACCAGGCGTGGTTGACTAAAAAGTTTACTTCCTGACTGTCAGTGAGGTAAGGTGGGTTTAGGAAGAAGAGGCTCCACAGCATTGCATGGACAGCCTTCACTATTCAGCTTGCAGCAATCATCCAACTGGCAATATAATGCTGAAGAAGTGCAGATGGCATGGGGAATGAGTGTGACTGAGGAAGGCAGAGCTTCCCCAGGGTATAGGCCTTGGAGATGGCCCAAGAACTTGGCTTCACCTTAGATATCGAATGGTAAGTTTTCCCTAGCATCATGGGATGGGGATTTAGATTCAAAATTAATACCATATAGGATGAAGCCTACAGCCTCACAACCAGGAGCATGTGGGCACAAATTCCACTCAATATGCCTTAGAAAAGCAATAAAGAATATGAATTTGTGAGGATTTGTTAAAGTTGAGATGGAGATACAAAGGTGATCTGAATATGCTCAAAATATACTGAATGAAATTCCCAAAGAATCAATAAAACTTTTTAGAAGACCCAAGATACATTGTGTGTACCTATGTTTGGAAGATGGAACCCTGGATAGTTTCTACTTTATTAATTATATCACAAAGATGTCTCTTTAGACTAAACTTACAGAGGAATATTGCAAAGTTAACTCATTATTTGTTTGTGAATTTGCAAATTTGCAGAGCTTTCCTATGCATCAGAGACCAGAGATGTCTTGTGGGTATTACCATATTGTACTTCTGATTAACCTGGCAAGCAAAAACCAAGTGATTCATGCCATAGTAAGCATGCAAGCATTTATCTCATTGAAATTTCTCAGTGAGTTGGGTGGTTGGATTTCCCAACTGTAAAGTTGCACCTAAAATTGATCAAGTTCAGTGTCATCAACAGATGTCCCTAAAACCATTAGCAGCTAATGAATTGTTTAAAGAACCTTAATAGCTCATTTATCTAGTCAAAACGCCATCAGCTCAACCTTTAAAAACCCTACTTTCTTCTCATTACAAAACTGAGTCCATTGTCCCTTAATTTTTAAATGACATGTATTTCAAATCAATTAAAACCAAAAGACTAATTACCTTTTGAATTTGTGACAACCAAAGTGTTTTGAATGGCTGATGGAAATGCTGGTTTGGGTACAGCTGGCTGTGGACTGATGGATCAGGCAGGGAAACCAAAAAGCAGATGCATGTAATGTTAATCTATGTGTGTTAGCTCCCTGAGGGCTATTAAAGAAGATTTGTGTGTCTTCTTCCAACAGCTCCCAGAGGTTTTTAATAATGAAAGCTTATATTTAAAGGCTTCTATCTTTCCGCTACCTCTTTGAGCGGTTGTAAGAGTTCTCAGTTGCATCTTATTGTTAAATACTTTTATGCTTTTTCTCCCTTAAATTTCTAGTAACTCTATCATCTGCAATTTTCTCTGTAATCATAACTCAGTGTTGATTTATAATGTTTATTCTTGGGGGTAAAGCAAGACCCCCCCCATTTCTTTGTGGTTCATCTGACCCAAATTGCAGTCAGATAAATGCACATAGCTATGCAAAAATCTAAGTATGCTTATTGCCATCTTTTCAGAAGGTTACCGTCTGGGGATTCTAATATACTTGTCATGCTGTCATGGAAAAGGTAGCTATATTTAGTGAGTTAAGAATAATGGCTTCGCCACTACTTCTGGAAACAGTAACATGAACGCAAATCTGAGGGAAGGAAACATCTTGTAAATGGGAGATACTCTGCTTTCACGATGTATTCCTGAAATTGTTATTCTGTAATAAATATTGACACACTTTTTATGTGTGCTGCCTTCATTCAACATGTTTTATTGGGAAAAAGGTTTTGCTTAGAATTTAATTACTTAATATAGCATAGGGATAAAGAATATTCTGAATTTGATTTAATAGCATACCATCACCTTGATAAACAATTAAAATAAGCTATTATTGAAGGAAAGTAATTTAAATGGGGAGATATGGAGGTATGCTTGTTGTTTAAAAGACTTATTCTCTATTTTTTAAATATTAAAATAATTTACAGACACAAAAATCATCTCTAATATGCTAATTTGCCAGTTTTGGCAAATGCATGGATTGTCTAACGTTTATCAATATAGAATATTATCTTCAGTGGAAAACTTTGCTCAGGCCATGTGGTAGTCTGCATTCACACTCAAGTCCTGGCAATAAAGTTCTCTTTCTGATTATCCAGGAAGTAATCCAAATGCATTAATTTAGGACATAGTAATTGCTTTCTATTTTCTTTTCCATTACAGACTGTACTTTATAGTCACCTGTGTTTTTGAGTACAGTAGATACCTACCGGTCCAAATTGTATAGTAGATTCCTGACATACTGATGTGCTGGAATTTGTTTCCCCAGTCCTCAGTTTCCAGACTGAAATTATATACAACATTACTCTCAGTATTGTGTGGTTGTGTGTGTGTGTGTGTGTGTGTGGGTGTGTGCATATATGTGTATTTTTGTTTGGCTAGTGTAAAACCTAGGAGCTGAATTTCTGAGTTGTATGGAAAGAGTATGTTGACATACATTTGTGATTTTGATTAGCTTCTCTTTTTCTCCTTTTTTTAACTGGCTCCTGTGGTTGGAAATATCCTAGTGTATTGATCTGACAATTTCGGGTGTGTTAAATCCTTTGTTTATGTATTTTGTTTGCATATTTATTAGTTTTTAACTTTCTTATTCAAGTTTAGAAAATTTTACATTTTATTCATATATGTGCTATGTTTAAATTTTCTTTGAATATATTTTTCAATCTCATACTCTTGTTTTCTTACAAAGATTTATTTTATTTGAAGTTCTGTGGATATGTGTGCATGTGTATATAAGCAGGTTCTTGTGAGTGCAGGGCCCACGGAGTCCAGACAAAGGCATTGCATCTCCCAGAGCTGGAGTTACAAGCATTTTGGCTCACATGATATGGGTGCTGGGAACCCAAACTGGGTACCTTGCAAAAGTGGTATGTGCTCTTAACAGCTGAGTGAGCCATATTTCTAACTCCAAATTTTAATTCTTTTAACAGTTTAATTTTTTTGAAAAATGAAAAGTTCATTATTTCATTTTACTTTTTTTCGGTCTTTTCGAGACAAGGTCTCCTTGTAGCCCCAGCTGTCCTGGAATTCACTCTGTAGACCAGGCTGGCCTTGAACTCACAAAGATCTGCTTGCCTCTGCCTCCCAAGTGCTAGGATTAAAGGCCTGCACCACCACGCCCAGCTTCATTTTACTTTCAAAAATTAATTCATTCAGTATTCTTCTGAATAAAGAATTCTCGACTCATAACTACACCATAAGGTGATGTCAAGATTTGTCAGTTTGATTTATATGGCTTTTCTTTTGTTAATTTATCAAATTATATGATTTTTGCTAAAATTTAACATTCTTGGAGTAAACCACTTAGTCATGCTATTTTGTCTGTTTGATTTTTTTTGTTTCTTGCTAGTATTTTATTCAAAATTTGCTCCCATGTTCACTAGTGATATAAGAATCTCATCCTTCTCATGTCTTTGTCCTTGGTCTGCTTTCTACAATGTCTTTGTCTGTGCCATCAGTCTGTATCTGGACCTACAGAAGGAATTGAGAAGTAGTGATTCTTTATTATTCTGGAAATGTTTGTGTAAAATTTGGATTATTTCGTTATAAAATATTTCAAAGTATTTTTGTAATATCAAATATTACAAAACTTGTAATGCTAGCTAGATCTGAAGTTGTCATTTTAAATAATGTACTTAATAATAAAACTCATTTACTTAATATATTCAGAAATATCAGGATTATCTGTTTTTCAAAAGGGAAAGTTCACACCTCCTGCCTTTATTTTTTTATTTTTTTTATTATTTATTTCTGTATGTGTATGAATGTACTGTCTGCATGCAAGTCTGTGCACCGGTGTCGTGCAATGCCGCGGAGGTCAGAAGAGGGTCTTGGATTCCCCTGGAGCTGGAGCCCTCCTGGAACTGGAGCTTCAGACGGCTCTCGGCCGCCATGTGGGTGCTGGGGATCGAACCCGGGTCCTGTGCAAGAGCGGTCGGCGCTCTTAACCGCTAGGCCATCTCTCCAGCCCCCACACCTCCTGCCTTTAAAGGAGCTTGTTCACATCATCTAAAATTGCCACTTTTATGCTCAAAAACTATTAAAATTCCATCACTATTTTCATTCTTCTAGGTTCTGTGATGTTATGACTCTTGGATAGCCTCACTTGTATTACTGGAAATTGTAATTCATGTCTTTCTCTTCTACTATTTTCCACACATGAGAGTTCTCTTTTGGCCTAGAGGTTAAGAGTACCTACTGCTCTTTCAGAGGACCTGAGTTCGATCCCCAGCACCCACATGGCGGCTGAGAACCGTCTTTAACTCCAGTTCCAGGGGAATCTGGTGCCCTCTTCTGACCTCTGGTGGCATTGCATGACACGGGTGCACAATTCTGCATGCACATAAAAAATAATAAATAAATAAAATTAAAAATTTTTATTTTATTGTGCTTTTGCACATTTCATATAATAGATCTTAATCAAATTTCGACCCCTCCCCCACTCTCACCTCTCCATTGCCTGCCTCCCCACACCAGATTTCATGCATTCTGTCATATATGTTAAGTTCTATCTAAGCGTTTGTGCCCAGTTGTCCTCCAGTGCAAGTTCATCCACTGGAGTCTAGTCAGCCTATCTAAGAGTCACTCCCTTAGAGAAGACCTACTCTCCCTCATCCAGCAGTATTCAGTTGCCAATGGTTCTTTGGCTAAGGTTGGGACATGCTGTTTTTGATTTTGCTTTTGTTTTTTTCTGATTAAGTTAGCCTGGGTCTTGTGCATGCTGTCACTACTGTTGCAAGTTCATATGAGCAAGTTTCAAGTGGCCTGAAAGCCTCTGTTTCCTTATATTCATGCACCATCCTGGCTCTTAACAATCTTTCTGCCCTGCCTTTTAAGTTTGCATGTTCATGTTGACAACATTGCTGAAAGTTCATATGAGCAAGTTATCAGAGGCCTGGAAGACTCTGTTTCCCTGTGTTCATGCACTCTTCCTCCTGTGGGGTGGAGAACTTTCTCCACAGTTTTCTCACATTTAGCTTTTAGGCTTCTCCAAGCCATGGCCTGCCAGCCACATGAGGCCAAAGATAACTATGGCCGCAGGCTAACCAAACTTAAACCTATGCAAAATACTGTGATGCATTTTGGGTTATTTTCTAATTTGATTGACCATATCTTAAACTTTGTAGATGACAGAGTTCTGGTGCAATGTCAAAAGACATCTTTAGAGGCGGTCTTTTGCCTCTTCACAGTCCTCTAGGATCAGCTGTTATTAAAATTGATTGCCCTGCCCTAGGCTTAGGGTAGGCACTTCTGTTCTGAATCAAGCCGGATCCAGGCAGGCACTTTATCACCAGTTTTGGAGGGCTGATATTTCTCAATGTTCCTACTGACGCCTCACAGATCTGTAGGGAAAGACCTATGGGTAGGCTTGAGTTGCTGTGTTCTATCCTTTATCTATGTTACAGAAGTTCTCTTCTGTCTTTCTTCCTTCAGCTATGATGCAGTTTATCTACCGGCAAAAGGTTACAAATTTTGTTACCCTGCCCCTAGTAGCCTTGTGCTTTTTCTTGTATGGATGATGTAATGGAGACAGATCAGGAGGATGCATTACACATTTTCTACGTGGCTACTGTTCCTTCCAAGCTTGCTTCAGTGAGGCTGTCCATGGAAATGTATGCTTTGTTCAATCTTTCTGTGAGCACAAGATGTAGTTGTGGAGGGGGCCTAAGGGAAGCGTAGACTCTTCCTGTGCTGGAAACGTCCCAGTTTCTGTATTTATGTGTGATCTGTCACACTCAGGATATAGCTGTTATTAAAATTCCATTGCCAAAATCTTCTAATTGGTTAATTGATTTTTGGAAATCTCCTAAAGCTAAGTAAGTGTCCTCATAGAGTCCCTTAGAGTAAATGTATTTCAAGTTTGGGGTCATTAGAATATGATGTAGCCTCAGTTAGTTGACAGATTTAATAAATTATTCATATTTTATGTGAGTTTTGCAATGAATACTGTAGATTTCTTAGGTGTCTACAACTAAGTCAGACACAGTAGTAGCAATTTAATGAGTTTTGTAATTTAAGTTACTTCTCATTTAGAGACAGATTTGTAGCAATCAACTCACCTATGAGAGATATTATGTTCATTTACATGTGTGCACATAGGAAGGAATGTATGTAAATAGTACCATAAAGATATAAAATACTTGATAGACTTATGTAGACAGAAATAATGAGGTACTTTTATTAAAAACAGGGACAACCCAGTGGTTCCCTAGCTTCTAATCCAGCAATGTTTCTAGTTTATTTATCAGGGAAATAATTTTCAAATACAAAAATGTGAAAGCTGTGTCTTGCGAACTTTGGAAATTTGTAATCTGTGGGTTTGAGAACTACAGGAATACTTAATTATAAACCACTCCAAAGATTCTAATCTCAACTTTTTAATGCAACATATACTATTTAGATGCTCCAGAATTTTGAAGACTTCATGTTTATTTTCCTCCATGTTTTGAAAGACTTGGTAGCTGTTTTGAGAAATTCAGTATAAAATTTCCATACAGAAATATGCACAATATTTTCCAAAATGTGGACTTTGCTTTAAATATTCAAGATTTCTTAAACACTGCAAAATTAGACAAATTGCCTTTTGCATAATATAAAGTTTATATGTTCTGATTGAGTTGGGAAAACTGGCAACAGGGTTGGTTTGAGGCACACATGCTGAGGTGGCTTTCTTGCCATGGGTGGTTCTAATAAAGAAATATTTAAACATGAGCCTTCTGGATTTTATTCCAGAAATGGAAATATCAGAAATTAAATAGCTCTCCTGCTTCAATTGTGTTATACAATACACAGTGTATAATGGGGCACAGATTGGATTGGAATTTTGTTTATTAATGAAATCAAAACTTCATTATTCAAAGACAAAAATAGGCACTAGCATAAAAGTGAGATATGCATTCAATGAAAATTATGGACATTGTAATGAACTCAATGAAATTTCATCTCCCATACTTATAAAATGTGTTTTTTTAACTGAATTTTAATGAGCACCTAGACAGAACACAAGATTCTGTATACACAGACTTATTTTCATACCTAAATGTCCTATCCGATCATATATGAAATAAAGTTGAAAACTAAGCACTTCATTATTTCAGCAGACACACTTGTGAGAAGCTAGGCCTCCCTTGTCTTCTAGTAGTATGGATTTGCTTTATTTTATTTTTTGTATTTTATGTGAACTGAACTTCTTTTCTTTTAATTTTTTAAATTTTATTTATTTTTGTATGTGTATGAATGTACTGTCTGCATGTAGGTTTGTGTACCCGTGTCATGCAATGCCTCGGAGGTCAGAAGAGGGTGTCGGATTCCCCTGGAACTGGAGTTAAAGATGGTTCTCATCCGCCATGTGGGTGCTGGGGATCAAACCCGGGTCCTCTGGAAGAGCAGTCGGTGCTCTTAAACCCCTAGGCCATCTCTCCAGCACCAGTGAACTGAACTTCTTATATGCATTCTTTGCTTTCTTGAATTTCTGCCTTCATGGAAGGGAATAATTTATTTTCATTGTTGAAAGACAGAATTACATTTTGAGAATAGAGCATGCTTCATCCAGTGAAAGACATTTGAGGCCTGCACTAGGGGCTGTTGAAAGCACTGGCATGAGTAGTCTGATGCATATATCAGGGTGATAAATTCACCCTGTGTTATGCGCATGCCTGGAAAGAGACCTGTGAAGGTCACATTTCAACACCTCCAGTTTGGGTAGCTACTTCAACACAGTTTTAGGAAATGGATTTACCAGCTTATGCACCCACCAACATGGAGTTCATGTAAGGTTCAGAAGCTCCTCGTCTTTGTGATACTTCACATTTCCTGATGTTCCACTTTAACCATTCTGCTGTATAATGTGGATTTTCATGGTGCATGTTATCATTTTAATTTACATTGTCCCAATACACCATGAAGATGAACTTCCTTACATGTGAACTGTCATTTACAAGGTCCATTTGTGTGAAATGTTTTCCCAATCTTCCTGCCCATCCATATTGCAGAAACTGTATTAGGTTGACTGTTCAAGAACTTTACATATTCTGGCAAGTACACATTTGTGGGACTGACATTTCATTTGGTTGGAGCATTGGGGGAGCTGGCTTTATGCCAATTACCTGCAAGGCTGGGGGGTCTTAGCCAACCCCACCATTCACCAAATTGATGAGACCAGCCCTGCAGCACTGCTTTGAGGATTCAGGCAAAAGCTACCACATTCCTGCCTTACCTAAGAGCACATCTTGGTTTCACAAACCAGGTGGAGCCTCTGCCAGCTCTCACCTTCTGTGGAAAGACATTGTGAATTTCTTGTGCACCTCCTCCCCGTCCCCCCAATTCTTGCCCCAGAAGCTCACCAAATGTTGGTATATAATACCCCCAACTCCTGCTAATAAATGAGTTATTCCCTGTCCTGGAATTTGCTCCTGGGTCTCTCTTTGATCCATCTTGGGCTCATCCTGGAATCTCCCCCTCTCCCTCCCTGTCTCTGCTTGTGCCTAGGTGCAGGAACAGCCAAATGGGCTGAGAAACTAGTAGCCTGCTTGTGGAGAACACGGAAGAAGCGACACACATTTGTCATCTACAGATAATGAATGTCTCATTCAGCCTATGAACTTCTTTCTATCTTAATAAAAGTCACTTCTGATAACAGAAATTCTTGAGTATAAGACCATCTAATTCATTATGGTTTCTTTTATGATTGACAAATTTTTATCTGTTTACCTGTATCTAGCTTCCTGAAAGCTTTATAGATTTCAATTCCAGGATTTGATCTACCATGGTTTTTAATAATTAATTTTTGAAAAACATTGAGGCAGGAATCCAAAAACTTTCCTAGGCTGGGGCAGCAAATAACAAAATTTGCACCACTGTTTTGGAGGATCACTATGTCAACTTTCTCCTAAGTCAGGTGTGGATTTATGCATGTATCTATTTTGTTCCACTGAGACCCAGTCTATGATTGATCCATGTGCCATTGTCTGAATTCTTATATTTTATAGAAGATATTGGTATGGGGAATAAATTTTTCCACAATATCTGACTTCTTTAAAATTTCTCTGGCATTGTTATCACCCTCCATCTTCATCGAGCACTTAGAATCTGGTTTGCTTTACACACACACACACACACACACACACACACACACTGTTCTTTTAATTTATGGGTTACTTTAGCAAGAATTGGTATGCATGTGTATTTATTTTAAATCTACTGTGTTATTTCTCTGTTCTGCTTTTCTAACTTTTAGTTCAGAGTCATTGCAGAGTTCAGTTAGAATTATTTATACATTTGGTATATGTATTGATACTACTGTAATTAATATATATATATATTTAAATTTCAGTTTTACTTGTATTGATAATATACATAAATAAGCTTTATGATTAACATCTGCATATATACTCCTTGTTAAAATGATTTATTAACTAAGAATTTATATAGACTGCTGAAAGTTTGCCTTCAGAAATGGCAATTTTGTTTCCTTTTTACAAACCTTAATCTTGTTTTTAACTCTTTACATACTATAGAATGAATAAGATGGAAGAATCAAATGGTTGTTTATATACTTGACTTTTCCCCAATACTGAGGATTGAGTATAAAAAAAAATCAATAGACTGATCACTGCAATTCAAATCATATTCAGTTTAATCTTTTGGATTAATATTTTACTTATCATGTATCATGGACATAGCACAGCACCATGGTAAGGCAGAACTGCCTTGGGGCTTTGGGGCCCTACACCCATCCCCCAGAACCTCCCACCTTAGGTTCCAGAAAGCACCGTGGCATGGGTGCACCTAGACAGGGGCAACCTCCCCCATCCCCCCACTCAGGCTGGTGGTGCTGTGGTGTGGACTATCTAACAGGCACAGTGTTAGTGAATTTAGTCTGCACAGCCAACGTTGAGGCACCAGTATCCAAAAACACAAACAAACAAACAAACAATTCACATGCCAAAGACACCATGAAAAAAAAAAAAACATGGGAAAAGTTCATAATAAATCCACACTGAACTCTACCAGTCTGACAGAAGATTCCTACAATAAGATCTCCCTGGAAAGAAACCAAGACACAGATCTTAGAACAATAATTGTAGATATATTCAAAGAAATCAAAGAATATAAAGGATAAATCAGAGAACTAAATGGAGAAAATGAAAAACTCAGGAAGGATCTAGAAGGAAAGAATGATAAACACTGGAAAGAACGAATGGGAGAGAATGACCAACTCTGAAAAGAACTAGAGGAATAGAAACATAAACTCCAAAAAGAAGTAGAGGAAGAGAAACCCAAACTCCTAAAAGAACTAGAGAAAGAGAAACACGAACTCTGAAAATAACTAGAGGAAGAGAAACACAATCTCCAAAAAGAACTAGAGGGAGAGAAGGACAAACTCTGGAAGGAAGTAGAAACACTGAAAAGATCCCAGGCTGAAATGAAAAAAAGAAAGAGACCAGCGAAGCCAGGAGCTACAAGTAGAGAGTGACAAGTTCCAAAGTAAATGGAAATACTAAAGAAATCACAGGAAGAAATAAAAAAGGAAATGGAACATTCGTTCAATCAACAGGAAAGGATGGGAGAAAGCCTCAGAAGCAGAATAGTGAAGCAGAAAATAGAATATCAGACCTGAAGGAGAATATGGAACAACTAGAATGTTCAAGTGAAGATTATGAAAAATTAAAAAATTAACACATGAGTGATCTCTCTGCTCTTGAAGAGGACCCAGGTTCAACTCCCAGCAACCACGTGGTGGCTAAGAACCATCTTTAACTCCAGTTCCAGGGGAATCTGACACCTTCTTCTGACCTCTGTAGCATTGCACAACACGTGGTGCACCAACCTACATGCAAACAGTACACTCATACACATAAAAAATAATAAATAAACTCTTAAAAAAAACCACACGAGTGGAATAATCAGGAAATGAATGATACTATGAAGAGACCAAATCTCCACATCACAGGGATCGAGGAAAGAGAAGAATCCCAAAACAATTGTATTGATCAGATCTTCAACAGAATAGTAGAAGAAAAATTTTCCAAACTGAAAAAAAGACAAACCTATACAAACACAAGAAGCACAAAGAACACCAAATAGACAAGACCAGAAAAGAAATTCCACACCCCATATCATAGTTAAAATGTTAGATGCTCAAAACAAAGACAAAATACTGAAAGCCACAGAGGAAAAAACAAACAAACAAACAAACAAACAAAAAAATTACATACAAGGGGAAACCCATCAGAATCACAGCTGACGTCTCAGTGCAAATGATGAAAGCTGGAAGAACGTGGACCAAAGTATTCCCAGTGCTAAACAACTTTAGATGCCAACCCAGATTACTATACACAGCAAAAATGTCAATTATAGTTGAAGGAGAAAAAAATATTTCATTACATAAATAAGATGAAAGAACACATGTCAAAACAGCAACACTTCAGAAAATACTCGAATCAATTCAAAGAACAGAGGAAAGGAGCAGCTATCCCCAAGGAAGTAAAGAGAGAAACTAATAAAAGCATAACAGTTTAAATACAAACCTAGACCAAGAATGCAAATCAAGAATAAGTTGAAAGGAAACAACACACATCTTTCAATGCTAACCTTAAACATTAATGGTCTACACTCCCAAATCAAAAGACATAGACTGGGAGAATGGATTAGGAAAAGAATCCATCTTTATGCTGTCTACAAGAAACCCATCTCATGCTCAAGGATAGATACCAGCTCAAAGTGAAAGGACATAAAAAAAATATCCCAAGCAAATGATACCAAAAAGCAAGCAGGAGTTGCTATTCTAATATCAGACAACATAAACCTCAGAGTAAAGTCATTCATAAGAGACAAAGAGGGACATTATTACATCCTTATCAGAGGAACAATTAACCAGGAAGACATCACAATCCTAAAAGTTTATGCACCAAACTCAGGTGCATTGAACTATATAATCACAATTCTGCAGGTCCTCAAGACACAGATTAATCCCAAACACACTAATAGTGGGGGACTTCAATATCAAAGAAATAATTTCATCCATTCTATCAGACCACAGTGCAATAAAGCTCAATATTAACACCAGAATAAACCCTAATGACTAAGAAAAACACATGGAGACTAAATAATACAATCCTGGAAAATGAATGGGTCAAGGAAGAAATAAAGAATGAAATAAATTATTTGCAGAAATGAATGAAAAAGACAATACAACAGAGCAAACCCTGTGGGATACTTTAAAAACAGTCCTGGAGGGCAGGACCCGGGCACTGGGCCAGAGGGTCTGGAGAGTCGGGCAGCCAGTGGGGCTGCACCTTTGAGCAGGCTACCCAGAAGTCACCTGGGCAAGTAGCTTGGGAGCTGCGTTCTTCCCGGGTCTGGGGCCTTGAGGGTGGGACCCAGGTGCTGGGCCAGAGGGTCTGGAGAGTCGAGCAGCCAGTGCGGCTGTGCCTTTGGGCAGGCTGCTGGGGCGCGGGCTAGATCAGGCATACCCCCCCCGCCATCGGTGAGAATCCAAGTGGACTCTTTTTTTGGAGAACCTTCAGAACAAGAAGAGAAGAGTGCTTTGGCTTCCAATATCCAATATAGCAATAAAATTGAAAAGCAGACAAGTCCATACTCCATAAACAAGCAGGAGGAAAGGGAACAAAAAAAATAAAAGGCATCTGAAGGAGGAAAGCAAAACTGTCTGCTATTTGTGATCTAAACCACAAAAGGGAAGCCCACATGCCAGGGACACAATGAAGGGACAACATGGGAAAGGCACAGGATAATCCTGCACCAAGCTCTACCAAACCTGTAGAAGATAGCTACAATGGGAACCCTTTGGAGGAGACCTAAGGAACAGATCTTAGAGGATTAATTGCAGACCTATGCAGAGAAATTAAAGAACATAAAGAGGAATTCGAGAACTAAAGAGAGAGAATGAAAAACTCAAAAAGGACCTAGAGGGATACAATGACAAACATCAGAAAGAACTAAAGGAACAGATTGACAAACTCCAGAAAGAACTAGAGGGAGAAAAGAATAAAGAATATAGAGAACTAAAGAGAGAGAATGAAAAACTCAAAAAGGACCTAGAGGGATAAATGCCAAACTTCCGAAAGAACTAAAGGAACAATTGACAACCAAGAACTCAGGAGAAAAGAATAAGAATATAGAACAAAGAGAGAGATGAAAAAAAAAGACCAGAGGAGACTGAACTTCGGGATAAAGAACAGACACAACCCAAAAGACTAGGAAGAAAAAACAATCAAAGTAGAACACTGAAAAAGTAAGAAGCCAACCAACGAAGTAAGAGCACCCAGAAGAGAATTGGAAGCACACAAGAGAGAGATTGAGGAGCTCAAAAAGGAATGGAAGTACTAAAGAAAACACAGGATGAAACGAAAACGGAATTAGAAACCACTACATTCAATCAAGAAGAAAGGAAAGAAAAAAGCTCAGAAGTAGAAATGGAGGAAACAGAAGCAAGAAATCAGACGAAGTATTCTGGAAGATAATACAGAGAAATTTAAAAAGCTCAAATAAAGACTACAAAAAATTTTAAAATACACAAAACGTTTGGAACAACCCAGGAAATATGGGACACTATGACACAAGGTAAATGTCCGTATCATAGGATAGAGGAAGGAGAGAATCTCAAGAGAATCAGTATGATCAGATCTTCAACAGAATAATGATGAAAAAACTTCCCCAAACTAAAAATAAGACAAACCCATACCAATACAAGAAGCACATAGGAACCCAAACAGACAAAATCAGAAAAGAACAACCCCACGCCATATTATAGTTAAAATGCTAGATGCCCAAAACAAAGACAAAATTCTGAGGGCTACAAAAGAAAAACAAGTCACATACAAGGCAAACCCATCAGAATTACAACTGACTTCTCACCTCAAACCATGAAGCAAGAAGAACATGAGCAAAGTATTCCCAGTATTAAGGGACTACGGATGCCAACCCAGAATCTTTACCCAGCAAAAATGTCGACTATACTTGAAGAGAGAGAAAAATCTTCCATGACATAAACAAGATGATGGAATAAATGTCTGGAAAACCAACTCTTCAATAAAATACTTGAAGCAATTAAAGGGCAGAAAGAGGAAGCAACAATCCTCAAACACCTAGGAAAAAAACACTAATTTAAAACATAGCCTTAGGACAAAATCAGAGGCAGAAATGCCAAAGTGGATTAAAAGTGAAAGAAGGCAACATCCATCTTTCAATTATAACCTTAAATATAATGTGCCTAACTACCCCACTCAAATAGCACAGACTGGGAGAATGGATGTAGGAAACAAAACCCATCTATATGCTGTCTACAAGAAACCCATCTCAATTTAAAGGATAGGCACCCACTAAGGGAAAAGGGATGGAAGAAAGTATTCCAGCAAATGGTACCAAAAAGACAAAGCAGGGTGTGGCTCTTCTAATATCAGACAAAATAGACTTCAAAGCAAAGAAACAAAGAGGACAAAGAGGGCCACTACCTCTTTATTAAAGGAACAATTGGATGACTGAAGATTTCACAATCACTAAATATATATTGCACCAACCACTGGTGCACCAAACTTTATAAAGACAATTCTCAGGTCCACGGCACAGATTACCCCAAGCACACTATTAGTAGGGGACTTCATTACCCATTAAGTCCCCTAGACAGGTCAACAGGCCAAAGGATAAAAAGAGAGACATATGAAATGAATGACACAATACACCAACTGGACCTCACAGACATCTATCGAATATTTCACTCAAACACCAGCGAATACACTTTCTACTCAGCACCTCATGGAACATTCTCCCAAATAGGACTATATACTGGGACACAGGAAATAACTCAACAAATCTAACAAAGATTGAAATAATCTCATGCATTCTAATTCCGGACCACAGCCCAATAAAACTCAATATCAACACCAGAATAACCCTACATCCTACAGGAAAACATGGAGACTAACCACCACTTCTCATGAAAATTGAGTGGGTCAAGGAAGACATAAGAAAGAAATAAAAGGCATCCTGGAATGAATGACAATGATAAAACACACAGCAAAATCTAGGGGGGACACTTTAAAGCAGTCCTAAGAGGAAAGTTTATGGCTCTAAGTGCCTACATTTAAAAAAACAGAAAGAACCACAAGTGAATGATCTTACACTGCAGCTAAAAATACTCGAGAAACAACAACAAATGAACCCTTAAACGCAGCAGACAAGAAGGAAATGACAAAAATCAGAGCAGAGTCAATGAAATAGAACAAAGAAAACCATACAAAAAAATAATGAATCCAAAAGTTGGTTCTTTTGAGAGAATAAACAAGATCGACAGACCTCTAGCCCCAGTTAACCCAAAGAAAGAGGGAACAACTCCAACTCAATATAGGAATCTGTGACGAAAGGGAAAACATCACAACCGACAATGAAAAGATCCAGACAATCATCCGGGACTACTTCAATAACTTATATTCTTATAAGTTTGAAAACCTAGAAGAAATGGATGACTATCTGCAATCCGGGAATCACCAAAAGCTCAACCAAGAAGAGATCGACAGCCCAAATAGATCAATAGTAAAGAAAGAAATCGAAGATGTAATAAGTATCCTCCCAACCAAAAAATGCCCAGTCCCGGATGGTTTCATGCGAAATTTTATAACATATTTCGAAAAAGACCTACAACCCTTACTACTACAAAATTGTTTAGACGGATACAAAACGGAGGGACTTCTCCCAGAATCCTTCTATGAGGCCAGCATTACGTTACTACCAAAAACCAGGGGAAAGATACAACCAAAAAGGAGAACTCATAGACCCATCTCCTAATGAACACAGATGCCAAAATTCAAACAGGCTTCTGGCAAATCGCATACAGAACTCACATCGAAAAAATCATCCACCATGACCAAGTTGGATCCTACCAGAGATGCAGGGATGGATTCAACATTACGAAAATCACTAAACATCCTCAAAACATTATCACTGGGATTGAAGGAAAACCACACCATCATCTCACTCAATTGATGCAGAGAAAGCTTTTTGACAAAAATCCAGCATTCCTTTTCATGTTAAGTTCTTGGAGGGGGACAATCTTGTCTGAAGGGATCATTCCTCAATGTAATCAAAGCCATATACAGGAAACCCACAGCCATATACAGGAAACACAAAGCCAATATCATCCTAAAAGAGGAAACAACAGAAGCTTTCCCCTTAAAGGTAGGAATCGGCAAGGCTGCCCCCTGTCACCCACTCCTCTTCAATAAGTGTTGGAATACTTTGCAAGGGCAATAGGCAAGAAAAGGAATTAAAGGCGTTCTAATTGGAAAAAGGGAAGTAAAACTATCCCTTTAAAACTATCCCTTTTTGCTGATGTCTACCTAAGGGATGCTAAGCACTCCCCAGAAAACTCCTAGAAATGACTAAGAGCTTTGGTAAAGTGGCAGGATCCAAATAAGTTCAGAAAAAATCCGTAGCCTTTCTTCTCCACCAACAACAAGCAACGAAGAAGACTTACAAGGAGACCTTCCCACTCAAATAGCCTCAAAAACAATAAAATACATAGGAAAACAAACTACCCAAAGGGACACCAAGGATCTCTACAACCAAAAAATTTTCAACCCCTGAAAAAGGAAAATTGAGGAATACATCAGAAGATGGACAAAACTCCCAAACTCATGGATTGGGAAAATAAATCTTAGTAAAAACGTCCATCCTACCCAAACTAGTGAACAGATTTAATGTGATCCCAATCCAAATCCCCACGAGTTTCTTCACAGGGCTGGAAAAAAAAATCTCAATTTCATTTGGTAAAAACAAAAGACCCCGGAATAGCCAAAGCAAACACCTGAGCGAAAAGAGCAATAAGGGGATCGCTATACGAAGGACATCAACCTTATTACTACCGCGGCTCTGTCTATAAAAAACAGCCGGTACTGCCACAATTCACAGACCAATTGGCCACTGATAAAACTAAAATCCCCAACCTGAGCTTCCATACAATTTCAGACAACCTCATATTTGGACAAGGGGCCAAGGACGACACACTGGCGGACAAAGGACAGATTTCAGCAAGTGGTGTTGTCAAAACTGGGATCCCCACTTTGTAGAAGAATGAACATTCAAACCCTACCTCTCACCTTGTACAAGGTCAACTCCAGATGGACCACCGACCTCAACGTGAAACCCAAACTCTGGAAGTGAGAGAGAAACTTGGCAGCAGCTACAAGACATAGTGTAGGAAAAAAAACTTCCTAAAATCAGACAGCATCTGCACAAGAATAAGATCGACACTTGACAAATGGGAACTCATTAAACTCAAAAATCTTCTGAATCAAAGAAAGCAATAAAGGACGTGAGGAGAAGACCCACAGGGTGGGAGGAAAACCTTCACAGCAGATACATCTGACAAAGCATTAATTTCCAGAGTATACAAAGCGGGGGGGGGGGGGTACTCAAAAAACAAAGAAGAAAGAAAAAACAACGAATCACTCAAAAAGATGGAGCAATGATCTGAATATAGACTTCACAGAGGAGCGAACTTAGCGGATAGCCGAGAACACATCTTAAGAACTGTTTCAACATCATTAATTATTAAGAAACTGCAAATTAACACCACTTTGATGATATCACCTACTCCAATAAGACTGGTTAGAATCAGGAACACGAATGATACCAAATGCTGGGCGAGGTTGCGGGGAAAGGGGAACACATCCCATTGCTGGTGGATGTAAACTTGTACAGCCACTATGGAAAGCAGTGTGGAGAACCCTTAAAAGACTCAAAATGATCCTTCCATTTGACCCGTCATACACTCCTGGGTATATACCCAAAGATTCATCCTACTGCCACAGATACATGCACCGCTATGTTTATTGCCGCTCTGTTCACACTAGCAAAAAGCTGGAACCAGCCCAGGTGCCCCCAACTGACGAGTGGATAGAGAAAATGTGTTACCTGTATATAGCGTTCTATGCAGCGGTAAAGAGGGGACAACATGATGAACTTTGCCGGTAAATGGATTGGAGCTGGAGACATTTATCTTACGTGAAGTAATGCAGTTCCAGAAAAAAACAAACGACAATGGTGGTCCCTCATATGTGGATGCTCGTACCAACAACCCAGATCTAAATCTTTCTCATGGAGAGGGATGAATAGTAAAAAGAAACACAAACAGAAAGACTGCATCAGAAAAATGGACTGAAATTGTGGAATTGGAAAGGGGGGATGGTGGGCGAGGGACACGGGTGTATATTCATAAGGCATATTTAATTGACGTGAGTCAGCAAGTACCCAGTTTCACATAGACACTGTCTAAGGTTACGTGGTGTTTTAGGAGTTAGTAAAAGTCAATATGTGTATATTACACCATATTGTTTAATCTGATAAAATAAATGGTAATGCATCTGAGTAAAATGTAGATATAATTCGCTGTTGTCCCATTTCGTTTTACACAAAATCTGTACGCACGCAATCACTTTGGGATTGGCACATACAAATGTTCTCTATAAATTTCTCTGTTGTACAGTATCACCTTGTGGCATTCTCTTTAAGATGATTAACATAAAAATTAAGGTTTGCTTCCCAAGTTAATATATATAGTCACCCAAAACAAACATGGTGATTTGATGAAATCTGTCACCTTGATTCTACCCTATAGTATGTATAATACAACTGTCTTCTGGAGACGCAGGGGTTAAATGAAAAGGGGATGGGAGGAAGGACAGACAGACAACCTTTCGACCAAAAACTTGCATTAAAATTTTAAAACTAACCATGGGAAAAGATCTGTTTGTTCCAACAGGACAAAATGGTGACCGAAAGAAAAGATACAGCTTAACATTGAGTAGGATGTACCAAAAAAGTGGCAACTGAAAGGTTGACCCGTCTTAACACTGAAGGAAGAAACGCCTCAGATTGCCATAAACAATCGAACCCTTCGCGAATCCCTACATGTAACCACTATTTATAATGAGTCCCCCCCCCCTAATGAAATTTCCCTTCTAGGTGCCACAACGGTTTTGATATGAGAGACTTTCTTGCCTTCCCCCCCCATAGAACCAAGGAGGAAATATGATGATGATGGGGGCGTTCTCCAGCTGTAGACTGAAGCCAGCTGTTATAGAGGAATCTCTTACAAAACTGGTAAAAATGCCTTGTTTAATTGACTAATAGACATTAAGAACTGTGAAAACTGCTTATACTCTGTTCAGAACCAAAATATAATACTAAATTCCTTTGGCTATGCACTTAGGCAAAGCATATTAAGCAGGAGCTCTGACACCAGCAATGGATTGTTCTCCCAGGGGGATGTTGGCCAGGGGACCAAGGCCCCACAAAAGGTAAGGGCTCCTTGCCCTAAGTTGGGATACCTGCAGTGGAGAGGCGATAAACCCCTTCTGTCGAAGACCTGACATAACATGGGAGGATGTATTGAGACCGCACTGCGTGGGTACAGATGGCCTGCTTGAGAGAGATGGTTCCAGAAGTGTCACAGATAAACCAAACAAAGCAAATACCATCTCCCTGAGGTCAAGCAAGACTGTCCACCTCAGCAGTCAGCTACGCCTCACCCGTGCCTGGAAATACTGTATCAGCAGTAGGCAGCCAGTGTACCTGTGTGATCCATAACGCTGTGTATCCACAATTGTACTTGGCTTCTCTCACTTGGAGTATACACCCATGGCTGTGCCACAAGCTTATTCCTCTACCGGTTAGGAGATGTTATAAGTACACCGTAAGACCCTGTCATATTTAACAGGGGGGAAAATGTAATTCATTGGATTAACATATCATCACAACATATGTGTCTATCCAAAGTACCTACCATAACTATTGCGCTGCTTAAATACCTATATATCTAATCTCTTGTGCTTCATTAGTAGGATCAAAAGGTTACTCCTGGACAAACTGTCAGCCCATGAAAGAAACACCAAATTGACCAGAGTCCAAGTCAACCGCCCAGAGAGATGGACTGTTTTACTTTCTCCACCTGTGCCCCTTTTTTCTAAGCCTAGGAAACAATCTGCGAAGAGGGGGTGGGAATGGTAACTGTAAGCTGCGGTTGGGGTGAATGGTGGAAACTACAGCAAGTATAGTCTGGGACACTCATTTGATCAACTTGATTGCACAAATAACTGTCACCCCCCCACGGAATGGTGGAGCTGTGGGGGTTTGGGCACAACAGCCTGCAGTTTGGATTTTGCACGAAGGATGCTTGTACTCACGGATCTCACTTATAGCTAAAAAATAAAAAAAAAAAAACAGAGAAAAGGATGCAGGACAGTTATGGAATACCTGATCTCGGGATGGGGGTGGGTGGGGGGGAAGGGAAAGGGAAATATGCCTGATAGCTGAATATGAAATGATGTACGAAATGCCACAAAGCATCAAAAAAATTAAATAAAAAAAATAAAAAATAAAAACAGTCCTAACAGGGAAATTTATAGCCCTACATGCCCACATTAAAAAGCAGGAAAGGAACAAATAAATGATCTAAAACTACAGCTAAAAAGCACTTGAGAGACAACAAATGGACCCTAAACCCAAGAGACAGAAAGAAATAACAAAAATCAGAGAGCGAATCAATGAAATAGAAGAAAGAAAACAATGCAAATAAAATCAATGAATCCAAAAGCTGGTTCTCTGAAAAGATAAACAAGATAGACAAACCTCTAGACAAGCTAACCAAAAGAAAAAAAGAGCAACTCCAAATTAATAGTATTTGTGATGAAAAGGGAAACAACAAAACAGATAAAGGAAAGATCCAGACAATCATATGAGAATACTTCAAAAATCTATACTGTATTAAGTTTGAAAACCTAAGAGAAATGGATGAATATCTCAAATCCTGGGAACCAACAAAGCTTAACCAAGAGGAGGTTGACAGTTTAAACAGACCCATAACATTTGAGGAAATTGAAGATGTAATAAAAAAACAAAACCTCCCAATTTAAAAAATCCTAGGCCCAGATGGTTTCACACCAGAATTCTAAAACATTTAAAGAGGTCTTGCACCCTTTACTACTCAAACTATTCAGAAGGATACAAACAGAGGGAAATCTCCCAACTCCTTCTATGAAGCCACCATTACTCTAATTCCAAAACCAGGCAAAGACACAAACAAAAAAGAAAACTATAGACCCATCTCATTAATGAACACAGATGCAAAAATTCTCAACAAAATATTTGCAAATCACATACATACCCACACCAAATGATCATCCATCATGATCAAGTTGGATTCATATCAGAGATGTAGGGATGGTTCAACATATGTAAATAAAAAAATATCATAAAACACATAAATGGAGTGAAAGACAAAAACCATACAATCATTTCAATTGATGCACAAAAAGCCTAGCATCCCTTCCTTTTAAAAGTTTAGAGGTAATTGAACTGAAGTGAACATTCCTAAATATAATCAAAGCCATATACAACAAACTCACAGCCAACATCATCCTAAATGCAGAAAAATTAGAAGCATTCCCTTTAAAAGCAGAAATCTGGCAAGGCTGCCTCCTATTACCACTTCTTTTCAATATAGTGCTTGCAATGCTTGCTAGGGTAATAAAGCAAGACAAGGGAATTAAAGGACTACTAACTGGAAAAGAGGAAGTCAAACTATCCATTTTTGCAGATGATATAATAGTTTCCCTGAGGGATGCTAAAAACTCCACCAGAAAACTCCTAGAAAAAATTAAGAGTTTCAGTAAAGCAGCAGGATAAAAAATTAACATAGAAAGTTCAGTAGCCTTTCTTTACACCAACAACAAGCAACTGGAGAAGGAATATAAGGAGGCCTTCCCACTCATAATAGCCTCAGAAAGTAAAATACCTGGGAAGAAACCTAACCAAAGACACCAAAGAGCTCTAAAACAAAAATTTCAAGTCACTGAAGAAAGAGATTTAAGATGACATCAAAAGATGAAAAACCTCCCATGCTCATGGATTAGAAAATTAATATAGTAAAAATATCCATTCTACCCAAATTAATAAAGAGATTCACTGAAATCCCAGTTAAAATCTCCATGAGTTTCTTCATTGGAAAAAGTTCTTTAAATTCATATGGAAAAACTAAAGACCCTGAATAACTACAGTAACCCTGAGTGAAAAAATGCAATACAGCAGAGATAACCTTACCAGACTTTATGCTATACTACAGGGCTATAGTCATAAAGACAGCCTGGTACTGGCACAAAAACAGACCCATTGACCAATGGAACAAAATTGAAGATCCAAACTTGAACTCATACAATTTCAGCCACCTCATATCTGATAAAGGGGCCAAAAAAGCTCATTGGAGGAAAGATAGCATCTTCAGCAAATGGTGCTGGCAAAACTGGATCATCATATGTAGAAGAATAAAATTAAAATCCTATCTCTCACCCTGTACAAAAATGAACTCCAAATGGATCAAAGACCTTAATGTGGAACCCAAAACTCTGAAAATTATAGAAGAAAAATTGGTAGCAATCTACAAGATATAGTTGGAGGAAAAGACTTTCTAAATTAAACAGCAGCTGCACAGGAAATAAGGACAACAGCTGATAAGTGGGACCTCATCAAACTCAGAAATTTTTAAGGAAGTGAAAAGAAAACCCACAGAGTGGGAGGAAATATTCCCCAGTGATGTATTTGACTGAGAATTAGCATCCGGAATATATAAACTACTCAAAAAACAGAGAAGAAAACAAATGACTCACTCAAAAAATGGAGTAAAGAGCTGAACAGAGACTTCACAAGTGAAGAAGAAAAAAATAGGTGAGAAACACCTTTAAAAAGTGTTCAACATCATTAATAATTAAGGAAATGAAAATTAAAACCACTCTAAGATATCATCTCACTCTGATAATACTGGCTAAGATCAAGGAAACAGGACACCAAATGCTGGAGAGGTTGTGAGGAAAGGGGAACACTCATCCACTGTTGGTGGGAATGCAAGCTCATACAACCACTGTGGAAAGCAGTGTGGAGAACCCTTAAAAGACTCAAAAGTTAGACTATACCTTCGGGGATCATTTCTGTAGTTTGTTACTAGTGAAGTTTCTCTGGCTGCGTAGAGTACCTGAAACCACGAGGAAAAGATGTAGTGCTTCCTCCTGAGTGTGAAGCTGGCTCTTAGTGTTGCTCTTTTGCAACTGCTATTTGCCATTGGTGATCATTCTACTCTTCCTTTGGGAGAGTTAGAGGAAGGGAGCACAGTCTGATTGTTAAAAAAAAGAAAAAAACAATCAAAAGTAGCCTACCACCTGACCCAGCCATTCCACTGCTGGGTATATACCCACAAGACTCATCCTACTGCAAAGATATATGCACATCTATATTTATTGCAGCTCTTTTCACAATAGCAAAGAGTTGTAACCAACCCAAATGCCCCTCAAGTGAGGACTGGATAAAAAAATGTGGTATATCTATACATTGGAGTTCTATTCAGCCTTAAAGAAAGATAACATCATGAACTTTGCAGGTAAATGGATGGAACTTGAATCCATTATGCTAAGTAAAGTAACACAATCCCCCTCCAAAACAAATGGAGAATGGTTTCCCTCATTAGTGGATGCTAGTACCAAATTTCCCAATTGAAAGGCAAGCTGAGCAACATTATTGTTATATTTCTTTCTATCTAAGGCAACTGTGATGTTATAATGTGAATCTCTTAATGAGTCCTAGAATTAACTTACCACTTACTTTCAGACATTGTAATTAATGTATATGGATGGAAGGCATATATTCATATTTTAGAGTAATATATAGTTAAAGAGAAAGAATGTCAACTCCTAAACATGTATCAGAGTTAACATACATTTTATTCCTGGAGGACATAATTCTGGTACATATATGGCATGTATATAGGCATACTTTGGAACAATACAATTGAGAGGGAACCACAACAACATAAATATTAGGTTAAAGAACTGACTATGTAGTTAAATTCTGCCCAGAACAATAAACCTTTACAGAAAAAAAAAAACTTTAAAAAGACTGAGAAAAAGATGCAGGACATATATGCCAGAATGCATGAACTGTGGTGGGGTGGGAGGAATGGAAAGGGGGATCTGTCTAAATTGAACTGAAAAATGATGTCTGAAATACACAAAATATCAATACAAGTATTATATTAAAGTATTTTATCTATCAGCTTGAACTTAATGATTCAGTACATTTATTAAATCAGTGATCTATTTCAAATGGAAGAAAAGTTAGTTAGAAGAAGTCAAGATAGAAATGACGAATTCTACTTGAATAAAATGGTTATTATTTTTACATGAATAACTGAAAAGTTGCCATTAACTCTGATCCAGTAGATCATAAGTAGACCATATTGGTAGGAATAGAATAAGTCTGTTAAACATTGAAAGACATGTGTCATGTATACATTTAAGTAAGTTTGGAATTTAGAAGACAATTATGAATTGGTGTTATTATATGAGAAGTCATGCATACATAGATGTTATTTAAATTTATTAGCCTAAATAAGAACACTGAGAAAATTAAAATACAGAGAAAGGAAAAGGAAACCATACTGGGCTTGGAGAATTTTAACAATAAGGGATTGAGAAGAGATTAAAAATAGCAAGGTGCACCGATCCCTGGTCACAGAGGAAGTCAGACTAGTATCAGTATGCCAGGTGTCCAACATAAAACACAGAGAGTAACAAAATATATCAACTCTAGATGACTGGATATGATGACTTAAAGCAACCATTATTTAGTGTGAAGGTTTGGGCTATGGTCCCATTATATACCTGATTTCTACCAATGTAGGGCAGCCATAGCTCATGGTACCAGTGAGGTCAGAGGTAGTGACACGACGGGAAATTTATTCTGCTAGAGTGCAGATCGACAAACTTGGATGACTCATAGATACTTCTTTTCTACGGCCATGGCTTTCTTTAAAATCTAGTAATAGTTCAATTTCTTGTCACTTCAACCTAAGCATGGTAGTCAATTATCGTGTGCTCAGAACCCTTGGGTGCGTTATGGTCTCTTGGTTTATTTAAGCCAAATTATTGTCCGCATTAAGCTTTTTAAAATCACCTCCGTTAGGGTGTACCATCTGTTTTCTGACTAAAAGAATAATTGGTACCAGGTGTAGCCCCAAGAAAGAAAACTTAAAACAAAATTATGAGGGCTTTTTTCTGTTTACATATTTTAGAAACATTTTACAACCTTATCCTTGGCATCTCAGTTTCAGATGATGACCAGTGAGTCTCCATAAGGGAATAGGAGACAGGGCTTTGGGATCAACTGTCTATGATGGTAGCAATATATTTTATCCCATTTGGAAGATGGGGTAGCTTCTGTGAGGGTCCTAGAAAGCAAGCAAAGAAAAATTGAAAAGCTGATTGTTTCAGATGGAAATTAAAAAGGCAATTTAAAATCAGTTTATTGTACCTTGAATTCGTAGGATCTAGCCCAAAGCCTGATTATAACCACAGTCAAACTTCAGATCTAATTAAAAATGCAATTTTAACAAATCTTTACCCTAAGAACAAGAGATGACTGGGAAGGAATGGAGGATGAAGGAACAGTATAATACTGAGGCAGATAAAACTATATTTTTTGTTCTCAGTATAATACTGAGGCAGATAAAACTATAAAACTATATTTTTTGTTCTTCTACATGTCCTCAACATGTTGTTAGTGCATGTACCCCTTTCTAAAGAAGCCGGAGCAATTGTCACTTAGTGCAGTACCAATTACCATCTGGATTCCGATCTCAACCCTGATTGTCCTGTAGTTCTACAAAGTTGGATACCAGCTTCAAGCAAATGAGAGATGGAGACAAAAATCATGAAGGAAACATCTTATGTACTAAATTATTGCAGGAACTTGCTAATTTGTATTTTAAAAGATCATGAATTAGAGAGATCCTAATGGTGTTAGGATAAAAAGTGTGATATATTGAATAAGAATGGGTTGTTTATAGAAGTAAATGCAATCTCTTTGTGTTCAGGATTTATGTTATTTTAAGCAGTGGAGATGAATTTTAATATGTGTGGCTGGTGAACTGAAGGCAGACCTGTAGTACAGGAACCTGAGATGCTGAAACTTGAAAAGCAAATTGAATAGGAAAGGTTCCTGAAGGCTAAAGGATGCTGAAAAGAAAAGTATACTACCATTCTCTGACTTTAATTCTAGGGAAGACTTGGACATAGGTGTTTCACGACATCTATTTTGGAAATTCTTTTGCTACTGTACTTTCATAAGCTGGGTCTAAAAGAAGGATAAAGTTAGAAATTGGGGTCCTCAGATCCTACAGGATCAGTAGAATCCTGAAACCTGAGAATTGAAAACATATTTGCTTATTATCTCAAAGGCAGGCTTGTATCATAGCACACTTCAAAGTTCTCAACCAGAGTATCATTCCAAACAGAAATGTGTAACTAATTTATCAGTGTATATTTGGGGATAAAATGGCAGAGGTAAATTGTGAGATGTGGTTTGAAATGCATGAATGGAAGGAAACTGAGGCCAGTGAACAGAAACACAATTCACCTAGTTAGCTAAATGCTGATCTCCCCAGGACTATATAGGAGACAGATCACAGAATACAAGTTTGAGCAAGTCAAGTTTGCTGAAGGGACTTTGAGGAACTATTCTTCTTCAGTGTAGTCACAAGTCAACCAGCCTCCAGGTTTTCTCCAAGAGTGACCTGAAGTAATGTACAGGGTGGTGGTCTTCAGGAGAAAGAGAACATCAATGTCTGAATTTGTAATTCCTACCTTTAGGATTATTCTAATGCACTGAGATCTTAAGTTTCCTATACACAGAGGCTTGAAGAGATGAGGAGCTACCGGATTCTTGTCCCTTACACCAAACTCATAGTAATTATTTTCAAGTGCCACAATAAACACTGAAGCTAAGTATATCTAGTAAATAACAAAATAACCAAACATTTCCTTAACAGGAGAGATAAATGAGTGTGGTATTATGATTGAAATTACACAGAAGAACCTACTTGACTATCACAGTCTCCCATATAACAGAGTAAAACACAGTATTTCCAAAGAAATTCCTGAGAATAGTTAAACCTGTCTGCAAGATACAGAAACAGATTACATGATTCCCACTACACCCTATTACCTGTCATAGCTGGCCAGTAGAAACATCTGGAAGCATGAATGAATTCCACATGCATTAAGGAACTGCCTGTAGTTAATCACAATGCTGAGTGGATCTCTGGTCAATTCCAGCTGGGATTCTATCATGGCCAAAACTATTTTTAATAGGGAATAGAGATGGCATATTTCTACTAGGCTCTGATAGAGTCTGAATGTCTTGTAGGTGAAGCACATATTATGTAATTGAAAATTTCAACTGAAATGGAAGCTAGTTGATTCATAGAATCAAAAAAGTACGTGTGTACTGTGATGGCTAATCTCAGTTGTCAACGTGACACATGTGGGAAGTGGGGAACTCAGGTGAATAATGCCTGAATTAAATTGGCTTATGGGGATGTCCAGGGCACATTTTCTACTGTGAGTGGTCCCTTCCCTAGGAGGGTGGGTTAGAGTTGAATAAGAAAAGTAGCTGAATTTGAGCCAGAGAATGATCCAGTAAGTAGCAATTGTCAATAGCTTCTGCTGCAGTTCCTACCCTAGCTTCCCTCAGTGATGGAGTGTGACCTGGAAATGTTAGCCAAACCACCTTTTCCTTCAAAAATTGTTCTTATTTATCAAGTTGATCACAGCCATAGCAAGCAGAATGGGACATACACCAAACCAAACTGTTCCATGCTGCTTTAAGCATATCAAAAAAGGTCGCACTTGGATGGAACTGGTGGTTGAAAGACCAAAAGGAGCCAGGGGCTCCCCTCCCCCCACAAAAAACCCGAGTGACCCTTGAGGACCAGATCCTTAGCTGACCTTGAAAAAACAAAAACCTTGGTTAATCTGGTCTAACTGTGTGGCCTTAAGCATCCGAAAAGGAAAGTATAACCAGAAATAAATAATCAGTAAGGTCTGAGAAATTGTACTTCAGGTATAAAACTTGAGAATCCTCCAAACCTTCAATGCCAGATGGAGACTACTAAAATATCCAGCTTGTAGATTGTATGGCTACTGGAATTTCAGCCTCTTCAGAATGTAGACTGCCATTGTTGGACTACCCAGGCTATGTCATGGAGGCCAGTGCAGGAAGAAGACAGGACACATGCTTGTTGGACCTCATTTGGGTGACCGTTGTGGGGGACCCCAATGTGGATCACAGGGAAAGGATTGATGGTTGTTTGGGTTTGCCAAGGAGGAAACTCCAAGCACTTCCTTGGGGAAAACATAACATCTTTTGTAACAACACAAAAAAAAAAACCATACTAACTTAACAGTAAAATATTTGTACAAATAATATTTCCTTTTTATTGATACATGTACAACCATTCATAATTTATAATTTATCCTTATGTATTCTTATGGTGTGTTCTATCATATAGGAATATTAATATTCATATTCTAAAAGAAAAGAATGTAAAGTTCTACTTCTTTTTACCTGCATGCAACTTTACTGTTAAAATGTGAATCTCTAGGGGCTGGAGAGATAGCCTAGTGGTTAAGAGCACCGACTGCTCTTGCAGAGGACCCGGGTTCAATCCCCAGCACCCACATGGCAGCTGAGAACTGTCTGTAACTCCAATTCTAGGAGAACTTCAGTTCCAGGGGAATCTGAGACCCTCTTCTGACCTCCTCGGCATTGCACAACACGGGTGCACAAACTTACATGCAGACAGTAAATTCATACACATACAAAAATAAAATTTAAAAAATGTGAATCTCTAAATGTGCTTTGGAATTAACCTATAGTTTATTTTCAGATTCCGTAATTTTGATTTATGTGTGGAGTGTATATGTGCATATTTTGGAATAATATAAAATCAAAGGGAACAAAAAAAGAGAGAAAAAAACCTATTCAAAGAACTGAACAAAACAGCAAACTTGTGGATCCAAGGGGTTATAAAAGACTGAGAAAAAGATGCAAGACAGGACTTAAAGTGTATGACAGAATCCATGAGCTTTGGCAGGGGGAGGGGGGCATGAGGGGTGGGCTTGGATGAGAGAATGAGTCTATATTTGATTAAGAAATGTTGCATGAAATGCGCTCAATAAAAAATTAAAAAGTTAAAAAATATCCAAGAAATAAGTATGCAGACATCTGGCTCAGACTTCAATAATGTGTTTCACTTAAGAACTAGAGTTTTAGTAGGGGTGGCCCCAAATGAAAAGGGTAAAAAGAACTCTCCCCTGCCAGAATATCTGATTACTCAAACCAAATGAAGGGGTTCTTACTATATTTTTTGGCTTCTATTTCCCCCATATTCATACATGTTGAAAAGCTTATCATCAATTTGATGTTGGTGTTAGAGATTACAGATTGACTAATGTTCCCTTCAGAGTTCAGGTGTTGCCAATGGGATGTTAAGGGGTGATGAATTTAATAAGTTATAGTGGTTCTCATACCAATTGATAGTATTGAGGTCTTATAAATGAGGATTCTTGTAGTATTTGACCAATATACTTAATTGTCCTTTCAAATAACAAGTAAGGCTGCAAACAGAAAAGCCCCCATTAAGTGCAAGAAGTCATTCAGTCCTTGCTACTGGACTTCTTAGAACTGTGAGAAAAACAATTCTGTTCTTCATAAATGAACCACTCTCAGTATTACTGTTATAGGACAAATGGTTGGTTATTAGGTCACTAGGAAATGCCTTCATATATTACATTAGTTTCCTTATAAAAAACTCCACAGAGAGCTATGTCAAAACATGAAGACTAGGCTGAGTGACATCTGTGACCCACAGAGCAGGTGCTCAGCAGATTCAAATCCATTCTTACCCTTAATCTTGGATCTTGAACTTCTCACCATCCAAACTGTAAGGTACTTATTATTTTTTTTAAACATCATTGATTTCACATTATTTTGTGAAATAAACAGAAGACTGAAAAGACTAACACAATTTGGTCAAAATTAAGAAGCCCAGAGGAATGGGCAAAAGTCAAGGAAGTCTGAATGATATTACACATGATTGGAAGCTGGGTAGAGTATAAAGATATTCTTGTGGAAACATCCTCAACAAATTTCAACATTAAGAAAATTTCTCAGACTCTGTGAGTTCCTCACCCTTATTCTTGGCAACAGTCAGCTTCCTCCAGCCTTCAACCCCATGCTTGTTTAGTAGGGCCGTGTACAAAATTGGAAAAATAGTAGCGTCATTAAGTTAATATTATCATCTTCTTACAGGGACTGATATGATAACAACACTCCTTATTTCCCAAGCAGCCATCAACACAGGGAAATTCTAACCCTCTGAAACAGAACTACAGCCCTAGTGGTCCAGGCAAATGCTTAAGGGAGGTGTGAAGGCTTTCCATTAGAGAAGATATTCATTAGTCTTCATAAGAGTATCTTTCTTTCTTTTCTTTTTTTTTTTTTTGGCTTTTGGCTTTTTTTTTTTTCTTTTTGAGATGAGGTCTCTCTGTAGCTCTAGATGTCCTGGAATTCACTCTATAAACCAGACTGGCCTTGAACTCACAGAGATCTGCCTGCCTCTGCCTCCCAAGTGCTAAGATGTAAAGGCATGTGTCACCATGCCTGGCAAAAATGCCTTTATATGCTATTAAAGCACATAATAGCATATAATATTAAACATATATGCACCAAACAGGAGGGCACCTAATTTTATAAAAGAAACTTTATTAGCTTTAAAATCTCAAATTGATTAGAACTAGCATATGATTCAGTACTCCACTCTAAACAAGACACAGGTCAGCCAGAAAACTAGAGAACCTAGAGTCAAATGACATCATAAATGAAATGGAACTGTGATGGTTAATCCTGAGTGTCAACTTGACTGGACTAAGGAACAAATAGGAGAAAAAGGATCTTCGGATTGGACTACCTCAAGCTGGATGGCCCACCCCAAATGTGGGAATTACCTTCTGCTGGCAGGCAGTATTAAAGGCCATGGCAGAGGGGTCTGGTCCCTTTTTCCCTGCAGCTTGCCTCTCTCTCACTGGTGAGTTTGTCTTGCTGCTTTGATCAACCCTTCAAATCCCAGCATGTACTGAGACTGGCAGATCTCCTGGAATCCAAAGGGCCTTCAGCACAGATTGGAACTACTGAGAATCCAGCCTTGAGACTGAGCAGTTCCCTGGATTCTCAGCCTCTCCAGGTGCGGCTACTGTTGGATCCTTGAACCTGTCACGTGAGCAAATCAATAAATTGTATATAGCTATATATTTCTCCTGTTGCTTCTGTTTCTTTAGAGAACCCTAAATAATACAGATTTGGTACCAGAAGTGGTTCTAGAGAAAACAGAATTGAAAGGATGAATTTCTTTAGTGGGCTTGGTAGTTTCTGGAGCCAGCTCTCCAAACCAATAAAGCCTAGAGTTACTGAAGGCTCTCCTGGTGGCATGAAGAGGAATGATAATCCTTGGTGCAGACTATTTGTGTAATTATGAAGATAGATCCATTTGACTCACCCAACTGCCTCTTGTGAGAGCAAGGAATTTAGCGACTCTATATATAACATTTTGAGAAATTTTGGAAAAATAAGGAAATAATGATGTTGTCTCATTGCTCTTAGCATCGCATCTCTGGATAAAGTGATAGAGGAAAATAAGGAGCTCAGTGATAAAATCGACCAGCTCCAGATTTAAAAGAAAAAAGTAAAAATTTTCCAAGTGTGCTCTGGAAGAGCATCTTTTCTCCAGCAGCCAAAGAGCTACAGCAGCAGAAAATCAAGCTGGGCCCTTATTATACATTTGGCTGATTTACACGCAAATTTAATTTCCCAGCCAAGAAGAGTGTCAGCAGTCAAATGTAGAGCACTGGTGGGGAAAGGGTGGAACCCTGAACTTGGGATAGAGAATGTGTGGGAGAACCACGATGAGGATTTGAACCCTCAGATTCTGAGGGATTTTCTTTATCTGAGGAATTAATCTCCCCACCCTCAACAGAGAATCCCACACCCTGCAGACCTCCTCCCCACCCTTGCCTGAGGGAACATAATTCTCCCTTCCCAGCGGAAGGTAATGTCCCTCAGTGCCCAAAAATTGTTGCCTCTAGACCTATAACCAGATTGAAGGCTAAGCAATCTCCTAAAGGTGAGATAGAAAATGTGGTCCACAAGGAGGTGTGCTATACCACTAAAGAAATTAATGAGTTTGCAAATTCATTCTGGCAGAAGCCTAAGGAATATGTGTGGGAATGGATTTTAAGGGTGTGGGATAATGGTGGAAGGAATATAAAATTGGATCAGACTGAGTTTATTGATATGAGCCACAGAGTAGAGATTCTAGGTTTAAAATGGAAGCTCAAGCAGTTAAAAAAGGGTGTTAAAAGTTTATTTGAATGGTTGTTGATGTATTTATTAAAACATGGCCTACTAACAGCAAGTTAGAGATGCCTGATATTCCTTGGCTTAGTATTGATGAAGGGATTGTTAGGGTCAGGCAGATGGGCATGCTTGAGTGGATTCAAGTGTAAAACCACATTCTCTACAATATGAGGACCAGAGGACATGCCTTTCACAGATTTATAAGATGGAAAGACTGAGAGAGACACCAGAACATTTGAAGAGCTTTGTTTTTTCTATTTCTTATTCCAGATCCTTACAGTGAAAGAAGTGGTTGCTCACTTGCATAAAATAAATGTACATGTAAAGGTAACAAGGACCTCAGGGTAGGCGTCAGGTGGCAGCACGAATTCAGAAGGCCAGATGAGCATAGTTATCATAGTCATCATAATGGGCGGCAAAGGCAAAACAATGCCTATAATGGCATGACCTGAAATGATCTTTGGAACTGGCTAATTAATTATGGTGTTCCCAGGAACCAATACATAAGAAGCCTACTAAAAGTTTTCATTTGATCTGTATATAGCAGAAAAGCTCTAGAACCAAATGACAAGGAAGTCAACACTGGATTTCACAGAAGCAAATCCCATCCAGTTAACCAGTTTCCAGACTTGAGACAGTTTCACAGACCCAGAACCCTAAATGAAGGGGTGGCGGTTATGAGGAAGGACCTGTCACAATACCAAAGAGTTATGCTGTTTTGCTTCTCCTGTCCTTCCCCAAGGGACCTGAGGCCTTTTACTAGGGTAACTGTACACTGGGGAAAAGGAAATAATCAAGACTTTTTGAGCCTATTGGATACTGGTTCTGAGTTGACACTGATCCATGAGACCCTAAAAAGCATTGTGGCCCTCTGTTAAAGTAGGGCCTATGGAGGTCAGGTGATAAATGAGTTTTGGCTGAAGTCCAATCACAGTGGCCCAGTGGGTCCCAAGAACTCATCCTTTGGTTATTTCCCCAGTCCCAAAATGTATAATTGGATAGATAAATTAGAGAATTGGCAGAATCCCCACATCGGTTCCCTGATCTGTGGAGTGAGGACTATTGTGGTTGGAAAGGCCAAAATGGAAACCATTGGTTTGTTCATACCAGGGGAAAATAGTGAACAAAAACAGTATTATCCCTGGAGGGATTGCAGAATTAGTGCACCATCAAGGATATTGAAAGATGTAGGGATGGTGATTCCTACCACATCTCCATTTAATTCTCCAATTTGGTCTGTGCAAAAGACAGATGGATCATGGAGAATAACAGTTGACTATTAAAACTCAACCAAGTAGTGACACCAATTGCAGCATGCTGTACCAGTATGTGGTGTCCTAACTTGAGCAGATTAATATGTCTCCTGGTACCTGGTATGCAGCTATTGATCTGGCCAATGCTTCTCTCTCAATACCGGTTCATAAGGACTACCAGAAGCAATTTGCTTTCAGCTGGCAAGGCAACAGTATACTTTACTGTCTTACCTCAAGGGATGTTAACTCTCCAGCGTTGTGCCTAACTTAGTTAGAAGGGATGTTGATCACCTGACTCTTCCATAAAATATCTCACTGGTCCACTATATTGATGATGTTATGCTGATTGGACCCAAGTGAACAGGAGGTAGCAGCTAGTCTAGACTTGTTGGTAAAGAAAGCACATGCACATGAGAGATGGGAAATAAACCCAACAAAATTTCAAAGGCCATCTACCTCGGTGAAGTTTCTAGGAATTCAGTGGTTTGGAGCATGCAGAGACATTCCTTCTAAGGTAAAGAATAAGTTGTTGCACCTGGCCCCTCCCTCCACCAAGAAAGAAGCACAATATTTAGTGGGATTTTGGATTTCTGGAGGCAGCACATTCCTCATCTGGGTGTGTTTACTACAACCAATAATCAGTGACTCAGAGGCAGCAAATTTTGAGTGGGGTTGGAACAGGAAAAGGCTCTGAACAACAGGTACCCAGGCTGCAGTGCAGGCTGCTCTGCCCCTAGGGCCATATGATCCAGCAGACCCAATGGTGCTTGAGGTATCAGTGCAATAAGATGCTGTCTGGGTTGTGAGCAGGCTGCCATGGGGAATCACAGCGGAGGCCCTTGGATTTTGGAGTAAGGCTCTACCTTCATCTCAACACTATTCTCCTTTTGAAGACAGCTCTTAGCTGCCTTTGGGCCTTAGTGAAACACATTTTGACAATGGGCCACACTACCATGGACTGACTGCCCATCATGAGCTGGGTGTTATCTGACCCCCAGACCATAAAGTAGGACGTGCACAGCAACAGTCATTATCAAATGGAAATGGTACATACGTGACAGGGCCCAGGCAGGCCCTGAGGGCACAAAGTAACATGAAGAAGTTGCCCAAAATGCCTATGGTTCCCACTCCTGTTACATGCCTCCTGTGCTTAAGCATGCACCTATGGCTTCATGAGTTTGCCCTATGATCAGTTGACTGAGGAAGAGAAGACAGGCCCTGGTTTTACTGATGGTTCTGCACACTATGCAGCACCACCCAGAGGTGGACAGCTGCAGCATTACAGCCTATTTCTGAAACAACCTAAAGGACACTGGTGAAGGAAAGTCTTCACAGTGGGCAAAACTTGGGCAGTGCACATGTTTGTACATTTTGCCTGGAAGGAGAAATGGCCAGGAGGTTGATTATATACTATTATGGCTGTAGCCAATGGTTTGGCTGGATGGTCAGGGCTTTGAAGAGCATGACTGGAAAATTGGTGAGAAAGACCTTTGGGGAAGAAGTATGGGGATAGAGCTCTCTGAATGGTCAAAAGGATGTGAAGATACTTATATCTCATGTAAATGCTCATCAAAGGTGATCTTCAGCAGAGGATGAGTTTAATAATCAAGTAGATCGATGACTCGTTCTGTGGATAGCCAGCCTCTTTCTCCAGCTATCCCTGTTGTTGCTCAATGGGCCCAATAACAAAGTGGTCATGGTGGCCGAGATGGAGGTTATGCATGGGTTCTGACAGCATGGACTTCACTCACCAAGGCTTATCTGGCTACAGGTGCTGCCAGTGCCAGATTTGGCAAAGCAGAGACCAACATTGAGCCCCTGATATATGGTGCTATTTCCTGGGTGACCAGCCAGCAACCTGGTGGCAGGTTGACTACATTGACCACTTCCATCATGGAGAGGACAGCATTTTGTCCTTACAGGAATAGATACTTATCTGGTTATGGATTTGCCTTCCTGATGTAATGCTTCTGCCAAACTACCATCCAGGGACTTACAGAATGCCTTATCCACCATCATAGTATTCCTCACACATTGCTTCTGACCAAGGAACTCACTTCACAGCCAAAAGAAGTGCGACTGTGGGCCATGGTCATGGTATCCAATGGCTTACCATGTTCCCCACCATCCAGAAGCCGCTGGCTTGATAGAAGATGGAATGGCATCTTGAAGACCATAGTTACAGTGCCAATTAGGTAGCAATACCCTGGGGGCTGGGGCAAGGTTCTCCTGCAGGCAGTATATGCTTTGAAAACAGTGCCCATATATGGTACTGTTTCTCCAGTAGGAAAATTTTTGCTTCCTGTACCCACGACTGTGTTCTGCTGGTCTAGAAGTTTTGGCTTCAAAAGGGGGAGTGCTTTTGCCAGGAGATACAGCAAACATTCCTTGACTGAAGCTAAGACTTCCCCGTGGCCACTTTTGGCTTCTACTGCCCTTAAGCCAACAGGGTAAGGAAGGAATAACAGTAGTAGGAGAGTGATTGATCCAGACTACCAGGGGAAATTGCACTTTTTTCCACAATGGGGCAAGGAAGATTATGTCTTGAAGGCAGGAGATGCTGTAGGGCCCTTCTGGTGGTACCTGTCCTATGATTAAGATCAATGCGAAACCCAACAACCCAAACCAGACAGGACAATAAAATGGCCCAGACCCTTCAGGGGTGAAGGTATGGTTCACTCCTCCAGGAAAGAGCCAAGACCTGCAGAGGCACTTGCTGATGGTGGAGGAAATACAGAATGGGTAGAGGAAGGTAGTCATAAAATCACTGAGGCCATGGGACAGTTGCAGAAACGTGGATTATAATAGATATTAAAATTTTGTCCCTATTGGTTAAGAATGTTGCTTGTTCAGGGCTGGAGAGATGGCCTAGCGGTTAGAGCACCAACCACTCTTACAGAGGACCCGGGTTCAATCCCCAGCACCACTTGGCAGCTGAGAACCGTCTGAAACTCCAATTCCAGGAGAACTCCAGTTCCAGGGGAATCCGACACCCTCTTCTGACCTCCGTGGCATTGCACGACACGGGTGCAAATCCTACATGCAGACTAGTACATTCATACACATACAGAAAAAATAAAAAAAAAAAAATAATATAAAAAAATAATAGTTGCTTGTTCATATATATATATATATATATATATATATGTATATTAAACAGATACTTGTGTTGTTCCCTTTTGAATGTGCAACTGAGATTGCCTCTCTCTCACTGGTGAGTTTGTCTTGTTGCTGTGATCAAGCCCTCAGATCCCAGTGTGTACTGTGACCGGCAGATCTCCTGGAATCCATCGGGCCTTCAGCACCAGATTGGGACTACCAAGACATCCAGCCTTGTGGACTGAGCCGTTCCCTGGATTCTCAGCCTCTCCAGTGCGGTGCAGTTACTGTTGGACTCCTTGAACTCTGTCACGTGAGCAAATCAATAAATTGTATATAGCTATATATTTATCCTATTGCTTCTGTTTCTTTAGAGAACCCTGACTAATACAGGAACTAACTGACAGTCTCAGAATATTCTAAGCAGACACTAAGAACATGCTGTATTGTGGTGGTTTGAATGAGACTGTCCCCCATAGGCTTCATGTTTTCAGTCATTTTGTCCCCAGTTGGTGGCACTGTTTTGGGATGTCTTAGAAAGTGTGGCCATGCTGGAGGAAGTGTGTCACTGGGGGCAGGCTTAGTGCTTTCAACAAGCTTTGCAGTCTCTAGTGTCACTCTTGACTTCCTGTCTCATTGGAAGATGTGAACCTCTGCTTTCTGCTCCAGCTCTGGCCACCATGCCTCCACACCACAATGGGCTTTTAATTCCCTGGAACTGTAAATCTTAAGCTCAAATAAACTCTTCCTTTTATAAGTTCCCTTGGTCATGGTGGTTTTATCACAGCAACAGAAAAATGACTAATCCGTGTATTCTCAGAAGTCTGTGGAGTTGTGAATTCTCTGGATGGATGAATGTCAAAGGCTTGAAGGAAGCCTCTCAAAAAGTTGGTGGAGGGCCAACTTGGTATGATTGTGTTTGAATGCTTGGGCTTGGTAGAAACTTGCAGAATTTAGCTAAGACTCTGCCCTTGATTGTTTATACTTAGAATGTAAACACAGGACTTGCTAGACATATTATTGCTGAAACTCAATGTCACTATTCTCTCTGTTTACTTTTATGGCTAGGTCTGCTGAATCTTGGATTCTGTCTCACCCCTGAAGCCTTCCTTGCATCTAGCATGTATACACTGTGTAGCTTTCTATAATTGTCCTTGGAAAACCTCTGCAGCCTGTGAGAGATATAAAAGCTTATGTTTCAGAAATAAAATTTTTTCAGCCTTCCTTCGAGTTAGTTGTCTGTGTCCTACATCAGAGTGGTGGTCCAGGTCTCGGAACCTAGAGTTCCTCACATAGTCCATGGAAATTTCTCCATAATGGAGCACACATGGACAGAGGAAAGGTCTCACAGCTTTAAGAGCAAATGAAATAGCATTTATGTTCTTCTGATTACAAAGGAATAAAGCTTGATGTCACCAAAAATAGAAGCAGGAAAACATATACAAGCCCATGCAAACTAAACAATACTGCACTGAGTGAAAATTGGATCAAGGGGCAATTAATAAAGAATTTTTGATATTCCTAGAAATGAATGAAAATGAAAAAAAAAACAGCACATCAAAATCCATGGGACACAATTAAGGCAATTCTAAGGAGAAAAATTATAGCACTAGATGCTTATATCATAAAAGTAGAGAGATATAATATTAACAATTTAGAGCTAGGTGTGGTGGCTCATGCCTTTAATCCTAGCACTTGGGAGGCAGAGGCAGGTGGATCTTTGTGAGTTCAAGGCCACCCTGGTCTACAGAGTGAGCTCCAGGCCAGCTGGGACTACAGGAAGACCCTCTCTCGAAAACACCAAAAAAAAAAAAAAAATAACAATTTAATAACACACCTGGAGGTTTCAGAAAACCAAGAAGGATATACACATATACAGAGTTGGTGGGGAGAGATCAAAATAATCAAGGCTGAAATTAATGGAATAGAAGTGAAGAAAACAATAGGATGAACCAATGAAATAATGAAACATGTAGTTGGTTCTCTATAAAGTTAACAGATCGAGCAAATTCTTAGTCAAATTAACAAAACAAAAAAGAGGACCCAAATTAATAAACTCAGAGATGAAAATGGTGGCATGTCAATAAATATTGAGAAAATTCTGAATACAATAAGGACATTTTTAAAATTCTATATTCTGGGGCTAGGAGAGATGGTTCAACCTTTAAGATCACTTTCTGCTTTTCCAGAGGACCTGGGTTCAGATCCCAGGACCCACAGGATGGCTGATAACCATCTGTCACACTAGTTCCAGGAGGTCTAATGGCTTCTTCTTGCCTCTGTGGGCATTGCATGCACATGGTACACTTACGTACATGGAGGCAAAACACTAATACACATAAAAATAAAGAAATTCAATCTATTTTCCACTCAATTGGAAAATATAAAATAAATAGATAAATCTCTACATATGTATGGCCTACCAAAGTTAAATAAAAATGACAAAAATAATATAAACAGACTTACACTAATAAAGCATAAATAGGCAATAATTTCAAATCTCCCAAACAAACAGAGCTTGGAACCAGATAAATTCACTTCAGAGATGTACTTATCCTTCAAATACTCAATACCAATATTCCTCAAATAATTTTATAAATATAAAAAGGAAGAAACACTCCCAAATTTAGTCTATGAAACCGGTATTATACTAGCTTCAAGCCAGTGTACAAAACAGACAAAGATCCAGCAAAAAAGACAGAGGGCAGTCTATCTGATGATAATATATTTAAAAATCCTCAATAAAATACTAACATACTGAATGCAAAATTCATCAAAAAGATTATCCACCATTATCAAGTTGGCTTCATTCTAGAGACACAAAGAGGATTTCTACATACACAAATCAATAAATGTAATCCTCCAAATAAAAAGACTCAAGAACAGAAACCACATCACAGTCTAATTAGATGCAGAAAAGCCTTTTGAAAAAATCTAACATCCACATTCGATCGAAGTCATGGATAATCTATGATTACAGAAGAGATTACCTTAATAATAATAAGGCATATAATATATATATATTATATATATATATATTATTATTTTTTTTTTTTTTTTTTTTTTGTGTGTATATATATATGTAAATGTATTTCCATTAAAATCAGGAACAAGATAAGGATGTCAATTCCTACTCAGTAGCATGTTTGAAGTCTTAGAGAGAGTAGTAAGACAAATGAAGGAGATACGAGCATACAAATTCCAAAAGATGTCAAGGTATGCTTACTTGTAGATTATATGATTGTATACCTAAAGGATCCTAAAAGGTCTGTCAGAAAACTCCTAGAGCTGATAAACACATTTAGTACAGTGGCAGAATATAAAACTAATACACAAAATCAGTAGCCTGTTTATATACCAACAACAAACATACTGAGAAAGAAGTCAGGGCAATGATCCCATTCACAATAGTGAAAAACATAAAATACCACAACAGTGAAAACCATAAAATATCTTGGAATAAATTCAACCAAGGAAGTAAAGGACTTTTGTAATAAAAATTAAGACAGTGAAAAAGGAAATTCAAGAAGATGGAAGAAGATGGAAAGACCACACATGCTCATGGGTGGTGGGATATATGTTATAAAAACTGCAATCTTGCTAAAAACAATCTATGGAGTCAGCATAATCCCTTGTAGAGCTATTGTAATAAAAACAGCGTGGTGATGATTTAAAAGCAGACTATTGGAGATCTCCCGAGACCAGCTCAGGCAAGCACAGTTAGGTGGACAGCAGCTGAGTGCTTCAGCAAGGCTGATTGTTGATTGACTTCATCTAGTTAATCCGTTAATCCAGTTGCCTTTGGCTTGGTTGGCTTCTGTGGATGTGGGGGCAGAGTCATCTTCCCAGCAGGTATTAAAGGTGGGGTTGTGTGAGTCTTGATCTGAGATCTCCCGAGACTAGCTCAGGCAAGCACAAGTGTCAGGGCGAGGGCTAAAGAGCCCACCCACAGTCGGACTTGTCTTCCCGTGTCCAGTCTCCCCTCTCCCCCCGCCAGCCCTCCTGCCAACTGAAATTATGAAGACATCTGAAGGAGGCAAGGAAAGCAAGCCTTCAACACAGTGAAGAGGCATTTAGGACCTACCTTGGAATACAGGCAAGGAGAAGCTCAAATGCCAGGAACACGAAGAAGAGACAACACAGGAAAGGGGCAGGATAATCCCGCATCAAGCTCTACCAACCCTATGGAAGATTCCTACAGTGGGATCCCCAAGGGGATGGCCCAGGACACAGATGTCAGAAACACAATTGGGAACATATTTAAAGAACTACAACATTATAAAGAGCAAATCAAAGAACTAAGAAAAGAGAATGAAGAACTCAAGAAGGACCTAGAGAGAGAGAATGACAAACTCCAGAAGGAACTGGAAACACTGAAAAGATCCCATGCTGATAAAGATAAGGAAACCAACCAGCAAAGCAAAGAGCTACAGGAAGAGATTGAGAAGCTCCAAAAAGAAGTAGAAATACTAAAGAAATCAGAAGAAGAAATGAAAAAGGAAATCAAACACTCATCCAATCAAGAGGAAAGGAGTGGATAAAGCCTCAGAAGCAGAATGGAGGAAGCAGAACAAAGAATATCAGA
>VZQC01001486.1:1251545-1267756 GCA_009823505.1 Rhizomys pruinosus | reverse complement strand
TTTCAACTGTGTTATGTCATGAAAGGTTTTTTTCTCCTTCAATTATATGCGAGCATGTTTTGGCTGGGTATAGTAACCTGTTGGCATCTATTGTTTTAACACTGGGAATGCTTTGCTTACTCAGGTTCTTCTTGCTTTTCATAGTTTTGCATTGGAAGTTCAGTTTGTAATTCTCGAAGGTTTCCCCTTATAAGGTCACTGTGTTTTCCTCTTGAGGCTTTGAGGTTGGTCTTTGTTTTGGGTGGCTACAATGTTAAAATAGATGTGGCATGAGAGTTCTTTTCTGATCTGTCTGGTCTTTGGGTTCTTCATCTTGTATTTGTTATGTTATGTACCTTTTTTAGGTTTGGGGAAGTTTTCATATATTATTCTTTTGAAGACTAATCAATACCGTATTCCTCTTGGGGTTCTTTCGCTTCCTCTACGATGAATTAGGAGGTTTGATCTTTTCATAGTGTCCCAAGTTTCCTGGTTGTTCCAGCACTTTTGTGTAAATTTTTAAATGGTTTATCATAAATCTTTACCTTGAGGTTTATCGTTGTTCTGTGTTTATCTTCCAGGTCTGAACTTATTATATATAATAAAAAATAAAATAATTTAAAATGAACATAAAATACAAACGAGCCAATTAAAATTGGTGCAAAGAACTAAACAGATCTCAAAAGATAAAACAAAAATGGCTGAGAAATATATTTTCTAATGTTCAAATCTTTGCCATCAGGGAAATACAAATTAAAACTAATTGATGTGCTATCTTAGCCCAATCAGAATCACAGTCAGATACAAAAAACAAACAGTCACAAATACTGATTATGAAGCTGGAAAAGGTAAATATTTTGCTGGTGGGAGTGAAAATTGGTGTCTCCATTAGGGAAATTAGTGTGGAGGTTCTCCAAAAAGCTAAAGTTAGAACTCCAGCCAGGACTATTGGGTATATACCCAAAGGAACCTGTATCCTAGTAGAGAGATGCCTGTTAATCCATGTTGATTGCTGTCCTATTCACAATAGTCAGAAAAAGGAAACAACCTAGGTGTCCATCAATGGACGAGTGGATAATAAAAGATGACACTTTTACGTGGTGAAGTATTACTCAGCTTTTAAGAAAAATTAAATAATGCAGTTCTCAGTTAAATGGATGGAACAAGAAGCAGTTGTCCTCAAAATAAGGTAACCCAGACCCAGAAAGACGAATGTTGCCTTTTCTTTTTCAAAAGTGGATATTGTCTTTGAATCCTTACATATATGTATTTCAACTGAGAAACAATACTTAGATACCGACGAACTATAAAAGGGACTGTGGAGACTTCTTCATAGAAAGAAACACAGAATACAGCAATATAAATGGGAAAGTGGAATAATAGATGATTTTAATGGTATGGGGAATTGGAGGGCCAGGCAGAAGGAGTATGGGGGGGTTAATTAGCACTAAAGACCTTTTGAGAGAGTCATACAAAAACATAGTATAACACTTTATTTTATTACTTACATATAGAATACAAAAAGATTTTAAATGTAGTTACCTTTCACCTGTGGCTCAATGACCTTAATGGACAACATCGGTTAGTAAATCAATAGCCCAATGCCAGACATGGGCTCTCTCTTTTTAGGTTGTTGACTAGAAATAACCATAGGCCCTCAAATAATATTGACTATTGCTGTTGCCTTTGGTTACCCACCAGAAGTGGACAGTAAGAACTTATTGCTAAGGACACCCCATACCTGAGTTGTAGAACAAACAAGGAGAAATTGAGCTGGGACAGACCTTGAAGGTACATCTGAGTTGGGCAGTTTTCAAAGTACGAGAAAGCACTATGATTTTTGCCAGCAGAGAAAGGCAATCATCAACCTTACCTACCTGTGAACATTGAAATATACAAGAACTGACCTGGAAAAATATACTCACTGGTACAATAGTGCTGCAAATAATATAGGACTAAGCAACCACCTTTAAGTTGGTTTTACGGTCTTCTTGATATGATGGAGTTTATAGCTTACACTATCATCAGTGCCCAGAACTTACAGCTAGACATGTCACAGACCATAGGAGAGAACCTACTACTATAATTTTAGTAAATATTTATTATGTTAAACTGACTCATAATGACTTATTTTTATATCCATATATTAGTGAATCTCTCAACCCTCACCAAAGAAACTTCATGTAGTAGATTGTGGCAATAAAAAGATTCCCAACTGGTTAGTGTGGAGAGAATGAGAGGCTGTAGGATGTTTAGCCTCCAATGGATATCATATCACATCTTTTCCTTCCAAGGCTCAGGACTCCTTGTGGAGGAAGGAACAGAAAAATTATAAGAGCAAGAGGTGATGAAGGAATACAAGGAAACTGTTGTCTGGACACCACAGGGTAGTTACATATATGAACCCACAGCATGGATGAAAGTATGCAGAAAACCTGTGCAAACTCAAGTGGGATGGTGGCCCAGCATGGGCAGGGAGTGGGCCACAGGTCTCACTGAGGATCTACTTGCAACTGGGTTATACTGGGAGAGGAAGAGTCAGTTTTCCTTATTGCTATGATACCTGGCAAGTTGACCAGATTTTAAAAGATAGACACATACCCAAGACCACTTGAGAAAATGGTTAGATTAGCTATCCCTTTAACAACAATAACAAAAAGGATAACAATAGAGGACATGAAGTCAGGGGAACAGTACAGTGTGAGTGGAAATGGGGGAAGGGTCTGAGTATGATTAAAAATAAATTATATAAGTACATTGCATTATTCTTGAATCAATAAAATCTCAAATAAATATATAAAAGAATACATTTTTGCTAATAGTGTTTCAGAGGTGAGTGTGACTGAAATGAAATCCTAAGAAGATGGTTAGTAGGATGTGGGGTTGTTTCCTGCTGGAAGATATGATAACCAGAAACAAGAATGGAGCCGAAGCACGCAGAGACCAATTCTTGCATTTGTCTCTCACCTTTACCTACATCTTCACTGTGGATCTGTCCTCACTGCTGCTCATCTGGGAGGCTGGTCAGTCTGGACTGGGAACACATGCTCTTCTGAATTAGACTTACCAGTGGGAAGGTTCATTAGAATAACAGAGTAGTAGAGAGCTAGGTCAGGAACTTTGCTTAGAGTTAAACCATGTATTTGAAGTTATGGATGTAATTCTATGAATTATCTTCTTATGTGTAAGTAAAAAATATCTAGTGAGTTATCTTGATTTGTGTTTATACTTCCAGGCATACTACCTTACTGAATTTGTCAGATGAAAAGTTAAGGACTGACTATTCATAAGGAAGCTGATTTTGTTTTGTTCTAAGAAATGGTTTGGTGATGGTTATTTGACTTATGAAAAACTCATCAAATGCCAGAACTTACCAAAAGAAACATAAAAAGTATTACAATCGAGTAAGTGCTGCTGAGTCCTCCTAGCTCCAGTGAAAATGTCCAAACCTATGGGCAGAGATATGGCCCTACTTAATCTTGGTAGGTCACAAAAGAAAGACATGAGGAAGAGACTTGTGGAAAAGGAAGGCAGATAAGGGTAGCAGAGCCATGAGGACCAGAATGTTCACTGTACAAGGATGCAAGATGTACATGTGAAAGTAAACTATAAAGATGATAAAAATAATAACTAAGCATTAAAATATCCAGACATCTTTTGATTGTATTAACCTTGGAATAATTCACCAAAATGTAAAATTAGTGGAACTACTGTTATTAACAGAAATGAGAAGACCTTACCTCCACCTGGATTTTCAAATGTCCAGTGCTCCCCAGTGGACAGGTAGCTGTGCTGTCAGTCACGGTTTCTAATGATTTTCAAAGTTGTAGGTCACATGCAGATGCCTCTAGTAATGTTAAGTGCTTCCTTTCTGGGGTCCAGTGTTTGTTTCTGGCATCTCATTCCAATGTATTAAACTGGCTTTGATCTTAGATTGCCATCTTTTGAAAAAAAATTTCCTGTACTCTGGTTGGAATTAAATGTACTGTGGTAAGCAATACAACAAAGCAAGTTTCTTGGAAAAAAAATAATTTTCCATTTGTATTATTCTAGTAGAAAATGATTCATTCACTGTCTTTACAAACACATCAGCACTCAGACATGAAATTTCCTTAAAAATGAACATGCAGTAACAAGAAATTTCAGCAGAATAAATATATATAATATCTTAGAAAATTCAGCGAAATATTATTGCCGTCAGATGTGGGCATACTGCTCTCTACATGCATTTGTTTTATCAGTTTAAGAAAACAGACAAACCGTGCACATGATTATGGGAATTATAATTAAATATTTAAAAAGTGTAACTGAAAGTCAACTAGTTTAGAATAATTACATGAGAATTTTACCTGTTCTGCAAGTACAATACCTGTAACAAGCCAACGTTCTTATAACAAGTGTCCTGCATCTCCATGGTGTGTAAGGAAATTGAGAGTCAAAAGGAGAAAAATAAAAGTTTGTGTTATTAAATGTAGTCATTTTCTCATTGAGGAGATTTGGTAAAACACTGTGAAATGCTCAGCCTTCTTCAAAAGCATATGGCTTAAATGTATAAAAATATTTTCACCTCAGTTCCTCTCTGATTCTATGGCTGCCATTCTAGAATAATGTACTTCTCTGTATCAAAATACTAAACAACCAGCTAATTCATCAAACATCCTTTAATAAGTCACAAAATTTCAGATGTTAAGTTTAAAATGACAATAAATTACATAAAAGATTATTTTGAGAAAAATTTATAATCATGTACAATCATTTTAAGGATTTTTAACATTTTAAAAATAAAACTTGGTAGCAATATTGTATCTAATAATGCAGAAAAGTTCTGTTGGATTTGGTTTCTTTTACATAAAAATATCATATGTTATTATAAATATAAGACATGACACAATCATTTATCTTAATAAGTGGTATGTGAAGAGCTGAAAAATATTTCTTCACAAAAATTTGCCTGGGATCATTTGACAATGTTTAATAATTTTGCCTAAATTATGAACAAGTATTCACTTTGTCAAATTTTCAAAATCAAATTTAATTACATTAGAAGACATCCATCATGCTGTGACATTATATTATATCTTCATTTGTTTTACTTCCAAAATGTTTATGTAAAATATACATTGTTTCACTCTGAATTAAATTATCACAGTCCTAGCATCATTATTCATTTAACAGAGAAATAAAAGTATAAAACATTTCTTTTTCCTATCATCTAGATTACATATAATCTGATTATGGTTCAGACTTTGTTCATAAAATAGTCTTCACACTCAGAAACACAGAGAATTGACACAAAATTGAATGAGTTAAAGAGAAGGATGGAGACATTGTTCAAATTTATATGAATACAACCTGAAGGTGATGGCTAGATGCTGATTGATGTTTTAGAAGCTCTGACACATCTCAAGATTAAAAATTGGTTTTGAAAATGCCAGCTGTCTGCCAACAATACCTGAGAACTAAAGACAACTTTGCTGAGTATTTTCTTGATCAAGTATAATATGTCAGACTTGAAATTGGCTACACTTTGATTCATCAGTCTCAAAACTGCTAGCTCTGAGGTAAAAATAAAATCATAAAAATGTTATATTGGGAACTTCAAGATTCTTTTATTGGATTTTATTTTTCTTTTTTGAATAGAATCAATAGCAAAAGGACACTATTTCCATGATGCCTAGATTACACAACAATCATAGAACATTAAGGTTGTAAAAGATTCAGAATTATATTCAAACAATTCACCAAATAGTTCGCAATTAAAATTCCAATGGGGCGAACTATAATTTTGCCAGATGTTTAAAAGGTAATCAGAAAAGGACAGTAATTACATTAATAGCAACTCACACAAACTAAAAATCCCATGAGAAATCCAAACACTGACTTCTAATGTAGCTTGACCTGTTATTTCAGTGTCTGCTGCAAAACTAGAAAATATTTTTTCACCTTTGTCAGTACAAAGACAGACAGGTATAATTCTCATGGGGCAAGTAACATAGATCCATTACTATTAATAGGATCTCAACTAATGTTTATCAAAGGATGAGTCTGTATTATGCAGTGGGGTCTACTGTAATGTATGGAAGAGAAAGGCAGAAGAGTGTGTCAAAATTTGAGAGACAAAGTGGACAGGGCAGTCAGAAGCATGGAGGGAATTACCTCACTGTTGATTGTTCTGTTGATAGAACAAAACCTTGAGCTCTGGACATCTGAAGATAGCCTATGGAGCAAATGCAACGATTCACCTTGACCACGGCAACAAATCCAGCAATCACATTTCTGTTGTGAAGAGTGACTGGATTCTTTCAACAACTTGACAGAAAAAGGAGATGGTTGGCTTATTAGCCAGAACTATGCCCCCTGCATCATCATCTCCCCACCTAGAGGACTAGGCTCAGAATGCCCTGTTCAGCCTCTGGACCAGCCTTCTGATTTAAATGGAATCTGGTCCCCTGCATCACCATTTCCTCACTCAGTCCTAGCTGTGAGTGCTTATCTCACACATGAGGCCAGGTTGGAATCACCCCTTCCCTTGCAATAAACATTCGGAATTTAGCATTTGAGCCTAAGAACAATGTATTATTCAGACCTGATCTGAAATCAACCAGAAAAACAAAGACAAAAACAAAACCAAGATTCCACTCAACAAAGGTAGGCTAGAATTTCATATCAGACACACAACCAATTAAAGAAAACTATTTCTACAAAGGTGACATTGCAAAAATACACAAAATGTGAAAAACCAAGATTATATGTTCCCATCACAACACACTAGTTCTGTAGAAATGTTCTACAATTTTAAATTTAAAATTCAGAGGAACCCAAGAATTTAGAAGAATCATAAACAGGAACAAAGAATGCAAAAGAGTTTAAAGAACATATAACACCTCATTGAACTCAAAGAGGATAGGAAGAAGCTCCTGGCTAAACCTCAAGAAAATATGTACATTCAACTGAAAGAAATGAAAAAGATAATGCAGGATTTGAAAAGATATTTCTAGAAAGAGATAGAAATTTTGAAGAAAACTAAAATTGAAATGAAGATGGAGTTGAAAAACTCAACCCAAATAAAAAAAACAAGGGCAAAATTCCTATCAGCAAGGTAAATCAAGGGGACAGTCAACATCAGGATATAAAGATAAAGTAGGAGAATTGGACTGATAGAGCATGAATTAAAAAGAAAACAAAACAAGAGGAATGCAATATGTGGGAAATCTGGAAAGACAAATTCTATAATTTACACACAAAGAGAAGCAGCTCAGGACAATGGCACTGACAAGACTCAATGGGATTATAAAGAAAAAAGACATACCCATGCATCACTGGAAAAACAGTAAATGTACAGAACAGGAGGACATTGAAAGCTGAAAGAGAAAACCAACGAGTTACATATAAAGGAAAATCCATCAGCATAACATCAAATTTTCAATGCAAACTTTCAAAGACAGAACAGCCTGAAACAATCTATTCCAAATTTCTCAATAAACGAATATCTACCCAGACTACTGTGTCCAACAAAAGAAAAATCTTCCATGATATGAATAGAAAAAAAAATCCATTTCCACCAAACTAGCCCTACAGAGACTATTGGAAGCAATATGCAAGACTGAAGAAATAACCGTAAACAAGTTGACACGGAAAGCAAACAAATGAAGCAATGATTACAAAAAACACAACATAGGTGTGAGGGGAAAATACAGAAAGGAAAGTCATAATAATGAGCACAGTTCTTTCAACAATAATGAAGCATCAATGGACTCAACTCCACAATCAAAAGATTCAGGCTAGTTAATGGATCAAGAAAGAAAGAAGACCAGTCCTTTTGTTGCATATAAGAAACTCATCTTATATTTTTCACACAGGGTTGCTTTAGCTATTCAGGGTCTTTTGTTTTTCCATATAAATTTAATGATATTTTTTCAAGTCTGTGGGGATTTTGATTGGGATTGCATTGAATCTGTCTATTAATTTGGGTAGAATGGACATTTTTACTATATTAATTTTCCCAATCCATGAGCATGAGAGGTCTTTCCATCTTTCGATGTCATTTTCAATCTCCTTCAGGGGTTTAAAATTTTTGTTGTAGAGGTCTTTGGTATCCTTGGTTAGGTTTGTTCCCAGGTATTTTACTATTTTTGAGGCTTATTATATTCCTCCACTTGTTTATTGCTGGTGTAAAGAAAGGCTACTGAGTTTTCTAGGTTAATTTTGTAGTAGCCACTTTATTAAAACTGTTAATCTTTTCTAGAAGTTTTCTGGTGGAGTTTTTAGCATCCTTTAGGTAAACATATCATCTGCAAAAAGGGATAGCTTAACTTCTTTTCTGATTAGTACTCCTTTAATTTCCTTCTCTTGTCTTATTGCCCTAGCAAGTGTTTCAAGCACTATGTTGAAGAGGATTGGCCATAAGGGGCAGCTTTGCCGGGTTACCACCTTTAAGGGAAATGGTTCCAGTTTTTCTCCATTTAGGATGATGTTGGCAGTGGGTTTGCTATACATGACTTTGATCATGTTGAGGAATGTTCCCTTCAGTCCAATTCCCTCTAGGACTTTAAACATGAAGGGATGCTGGATCTTGTCAGAGGCATTTTTCTCCATCAATTGAGATAATCCTGTGGTTTTTGTCTTTCAGTCCATTTTTGTGTTTTATGATATTTATTGATTTAGGTATGTTGAACCATACCTGCAACTCTGGTATAAATGCAACTTGATAATGATGGATGATCTTTCTGATCTGGGTCTGTATGTGATTTTCAAGTATTTTGCTGAGAATTTTTGCATTTATGTTCATTAATGAGATGGGTCTTTAGCTTTCTTTTTTGCTTGTATCTTTGCCTGGTTTGGGTATTAGAGTGATGTTGGCCTCACAGAAGGAGTTTTGGAGAATTCCCTCTGTATCATTCTGAACAGTTTGAATAGCAATGGATGTAGGACCTCTTTAAATGTTTTATAGAATTCTGCCTTGAAACCATCTGGACCCTGGCTTTTTTCAGTTGGGAGGTTTTGTATTACATCTTTAATTTCCTCAAATATTATGGGTCTGTTTAAACTGTCAATCGCTTCTTACTTAAGCTTAAGACTATATTACAGGGCCATAGTCATAAAGACAGCCTGGTAATGGCACAAGACCCCTTGACCAATGGAACAAAATTGAAGATCCAAACTTGAGTTCATACATTTCAGCCACTTCATATTTGATAAAGGAGCAAAAAACCTCAATGGAGGAAGGATAGCATCTTCAGAAAATGGTGCCAGCAAAATTTGATCACCATTTATAGAACAAAACTAAACCCCTACCTCTCAGTCTGTACAAAACTAAACTCTAAGTGGATCAAAGATCTCAACATGAAACCTTTCTATTACTGAAGGTAATAGAAGAAAAAGTTGTCAACGATCTACAAGACATAAGTGTATGAAATGACTTTCTAAATCAGACAGCCACTGAGTTGGAAACAAGGTCAACAGTAGACAAATGGGACCTCATTAAATTCAAAAGCTTCTGTATAGAGAAAGAAACAATCAAAGAAGTGAAGATAAAACCCACAGAGTGGGAGGAAACCTTCACCAGTGTTAAATCTAACAGAGCATTAATGTCAAGAATATATAAACTACCCCAAAAACAAAGAAGTAAGAAAACAAATGACCCACTCAAAAGATGTAGTAAAGAGCTGAACAAACACTTCATAAATGAGGAAGTAAATATGGCTGAGAAACGTCTTAAAAAGTGTTCAACATTGCTAATAATTAAGGAAATGCAAATTAAAACCATTTTAAGATTTCATCTTACTCCAGTAAGGCTGGCTATGATCAAGAAAACAAAGGACACCAAATGCTGGAGAGGTTGTAGGGAAAGAGGAACACTCATCCACTGCTGGTGGGAATGCAAAATCATACAACGCGTGTGAAAGCAGTGCAGAGAACTCTTAAAAAGACTGAAAATGAATCTACCACCTGACACAGCCATACCACTCCTGGGTATATACTCACAAGACTCATCCTATTGCATCCCCATGTTTATTGCAGCTCTCTTCACAATAGCAAAGAGCTGGAAACAACTCAAATGACCTCAGCTGATGAGTGGATGATAAAAATGTGGTACATCTACACAATGGAGTACTATTCAGAAAGTTGACATCATGAACTTTGCAGGTAAATGGATGGAGCTGGAAGCCATTATGCTAAGTGGAGTAACACAGTCCCAGAAAAACAAAGGTGAATATTTTCCCTCATCTGTGGATGCTAACACCAAATCCCCCGTTAAAAGGCAAACTGAACAACATTATTGTTATATTTCTGTTTATCTGAAAGCAACTATGTTGTTATAATGTAAGTCTCCCAATGGGCTCTAGAATCCACCCACCACTTATTTTTAGACTCTGTAATTACTGTATATGGGTGGAAAGCATGCATCCATATTTTAGACTAATCTAAAATTAGTGGAGGGATATGTTAATTCCTAAACATAAAAAAAGAGAGAAAGATACAGGACAGTTATGGCAGAATGCATGATCTGGGGTGGGGTGGGCGGGAAGGAAAGAGGACTATGCCTAAACTGAACTGAAAAGTGATGTCTGAAATATACAAAGCATCAATAAAAGCATTAAAAAAGGAAACTCATTTTACATTCAAGGGGAGGAACAACCAGAGTGTGAAAGGAAGGAAAAAATAAAATACATTCCAAGCAAATGGGATCTGGAAACAAACAGGTGTTGCTGTCTTAATATCATACAAAAGAGACCTCAAACTAAAATTAATCAGAAGAGTTAAATGAGGTTGCTTAATTCTGTTCAAGGAAAAAATAAACCAAGAAGTCATTGCAATCATAAGGCACCAAACTCTGGTTTACCCAAATTTATAGAAAAGCTACTATTGGACACCAACCCACAGATTAATCCCAAATCACTAAAAACAGGTGATTTCACATGCTTTCTCCAATATATAGGTCATCTGGACAGAGAATAAACAAAGAAAATTTTGGATTAAATACAGGAGTGGGTATCAACCTACAGAATATTCCATCCACATACCAGAGGTACATATTCAGCTCATAGAATTTTCTATAAAATAGGCCACATACTGGGGCACAAAACAAACCTCAGAAAATATGAAAAAATTGAAATATTTCCATGTATCTTATCTGACTGAAACACAATAAAGCCTAAAATCAACAGCAAAAGGAACAAATGCATGGAGATTAAACAATGTACTACAGAGTAATGAATACATCAAAGAAGAAATCAAGAAAGAAGCAAAAAATATTCCAACAACAAAATGAAAGGGAAAACAATTCAACAACATCTTTGAGATAAAATGAAAATAGTCCTAAGAGGGAAATGTATGGTCCTAAACACCTACATAAAAAATCAGAAAAGCTCTATACCATATTTCAAACTATACCACAGGGCTATAGTCATAAAAACAGCCTGGTACTCATAGAAAAACAGACTTGTAGACACCAATGGAACAAGACTAAAGATCCAAACTTGAGCACATACAATTTTAGCCACCTCATATTTGACAAAGGGGCCAAGAAGACTCAATGGAGGAAAGACAGCATCTTCAGCAAATGGTGCTGGCAAAACTGGATAACCACTTGTAGAAGAATAAAACTAAACTCCTACCTGTCAAATTTTTGTTTGTTTGTTTGCTGTATCAAATGTACAAAATGTACAAAATGTACAAAAAAAACTACCCTGTACAAAAATTAACTCTAAATGGATCAAAGACCTAAATATGAAAACTGAAACTCTGTAAATGATAGAAAAAAATTTTGGCAGTAACCTATAAGACATAGGTGTAGGAAAAGACTTTCAAAATCAGACCATATTTACTTCACAAATGAAGTAAATATGGCTGAGAAACATCTTTTTTATTAATTTTATTTATTTATTTTCCATGTGTATAAAGGCACTGTCTGCATGTAGGTCTGTGCACCATCAGAAGAGGGTGTCAGATTCCCCTGAAACTGGAATTCTCCTGGAATTGGAATTACAGACGGTTCTCAGCCACCATGTGGGTGCTGGGGATCGAACCCGGGTCCTCTGCAAGAGCAGTCGGCACTCCTAACCGCTAGGCCATCTCTCCAGCCCTTAGAAACATCTTTAAAAATGTTCAACATCGTTAATAATTAAGGAAATGCAAATTAAAACCATTTTAAGATTTCATCTTTGATACAGCAAACAAACAAACAAAAATATTTCATCTTACTCCAGTAAGACTGGCTATGATCAAGTGAACAAAGCATACCAAATGCTGAAGAGGTTGTGGGGAAAGAGGAACACTCATCCACTGCTGGTGGGAATGCAAAATCATACAACCCCTGTGGAAAACAGTGTGGAGAACTCTTAAAAGACTGAAAATGAGCCGACCACCTGACCCAGTCATACCACTCCTGGATATATACACAAGACTCATCCTATTGCAGAGATACATGTACATCTATGTTTATTGCAGCTCTCTTCACAATAGCGAAGAGCTGGAACCAACCCAAGTGTCCCTCGACTGATGAGTGGTTTAAGAAAATGTGGTACATCTACAAAATGGAATTCTATTCATCAATAAAGAAAGATAACATCATGAACTTTGTAGGTAAATGGATGCAACTAGAAGCCATTATGCTAAGCAAAGTACCAGTCTCAGAAAAACAAAGGAAGTATGGTGTCCCTCATTTTTGGATGTTAGCACCAAATCTTTATATGGCCAGATGAATAATTCTTTTTTCACTTTCTTTTTTTTAGTAAATATAGCATCTGATGTTACTCATCAACTTGCTATGTAATGTAGGAATGTAAAATAATATTTTTTCTTTACAACTCTACTGTCAAAATGTGAATCCATGAACACGTTTTGGAACTGATCTAGAGTTTATTTTCAGATGTCTTAACTTTGGTACATATGTGGTATGTATGTAGGTATATTTTGGAGTGATACACATTGGAAGGAACAACAGAAAATAGCAACAATAGCAACAAGACTGGGTCAAGGAACTGACTGAAGCAGTAAGACTGAGAAAACAAAAGAAAGACAGGTAAGACATAAGCTCTGGTGGGGTGGGGGTAAGAAGAGGGAATTGATTTCCCTTTGAATAAGAAATGTTGTATGAAATATACAAAGCCTCAATGGAAAAAAAGTAATAAACTCCTGACACCCCCCCCCCAAAAAAAAGCCAAGGTCAAGATGAATACACTGCTTAATAGATGAAAAGAGGGGGAGAACTCTCAAACCCTTTCCACAAAGCCAGTATTTCTCTAATAGGCAAGCCAGGTAAAGAAACAACACACAAAAAAGAAAACTACAGGCTGATATCTCTAATGAACATAAATGCAAAAATTCTAAATCAAATGCTTACAAACCAAATACAGGTGTATATTAAAAAGATCACATTGGCTTCAATCCAGAGATGCAGGAATGGTTCATTATATGTAAATCAATAAAAACGAATAAATTGTATACATGGGTTAAAGACAAAAATCACATGTTCAATAGATGCAGAAATGACCTTGACAAAAATCTAACATGCCCTCATATCAAAAGTCCTAGAGGAGGAATTGTACTGGGATGGGATGTATCTCAACAGAATTAAGGCCATAGATGACATCACAGGTTGCATCATTCTAAATGATGAAATGCTCCAACATTTCCATTCAAATATGGAAAAAGACAATGTTGTCTACACACACCTACTGTATAATGCTTAGAATTTCAGCTAAAACAATTTGATAAGAAATCAAATGGCTATTAATTTGAAAAGAAGGGAAATGAATCCTATTGCAGATGGTATATTATATACAGGAAATTGTATTTGTCACTTTTCTGTTGCTGTGCTAAAACCATGATGACCAAGGGAACTTATAAAAAGAAGAGTTTATTTGATCTTATGATTGATGGTTCCAGGGAATTAGAGTCCATTGTGGCGGGAAGCATAGCGGCTGGAGCTGGAGCAGAAAGCTGAGGTTCACATCTCACAGTGAGCACAGGAAATCAAAAGAGAGACTCTGGAGACTAGCAAGGCTTGTTAAACTCTCTAAGCCTGCCCCCAGAATGGCCACACCTTCTTTTTTTTTAATTTTTATTTTTAAGGGATTCTAAAATATAATGACACAGTTGTTTGCAGATAACATTGATGTTACTCAGTATGTCATACAATTAGGTAATTGGTGCATTTTGCAAGTATCTATGTCAAAATTTTGAACAACCCAAGGTTCCCATAGTCCAGTTGGAGAAGCTTGTATGCACAGGCATGTTGATCAATCAGGAGTCCAGACTATATTCCTGTAGTCTCATGATTCACCCCTATCTCTCCACAGCCCTTACAATCTACAAACCTCCTCTTCCACAAGTTTTTCCCTGGGCTTTGGAAAGGGGCACAAGTGGGTTGAGAAAAAAACAGTCTAATTTCTTTGAGTGTCATTTTGGACTCCGTTCTGCTTCAGTTTGTTTTCCCTTCCACGGAATTGAACCGCTTCCCAGTGATTATCTTTTTAGTCATATAACCAAAGCCTCAAGCATATTGGATGTACAGGCACTTTAGCAGTACCACTTATTATGTCAAGCTAAAGCTGTGAGCATAGACTACAGATGCTTGATGGATATGCTGAATCCAGCAACTGTGGTTTCTCTTAAAAGCGGTGATGATTCAACTCCATAAGCATTTGTTGCTCATAACATCGCCTAAACCACTAGAGGACATAAAGCTTTGTGGCATCGCTGTGAGTTATTCCTCCAAGGAGAGAGCTAATACTGTATCCAAATTAGATTTGGGTATAATATAAGACAACTCTGGCTGCCCACTGTTGCACGTATCTCAGGTGTTGAGGTGTAGCTGATGTGACTGGAGGAGTCTTGCTATGTCTCAGAGGAGAACCATATTTTGCGTTTGCTTATAGTGGCTTTGGTAATTGCTCTCGCATTTCAGAGGCCAGTTTGTACACTAGCAGTGACGTCATCATAACATTTTTTTCATGCTCACACCAGGTCTTCGACAACAGGAACTTACCACCTTTCTCCTGCATAATATGCCCACTTATAGGTCAAAAGGTCTTTATAATTTGGAGGGGCGGGTCTTGATCCCCTAGCCACACATCTCCTAGCCAGGAATAATAATTCATTGCTGATGTCAAGAGCTTTCCTGTAGTATATATTTTTCTTAATTACACACCTTATAAACACTTTACTATTAAATTTGCTCTAGATAGAGAAATATCCTTCACAGTTCCTATGCCTATCAAACAGTTAATACGTTATGCCAATGTTTTATACGAAAATACCACTGTAACAATTGGCTCGTAGTTTCAGTAGGGCAGTAGTGTCATTACCAATCATGTTTTTCTGTTTCCTATAAAACGGGGATAGAGAAGGTTTCTCAGTCATTAGCCTTATTAACAGTAACCCCACCATTATCAGAGAGATGCTCAGTGCCAGTGACTCAGGCAGTCTGAGGTTCCTCATTTCCTTAAATGTTCAGATAGGTGTCAACTTTTCTGCTGGCATTCCCCAGTGATCCTGCACAGCCATAAGTGGTATGATTTTCAGGCATTTAGATTGTATTTTCTAACCTGCTGGGGAACATAAAAATTCTCGTCCCATTGTTTTCAAGATCAGAAAAATATTGAAAAATTTACAATAGGATTGGAACAACGAGTTTTCAATTTGTATCCAGAAAGGATAGTACCCCACCTCCATCCTCCCTCTTTTTTTTTTTTTTTTTTTTTTTTTTAGGTTTTATGGGATTTTGCACCTATTAGTGCCTAAGTCATATTACACTATACCCATAAAACAGGAGCCAAGGCATAAGCTTTCATTAAATTTACCAAAATGATTCCTCATTGCTGTATAGCCTACTTATTTGGACGGAAAATTTAAGCTTGTCCTTTTAAATTCCTACAAAGTAAAAGAAAGTGGTACTGCTTAAGGCTGATGTTCTGTAATTCAGAAGAAAAGATTATTTTAGGCCATTTTATACCTTAACCTGATACAACAATTATAAATAAAGACCAATTAACATTTTATAATCTCCCAATTAGTCAAATTTCTACATTCCACCAAACCTACACCTAAATTTCTATTAATCTAAACAATTCATTACGCCTTAAATATCTATACTTGGTGGATAAAGCTTGGGCAGAGTTGAGTACCTGCATAAATAATTACCCAATAAACACTTTGCTTGTAACGCTATATGACTGGACTAAACTTCTACTTAATTGGTAAATAAACATTAAGCTTAATCTCTTTTA
>VZQC01001486.1:1173751-1242528 GCA_009823505.1 Rhizomys pruinosus | reverse complement strand
GGGGGGGGGGGATACGCCTGGCTTAGCCGGAGCCAGACCCGAGCTCAGGACCGCTTCCAGCTGTGAGGGGGGAAGGGTGACCCGCCGGGCTGAGGACACGAACCTAGCCCCCGCCAACCACCTGGCCCTCCACCACCGACCAGAAATCAATTGTCCAGCACCACAAAAGTCACTCTGCCCTAAGCTTTTACCTGTCTAGAGCCGTGTCAGACGGCTCCAAGTGTTCCTAACAGGTCTGGACCCGGAGTCCAAACACACGACCCTACTACGGCTGAGTCAGGAACCCGAGTGAGCCAGACCCAAGCTGGCCACACCTTCTAAGACCTCCCCAAACAGTGCTACCAACTGGGGACAAAAATGTCTGAATACTTAAAGCCTATGGGGGACATTTTCACTCAAACTACCACAGAAATCTCCCAAAGATCGACTAGAAAAATCATAGAAATGACTAACACATCCTTAGAAATGGCAGGATACAAAATCAATTTAGGAAAACAACCATAGTTTTTATATAGGAATGACAAGTATTCAGAGAAAGAGACCATGGAAATATTCCAATTCACAGTAGCCTGTAAAAATTAAAATGAGGAATAAATCCAACTAAAGAATTGAGAAAGTTATACAGTGAAGAAAATAATGCAGGAAGATACTAGAAGATGTACATAATTCCCATACTCATGGAGTAGTAGAATTAAGATTGTGAAAAATGGCAATTCTACCAAAAGCAATTTAGAGATTCAGTGCAATCCAAATAAAAATCCCCAGGACATTCTTCACAAAAATAGAAAAAAAAATCCTAAAATTTATAAAGAAGGACAACTCAGAGAGGCAGAGCTATCCTGAGCAAAAAGAATATAGGTGGAGGGATTACTATACCAGGTTTCAAACTACATTTCAGAGCTATCATAATAAAACAGCATGGCACTGGCAAAACAAACAAAAGCCAGATGAGTAGATTGGAAAAGAGAAGACTCCAAAATAAATTCACACAAATACATCCACCTGATATTTGATAAAATGTGAAGAATATGCATTGGAGTAAAGACAATCTTTTAAGTGATTTTTTATTGAATTTATGTGTACTTCATACAGAGCACCTTAATCGTCTCTATATCCCCTTCCCCATTGGCACCCTCCCATTGCCCTCTACTGGATTCCACGTATTCTTTCACTGATGTTAATACTTATCTAGTCAAGTTAGTGTCCCTAAATATCCCTCAGTGCAACTCCATAAACTGAGATCTACTTAACCTATCTGGATCAGATTTTATGAAGATAAAGTCTTCTTCACACAATAATAATAAGCTGCCAATAGTTCTTCAGCTAAGACCAGACACTGCTGCTCATTTCCACTGTTCTTTAACAAATGGTATTGGGAAACTGGATCCTCACATGCTGAAGAACAGAATAAGACCCCTATCTATAACCCTGCATAAAAATAAACTCTAAGTGGAAAAAGATCTCCATGTGAAACCTTAAATGCTGAAACTGTTAGAAGAAAAAATAGTATTCTACAAGATATAGGTACATAAAAATACCTTTCTATGTTGGACTGCATTTGCTCAGGAATTAAGACCAACCATTGACAAATGGGATTTCATTAATAAACATCTTCCGTACAGCAAACAAAAATGACCAATAGAGTGAAGAGTCCACAGAGAAGAAGAAAACTTTTGCTAGTGACCCCTCCGATAGAACATTGATTTCCAGAATATACAAAGAATTTGAAAATCAAAGAATCAAGAAAATAAATGGCCCAATTTAATAAAATGTGCTATTGCTGTAAACAGAGAATTTTCAAAAGAAACCATAATAATGGTTAAGAAATACCTTCAAGTGTGCAACATGCTCAGTAGTTAGTGAAATAGAAATTAAAACAAATTTAAAATTCCATCTTACCCTAGTCAGGATGACTAAGGTCAAGAAAATAACAACAAATGCTGGTGAGAATGTGGGAAAGGGGAACCTTCATTGACTGTTGGTGGGAGTGTGAGCTGGTGCAGCGACCATGGGAACCAGTGTGGAGAACTCTTAAAAAAATAAAGGATATCTACCATATGATCCTGCTGTATCACTTCTTGGCATATACCCAAATGACTCAATTTTCTACTGCTAAGATAGTTTCTCAGCCATGTTTGCTGTTGATTTTTTCACAATAGTTAGGAAATAGAGGCATCCTCAATGTCTTTTAGCTGTTGGCCAGGTAATAAAATGAGATATTTACACACAAGAATTGTATTTAGGTTAAAAACGAAAAAAAAAAATGAAATAACATTTGAGGGAAATGGGTAGAGCTAAAAACTATTACACTGACTGAAGTAATTCAGACTCAGCAAAACAAGCAACACATGTTCTGTCTTTCTTGGACCCCATCTTTATATTGGCATGTATTCTGAAGTAACTGCAGGAGCAAGGAAAACAGAACAAATCAGTGTGCAAAGAGGGGAAGAAGGAGCTAAAGAAAAGTGAGCTTATGTATTATCATGGAGGAAATGGGGAACATGGGGGTAGTGTACCTGGGGAAGGGAAAGGTAGAGTTACATAGGGAGAGAGGAAACAGAAAGAAATAGTACTTAGGTGGTGTAAAATTCAAACAAAAATATATCATTTCAACAGGTTGTCGTATTTGTAGAGCTGAAGGATATATATGAAAAAGTCACCATGCCAGGCAATGGAAACTTCACTTCAACTGGTTGGTTAGGATGATCCAAGAAACTTCTAAAATAGTATAGGGTATTGACACAGTACTTGATTGCCTCCCAGAACTTGAAGTTAAGGCTGTGTTAATGTAGACATGACATACTTTACACACAGGCCTTGGAGCAATATAGCTGGAACTGAGCCAGAAACCTCAACACCCCACCCCCACACCAAAAGATTATCTATCATAGAATGAGAAGTTGCTATGCAAGCTGTCAAGGGAGACAACTAGCCAATGATCCTACCCAGCATTTCTTAAGTCCATGAATGGCAACAGTGGCCAGATCAGCAATTTATCTCTATTGGTCAGTAGTGGCACTTATATCTTGTAAACAATTATGTAATGAGACTTAAGCCTTGTTCAATAGGCTTGTTACTATAAATATAACCAAGTATACATAGTTGGAGATGTTATACATATTACAGAGGAACCTACTACTGTCATTTTCTAGACCAAAATAATTTCTTACTATGTTCTAAATATGTTTTATTATTCATTGCCAAATATAACTCCCACTCCACATTAAAGAAGCTTCTTTGTGCAACCTATGAAGTCTATTACAATGTTCCATAACTGTTCAAAATGCATAGCACAAATGACTGTGAGGTTCCCAGCCTTAAGTGATACATCTTCAATGCAATCTTTATATCCGAGATTCAGAAAATATTTGGGAAGAGGGCCTAGAAAGATTGTAAGAGCTGCTTCTAGTTAATGTATTCTAGAAATGATGGGGAGGATAAACCCATGAAATCTCCAGTGTGGTAGTCTACCACTATCTCCATAATAACAAAATCCATTGATAGGCTAAGACAGATTCAGGAAATTCCATGAGGTAGAACCTCAAAATCAAGAGCTACAAGGCAGTCAATGGATGTTGATGGATGTTGAGGGAGGAAGAATGATTTTTCTCCATGGACTCACTCCCTGAGAGGTAATCTAGACCTAAGTTGGCAACACACACACACACACACATATATATATATATATATATATATATATATATATATATATATATCTCTTTTCTTATATATATTTATATATATATATATATATATATATATATATATATATATATTTATGTGTGTATGTATAGGTTGCAATAATAATTTAAAAAGAGGGCATTGCACGACACGGATGCACAAACCTACATGCAGACAGTACATTCATACACATACAAAAAATAAATAAAATTTAAAAAAAGAGGGCAAGAAATTGTGAGGTAATGGGACAGATATGGGAGGAGGTGCTGGGGACTCAGAGGGATAGAAACAATGCAATTATAATACTCATAATGAACTTTCAGATTTTTATTTATGGCATATTCATTTTCATTCTACTGACAATGTTTTCATTTTCTCCTTTGGTTTCTTTTAAATTATGAATTATATTCATTTGTGGGGAGATGTCTCTTTTCTTTTGTGTCATTTTTCTTCTTTCTGAAGAGTTTGATCATTTGGCATGGTGTTGTCTACTGATGGGCTCCTTCAGGTTTGAAGTTAAAAAAATCATTCTGGGGGACTGGAAAAAAATGGTCCACCAGTTTAGAGTGCTTACTGCCCTATTAGACGTTCCATGTTCAGATTACAGCACATTCACACGTGTGCACATGCACGTGCACACACACACGCACACACAAATAATAATTCTTAAAAAATATTTTGCATTCCTTATGTAAATATGTTTTGGATTTTATAAAATTCAGAGTGGTATATCCTCTTAATATTTTAAAAAGTATTTCTTTACTGTTTTCTTCAGTATATTTGTAAATGGGAACAGTCCCATCCTTATTTATTCTATGTGGATTTTATGCACCTCTGTTACATAATTTTTTTCTCTTTCCCACTGGTTTTGACAAGTTAGAAGTTTAAAGGCAATGGTGACACTTTCTTCATCTTATGGGTGGTTTATGTACTTTGAGGTTCACTAGGCAACTTGAATATATGGATTTCATAATTTTTAAAAGTAAATTTGGGTTCAAGGCCAGCCTGGTCTACAGAGTGAGTTCCAGGACAGCTGGGGCTACAGGGAGACCCTGTCTCAAAAAAGACCAAAAAAAAAAAAAAAAGTAAATTTGAAAAAGTCCGTCATTTCTTTTGAGACTCTCCTTTGAGTTCCAATAATAAGCAGTCAGTTCTGACATTACTTTAGACTGCACTATCTTATCTTCATGCTAAGCTTTTCCTCTATAGGTAAAAGTTATTTCTCAGTCTTTACTTATTTTCCAAATTATATGTGTATGAGAGTTTTGTCTGCATGGATGATCATGTGCAGTACATGTGGAGCCCAGAAGAGAGCATTACGGTCCCTGAAACTGGAGTGACAGACAGTTGTAGGTCATTATTTGGGTGCTGGGAATTGAACCCTGTTCTTCTTCAAGAGCAGAAAGTGCTTCTCCCTGTGGAGCCATCTCTCCAGCCCCAACCTTTACTTGATTTTAAACATATAGGATGTAATTTAAAGAATATTAATTTTTCCACTATGTCTACCAGCTGTGTCTAATAATTTACCTATTCCATGCATCATAAGAGTGTTCTATTTTTACTGCTTTCTGGGCTTGTTAATGCTTATTCAATTTTAGTCATACTGAATTGTACCTTTTGTGGATGATATGAATTAAATTACTATAGGTAATCGAGTTTTGTTAGGATTAGGATAATTTTATGACAACCATTCAAAGGTCCTACTACTACTTTTAAGATTTGGTAAGATGGATCAGTACTGTGCAGGACTACATGGATATATTGACAGATATTCTATGTGGATGCACCTGAGTATTTCAGTCATTGCCCTTGAATGATAAGGGTTTTCACTGTATTAGATGGATGGAGGCACGTAGCTCCATCTTTCTGTGAGCCTTGGCGACTGTTCCATTTAGTCATTTAGATTATTATCTTCAAGCTTGGATCATTTCATCACTTGTGAGATGATTCTGGTGAAATCACAAGGGGGGCCTTCTGCAGTTCTCTACCATTCCTTGATCTGAACTACCACTCTCTCCTTCAGTTCTCTAGTCTGTGATCTCCAGCTTGTTCTCAGATCCTCAGCAATAGCTATGAATCCAAGGAGACTGCAGTGCTTGAGTTACTCCCCTATCCATGAACTGGGCAAGAAATTCCAGATAGAACTCCTGGACTTCATTACTCTCTTCATCCCTTGCATTTCTCTCGAGTCGCTGTCCTGGGTTCCTGGAAAAATCATACACATTAATTGTTATTAATTTTTTCTGTATTTCATAAAGGAGATTCTTCTGAATACTGCCTTGGCTGGAACTAAAAGTCTGCATAATTTCTAGAAGTTCCACGACTGATAAGTTAATTCTCCATCACTATGGGATTCAACAATGTGCTGACTTGTGATTTCAAAGGCAGAATATTTCCTCTACAGCTTTCATTTTAATATGTAAATCTTCATCATTGAAGAAGCATTCCTTAAAGATATACCACTTTTTCTTGCTTTTGTTCCTGGAACCTAGCAAAATGCCTACAATATAGTTTTTTGATTGAAGGTTCAGTGAATAAAATACCAAATGAAAACACACATAAGAGAAAATTTTAAAAAATAAAAGTAGAGTCTGATGTTAGACTTATTTCTATCACGGACTGAATGTTTGTGCTTTCCCTAAATTTCTACATTAAATCTGTACCTTTGAATGAGGCTCTGATTGGATATGAGGCCTCTGAGAAAGTAATACAGGTTCAGTTTGACTATAAGAGTTGAGCCATGATTGGGGAGGACTTCTGTACTAGACAGCTTTAGTGTCAACTTGGCATACCCGGGTATAGGGAGCCTCACTTGGGGAATTTCCTCCATTGGACTGGCCTGTGGCCATGTCTGTGGGGGCATTTTCTTGATTGTTTCATGATGTGGGATGTCTCAGCCCACTATGGGTGGTGCCACCCTGGGCCAGTTCTGATTGTATAAGAAATCAGGCAGCGCGTGGATCAAGAAGCAAGCCAATAAGCAGCATTCTTCTATGGCCTGTGCTTCAACTCCTCCTTCCATTTCCTTGCCTTGAGTTCTTACCTTGGGGTTCCTCAGTGATGAACTGTAACCTGGGAGATGTAAGATGAATAAACCCTGTAGCTGGGTGTGGTGGCAGGCACCTTTAATCCCACCACTTGGGAGGCAGAGGCAGGCAGATCTCTGTGAGTTCAAGGCCAGCTTGGTCTACACAGTGAGTTCCAGGCAAGCTGGAGCTATAGGGAGACCCTGTCTCAAAAACACACACACAAAAAGAGAAAAGAATAAAACCTTTTATCCTCAAGTTGCTATAGGCCACAGTGTTTTGCCACAGCAATTGAATGAAAACTAGGACAGCTAGTGTCCTCCTAAGAAGAAATTCATGTCTGTGCACATGAGGAATCATGAGAGTACAGAGAGGACAGTCGACATCAACCAGGAAGAGTCCCTTGTAAAAGCTGATGATGCTTACATCTGAACTTGAACTACTAAGCTTTAGAGATTTAGAAATACAAATGTCTATTCCTTTAATCACCCAATCTATTTAAATGTCCTATTAAATAAGATGGGTAAGTTACAAGACAAAAAATAATCTACTGGGTATTATTTACATAACTGAGAGTCTTCACAATTCTTAATGCCTTCAACTTGTGAAACTGTAATCCTCCAAAAGGAACCATCTATAAATATGTTCTCTCTGTATCTATTGGAAGGATATCCTTTTCTTATTTCAATTTTATAATATTGAAGGAAAAATATGACCTTCTATTATACTAAAAGGATTTTTTCCTGGAAAGATATAAGCTTTGAATTGGTAACTCTGAATTTATGAACACACTATCAGAAGTGAGAGGAAAGAGACTAAACATAGATGAAAACCCACAGAATGAAGTCTTGGATGCTTAGTGCTATATTCTTGTTCCTCAGTTCTATTCTGGTTGAGAAATTTAAAATCTATATGTCAACATTTGAAAAAATATACATGCATTAAGAAAAGGAAAGCTAATTGTTACATTTACAGATTGAATCTTCCTATTGTTTTCTCTTTATTTCAAGGAAGTCTGGGACAATTTGCTTTTAAGTAGACCATATGGAATATGGGAGCTTTCTGTATCCAAGTCCTAGGATGAAACAGCTTTAACACATCCTTGGGTGCTTGCTTGATTGATTTAAAATTTATTTCTTAAGGAAAGATGACTATTAATTATATCCAACATATTCATACACACTTCTTTTGAGATTTCAAAGTATTGAAAGTTCAAAATGTCTTTAAAGTAGTCCTTTATATCATCTCAAATGTGTCAAGATATAGCCTCATTTCACAAATGAGAGAATTAGCACTTACAGAGCATTCATGACCTACCTGTGGCCACTGAACTAAGAAGTAGTGAGGTTGGGTGATGACTGTGATCATGTTCTGTAGGATGCTTTCTTTGTAATGAGCAGGTACAATGCGGCCGGGCTAAGGGAAAGGGGAGCACAGTACCTGCCTGTGGCCACTGTAGGGAACTGATCTCTCAACAGGGAGGTTAGCCAGCTACATTCGTAATCCCAGCAGGTGTGGTAACACTTCACTTCTTCGTGGCATACTCCCATGAAGTAGTGAAGTGTTACCACACCTGTATAATTTTATTAGTAATTCTTAACCAAGAGAAATAAATTACACAAATAACCATAGAAATTTAACTATATTAATAGAGCTGCATCTGAGTTGAAAGGTCCAGTTTCAACTCAGAGGCTTTTTAGAATTGTACAAGTACATATTAACATTTACATAAACCCAATTAAAGATTGTTAACACCAAAATGTATAAACCAAGTTTTGTATAAGTTGAATCTGTTAACAGTGATTTATAGTTGACCTTTTAATGCACAGGAATTTAGAAAGCTATACGGATTAACAAGTACTCACACACCCATCCACACATGTGCATGCACACACATACATATAGGCATACACATACATGTGTACAAAAGAAAAAAGGTTGTGAGACCAATCTGTGGGAAGGAAGTTACATTATTGTCTTATACTCAATGAGAAAAAAAATCATTTCCACAATTAAGGTTGGGTTTAAATTTCCACAGAAGTTCACTGTCTCTGGAGCACTGGAAGCAAAACTGCACCTTTCAAAGACAATTAAGATGAACAACTGCTCCAGAGCAAGAGTACTGGAGAGCCTTTTATGGCTTCTCCAGCCACATACAAAATACTGCAAAGCCAGCCCTTCCCCCACTGATGTTGCTGTCCTTTCTGGAGCAGGGGAGGGCACAGAACAACAAACCTTGGACTAAGCTAACCAGAGTATTTACAAACAGCTACAAACTGAAAAGTGTAACAGCTTCGTTTGCTTTTGGTCTTTTCAAGGCAGGGCCTCCTTACAGTCCCAGTTGACCTGGAGCTAACTATGCAGACCAGCCTGTCCTTGAACTTACAAAGATCTGCCATGGCCGCTTCCAAGGGCTAGGATTAAAGGTGTCCACCACCACACCCTGCTCCACAAGCCTGGAATTATGAGTCCAATTTGCATTACAGAAAACTGGCCTCTAGAATGAGGTCCTAGAGGAAGCTTAGCAGACAAAAAGAAAACCTGAGCTGAATTAACCACTGCAAAGACATTATTTACAGAAAAAAGGTTTCAAGGAGAACTTTTAAAATACATTTAAACTCTAGCTGAATTTTCACAATTTTCCATTCATGCCAATATTGGTAAGCTAATTCCTGGGTAGGGAGTTGCCTCAACAACCCTAGCTGGTCTAGAAGTGAGTGGCCTGTGCAAATGTGCACCTCAGTAGAAGGCTTGCAGCAAAAGCCTTGAGCTTGCTCCATGGGTACACCTGCCCTCCCTGCCTATGTCTCTGCCACCATGACCTAGGCTGTTGAACCATGGCAAGAAGGTGGAAGCCTGGGCTTCCCTTAGGGGCTGAAATTGAGGCTGCAGGGTAGGTTCCAAGCCCACTGAAAAATCCCCTAGAAGACAAGTGGGTGGGAGAAGAAAATCTCCTCTCTCACAATTTCTCTGAATACCCATAACCTGGGAAGGCTGGGGGCAGACAGATATCCTCAGTTAGAGGAAGCCAAAACAGCACCCAGGGGCTCCATAAAAGTGCCCTGTTGAATGAGTGAAAACCCACAAGAGAGTGCAGACCTCTCAAAACCTATCACAGAAGGGGTCTCCAGCACACAGGTCAAGTCTCCATCAGCGCCAACCACAGGTGCAGCAGCAGAATCAACACAAGAATCTCCTCTGCCTCCATCCTTAGTCCGTGCCTTCAATGAATTAGAGATGCTAAACTGTCTCCAGGCCAAAACTTGAAACACAACAGCTACTACCGCAAACCACAGCACACAGTCAATGAATACATGCCATACATCACAAAATAATTCCTCCTGGAACATAGCTTCCTTAAAAGCATTATTTCCCATCTTGCAAAGATTCTAGCTTACCAAACTAGTCTCCATGCCCCACATTGATGCACCAGATTGTAGGATGCTTCCTTTGTAATGAGCAGGTAAAACGCAGCCCTGCTAAGGGAAAGGGGAGCACAGTACCCACCTGTGGCCACTGTAGGGAACTGACCTCTTGACACAGAGGTCAGCTGGTTATTTTTGTAACTCGACCTGAGAGGTCCGTCCACCTCAGGCCCTTAGCCTGGGACAACAGAACATTTCCCACTCTTGGCCTTGATTTCCCACCTCCCAGAGACTGCTGGCCCCTGGACAGGAATTTCAGGCTGGTGGCTGATGGCCTATCTTCAGCCTATGTCCACACACAATTCACGTCACCACACCAGCTATCCAAGTTAGTGGTCTAAGAACCTCTGTCCAACCCACTGGTCACCCAAACGAAATGCAGGCCTGCTTTGGCCTGCATGGGCACAAAAGATGACAGCCGGGAATTCTGTAATGATGGTAATGGAGAATTTGTTTTATTGCCTGCTACAGCTTGCCTTTATAAGCAAAATGACAATCCCAGGCCCCCAGTTCCACACCACTGCATACCATTGCCCCACCCAGCATCATGCACCTGGGCCACATTGTCTGCTTCTTCTTGGGGCGTTGCCAGAGAAATCCCTTGACTCCCATCCACATGGTGCCCTGAGGAGTGCTAGCTGAGAACTAGCCTCTGATTCAAACTGGATCTTCCTACAATATTCAGACCAATGGATTTATTAATTGTTTAGTAGTACATTGTGATTTAATGGTCCAGTTGAGTTTATACAGTTGCAAGTCCAAGATTAATGTTCAATTTGATAGAAACCTGTAATTGTCAATCTGACAGCCATGCACAGTAACATATAAAACAAAACATAGGCCATGAGTGTCTAGAAATTAATAGAATAAAAGAAAGGAATAATTGTTTTCACAAAGTATGAGAATTGTGGTCTGACATAAATAGCAACTTTCCAGAAAAATATAATTTGACTGATGTGACACTTTAAAAAAATGGTAAGAAATATCTCGTAGTAATAAAATCATATTAAAACTCTATGTTCAGCTACACCTCACCTGTCTGGAAATTCTGTGCATCAGAGGCAGCCATATGCCTGTATATCCCAAATCTAATTGGCTATTGGCTCTCTCCTTGCAGGAATAAACCATGGCTGATGCCACAAGCTTACATCCTCTACAGGTTAGGAGATCTCATAAGCCACAGTAAGACGCTGTCATATTTAACAGGAAAAAAATGTAATTCATGGATCAACATATCATCTAAACATATGTGTCTATACCAAAGTAACCTACCATAACTATTAATGCTGTTTAAATACCTATATATCTAATTGCTTGTGCTTCATTAGTAGGATCGAAAGGTTATTCCTGGACAAACTGTCAGCCCATGAAAGGAAACAGCCAGAATTGACCAGAATCCAAGACACCAGCTCCAGAGAGAGTGGACTGTTTCTGTTTCTCTCCACTGTGCCCCTTTTCTAGCAAGCCAGGGAATAATCGCGAAGAGGGGGGCGTGGTAGAATGTAAGGGCTTGCGATTGGGGTGAATGGTGAAACTACAGCATGTAGTCTGGACCTCATTTGATTAACTGTTTGAACATACAAACCCCCCCTGGCTGGATGGTGGTCTGGTGGGGGTTGGCACCTGCTTGCAAATTGGGTTTTACATGAAGGATGCTTGTACCATGGATTATCACTTATAGCAAAAATGGGAAAAAAACTGAGAGAAATCTATGCAGGACAGTCATGGCAAATGCATGATCTCGGTTGGGGTGGGGTTGGGGGAAAGGGAAAGGGAAATATGCCGAAACTGAATTGGAAATGATGTATGAATGCACAAAGCATCAATAAAAAAAAATGTTAAAAAAAAAGAAATTCTTTGAAATTATTAAAAAAAAAAAAAAAAAAAAACCCGCTATGTTCAGGGCTGGAGAGATGGACCAGTGGTTAACAGCACCGGCTGCTCTTGCAGAGAACCTGGGTTCAATCCCCAGCACCCACATGGTGGCTGAGAACGGTCTTTAACTCCAGTTCCAAGGGAATCTGACGCCCTCTTCTGAGCTATACGGCATTTCTCGACACAGGTGCACAAATCTACATGTAGACAGTACATTCATACACATAAAAAAAATTAAAAAACCCTCTATGTTCAGAAGGAAATCCTGTTAGTAATGATCAAAAGTTTAGAAACCAAATGGAAAAAGGGGGAAGGAGCAATGAGATATCCCAGACAAAGCTCTAAGATACCAGTTTAAAAAGGATGGAGAGTTCAAATTGGATTATTGTCAAGAAGGAACATGTTAGTCTCACACTGCCATCGAAACAGTGGGCAGTACTTCTTTAAGACAGACAAATGCATATGGAAAGGTTGCTTTGATCTTAAGTGGAAGTAGATATAAGAATTTTCAAAGAAAAGAAGAAAATCTGTTTCAGGATAAGGTTACGAAGTCCTTTCCCAATTTTCCCATTATATTTCCACAAGTTAATAGGCACTAAAGTACTTAATAGGTATGCTATCAGCTAGAATAAGCTGATTACTCTGGAGCATGTGTTACAAATGAGGGTCATGTTTGCAATGAAGAGCAAACACAGAATGGCATTTCATCAATATCAGCTCACACGGCAGTTTTCATTTCTTTCTGATAGGACCTGAGGAGAACATAGTCTGACACATGGTCCATGCTTAACAAGTGGGAGTAGTTATTGTTATCATCTGCTCTTCCAAAATGAGACTTTTGTCAGTTTAGCACTTCCAAAAATTTCTTTAGCTTATCTATAATCCCTTGAGTTTTGTAAACCTCCCACTCTCATGTTTCCTTGAAAACACTCCTTTCACAAGACACATAGTCTCAAAAATGTTCATTCTTCTAGTAGCCAAGGTGGAAAGATTCTTGACATCATCTACCCATAAAGTTCTGGGAAAAAAGATGGGGGAAATGCCAGTTGAGAAAAGATTTAGAGTCAACGTTTAAATCTCTAATATGATGTCACCAAACAATTTAGAGACAATTCTTTAAATATAGTTATGATTTAGCACCAACCTTCATATTACAGCATTATAAAATATTTGAGATTATGTATACTCTGTCCAAAACATCATCTTATTTAAAGTAATATGCCTGTAGGGTAGCTGTGTTTAGTGTGCGAAGTACATATGTGTAGAATGAAATATCTCACTTTTCCATGTGTGGTATTCTCAGAGGACAGCATTTACCCCATTGTCTTGGTAAAATACAAAACAGCACAGCAAATGGAGATTTTTTTTTAGTTTTCTCAAAAAAGTTGCTTTATTTTTTATCATTTTAATGTATATTTTATTGAATATTTGTGCATTTCACACAAAACATCTTTATATACTCTCCTCCATCTACAACACCCCACAACCTCCCTCCACTGGATTTCATGCATTCTGTCATAAATGTTAAGGCCTATCAAGTCAAATTAGTGTACCCAGATATCCTTCAGTGCAACCTCATCCACTGGGGTCTAGTCAGCCTATCTAGAGTCACTCCATTAAAGATTAACTCTCCCTCACCTGCCAGTAACCAGCTGCTAATAATTCTTATTCTGCAGTCCTATGCTGGATTTTGATTGAATTTATGAAGGTCTTGTGAATTCTGACACCAGTACTGTAAGTTCATATGAGCCAGGTCTTGGGAGCCTGTAAGATTCTGTTTCCTTATGGTATGCACCTTGTCCCTTGACTCTTCCAATTTTTCCACCCCTCTCCAACAATGGCTCTTAAGCTGTGAGTGGGTGGAATTTAAATATAAGAATCCTGTCAAGGGACCTCCAGTCTGCAAATTCTTATTCTCTATAATTTGGCCAGTTGTGCCATTTTGTGTTCATTGCCCTCTGCTGCATCCAGAAGCTTCACTGATGAATTGAGAGATGCATTAGTATTCTCTCTAGCACTTGTTCCACTATGTTTCATGAGCCTTAGGCTTAGAGGTTTCACTGTAGATGTGTCACTTAGGGTTAGGCATCTCACCCACACTTATTTTTACATATACGATATCTGTAGAAGCTATGTAACAAGAAGCATTGCTATACAGGAGAAACCTCCCTTCAAGTTGTTGACCAGGATATTCCAAACAATTCCCAAAATTACAGAGGCTATTGCCACACCCCTTGGTTACCTCCTAGAGCCTGAAGCTAATACCTCACTGCTGAAGAAAAGATATACTTTGGACACAGGATGTTGCACAATGGAGTTGGAAATGATTTGGAAGCCTCCTTCCTGAAAAGTAGCTCTCAAAATTTTGAAGGACACTTCTCAGGGAGAAAAATCAGTCAGTAGTCCAATCATGCTTTAATGCTTAACAACCACAACAACGATCAGCACTGGAAACTATGTTTTTGTAGAAGTTAAATATGGATCCTTATATTTACAGACAAGTATGCCAGTCAGCACTCATTAAAGAAGCTTCTTTTGCAATAGAGATTATTATAGAGATTATTATAGATTATTATAGAGTTCCTCAACTGGTCACACAGGAAAAGGAATTGTTTTACTCCAGATTTTTTTAAAGGTTAGCTTCTCAAATACATTCATCTGTGACAGGAAACTAAAGAGATTGCAGTACGTGACAAACATGTTTGCCTTTTGAGTTGTTTTTTCAGGCATCTCAGTAACCTCTCCCAAAGAACTCAAGGTTAACTAGTTACCATTGGAACAAAGATCATACTTTATTGAATAATTAACCACAGTTCTAATATACGGATTTAAAAACCAATGATTTGGGCTGGAGAGATGGCCTAGTGGTTAAGAGCGCTGACCGCTCTTGCAGAGGACCTGGGTTCGATCCCCAGCACCCACATGACAGCCGAGAACTGTCTGAAACTCCAATTCCAGGAGAACTCCAGTTCCAGGGGAATCTGAGACCCTCTTCTGACCTCCGCGGCATTGCACGACACGGGTGCACAGACCTGCATGCAGACAGTACATTCATACACATACAGAAATAAATTAAAAAAAAACATTAAAAAAAAACAAAAAAACCCAATGATTCAATATCAGTTACAGATAAAATTGTGAGCAAAATGCATGCAATTTCTATTCATTATTTGATTACATTACTGGATCTAAAAGAATATAGGTAAATTCATCTGATTTCATTGGACATTAAATATATTTATAAAGGCCATTCAATTGGAAGTAAAAAGTTTGCATTATCTAATGTATTTTATTTATTCAGCATGAATTAGGTTGTTAAAATTGTTTTTTGATATTTTCAAATATATTTTATTTTATTACATATATGTTGGAAGATTAATAAAAATGATGTATTTATGGTGCTATAGACAATGTTTAATAGGTTTCATGTCCAGTGAGACACAGCTTTTTAACCCTCCAATATGGATGGAAGACTCATGTCTCTCCAAGAATCCTCTAAACCTTCAATGCCAGATGGGGACTACTGAGATATCCAGCTTGTGGACTGAGCAGCAACTGGGATTTCAGCCTCCCATCAGAATTATAACTGCCATTGTTGGATCCCAGGCAGTATTCATGGAAGCCAGTACAGCGGAAGATCAAGACAGGATGCGTGCTCACTGGACCTCATTTTGAGTGAACCATGGGAGGGAAAGACCCAGTTAATGGAGCACAAGGCAAGGATTGAAATGGTGTTTGGGCTTGCCAAGGAGGAAGCTTCAAAACTTCTTAAGGAAAACCTGAGATTTTTAGCCAAAAAAAAAAAAAAAAAAAGAAAGAAATTTTTTTTTCCTTCGTATATTGTGTATGTATGTGGATATATTTCGGTATATATATATATATATATATATATCACTATATATATATATATATATATCACAAGTTAGAGAGAACAACAGCAACAAAAGAACTGATAAAAAATCTGGAAAGACTCAGAAAAAGATGCAAGACATTTATGGCAAAGTGCAGGAACTCAGGTTGGGTGGGGGCATGGAAAGGGAAGTGACTCTAAATTCGATTGAGAAATAATGGATGGAAAAAGTTTAAAAACAATAAAAATATAAATTTAAAAAGTGCTCAACATCTTTAAATAATTAAGGAAATGCAAGTTAAAACCACTCTAAGATATCATCTCACTCCGATAAGACTGGCTAAGATCAAGAAAACAAAAGACACCAAAAGCTAGAGAGGATGTGGGGAAAGGGGAGCACTCATCCACTGCTAGTGGGAATATAAACTCATACAACCACTGTGGAAAGCAGGCATGGTAATTAAAGTACATGTGCAGAAGGTATATATTCATATTTTAGAGTAATATATAATTAAAAGAAAAAATCTGAACCCCTGAACATAATAAAAAAACGAAGGGATGTGTGGATGAAACTGATCAATGAATACCAAGTTAGTTACATACAGCATGATGATTCGGTGTACAGTTTTACATTAGAATCAATATAGATGTGATATTGTATGCATTTCAAAAGCTTCAAAGAAAGAACTATGTAATTTTGTTCAGAACTGTTGATTTTTTAACCACAAAGAAATTATACATGTTTAATGACCTAGACATGTTCAGCAGTTTTAAGTTTTAAACAATGTATATATGCATGAAAGATCATGTGACCCTATAAATATGCACAACTTTATATATGTATATGTCAGACAAAATAAATTAAAATAATAAAAAAGGCAAAAAGAAAGGTAAAAGAAATAGGTTTCATGTCCATCTGTAAAATAGGATGAAATGAACACTATGAATTTAGTAACTTAAGCATCATTTAAAAAAATGAAAAATAAGATGAAATATCATGAAATGTCTTGTGAATTACTAGTAAAAATATGTCAAAACAAACTGGATGAAAACATTTTACTTATTGGGGCTGGAGAGATGGCTCAGCGGTCAGGTGTGCCAACTGCTCCTGCAGAGGATCCGGGTTTGACTCCCAGCACCCACATGGCGACAAAAACCATTTTTTTTTTGGTCTTTTCGAGACAGGGTCTCCCTGTAGCCCCCAACTGTCCTGGAATTCGCTCTGTAGACCAGGCTGGCATTGAACTCACAAAGATCCGCCTGCTTCTGCCCCCCAAGTGGTAGGCCTTATGTGTATGAATGTACTGTCTGAATGTAGGTTTGTGCGTCCATGTCGTGCAAAGCAATGGAGGTCATAAGATGTCGTTGGATTCCCCTGGAACTGGAGATAAAGAAGGTAAGAACCTTCCATGGCATTGTATGACATGGGTGCACCAACCTACGTGCAGAGAGTACATTCATACACATAAGTAAAAAAAATTAAAACTAAACAAACCATTTTACTTATTTTTATTTTATGTGTATGACAGTATTTCCTACATGTATGTAAGTGCACCCATGTCTTGCAAAGACCATGGAGGTCAGAAGAGGGTGCCAGCTCTTTTGGAACTATTGAGCAACCTTTTCAGTCCCATGGGCTGGATTTTTTTTTTAATTTTTAAGATAAAATATGATCCCCAGGTTATAGTTACAATGTAAAGATTATAGTAAAGATAGTTCTTGTAGTTCAAAGGTCTAACTTTTTTTTTATTGATGCTTTGTGTATTTCATACATCATTTTCCAATTCAGTTCAGGCGTATATCCCCTTCCCTTCACCCCGCCCCACCCCTACCCATCCCAGATCATGCATTCTGCCATAACTTTTCTGCATCTTTCTGGTTTTTTGTTGTTGTTGTTTTGTTTTCATTTTTTTTTTAACAATAAGTGATAATTTGTGAGTACAAGCATCCTTCATGTTAAACCAATTTGCGAGCAGTTGTGCCCAAACCCATACAGCTCATGGGTCCCACCATCCAGCGGGGGGGGCTTGTATGTTCAATCAAGTTGATCAAATGAGTGTCCGTCTATATTGTTGTAGTTTACCTTTACCCGCAATCGCAGCGCTTCTTGTAACCGCTCCTCTTCTGCAGATTGTTCCTAGGTTAGAAAAATGGGGCGCCGTGGCATTGAGAATGCAAAACGTCTACTTTCTTTGGAGCTGTTGCTCTTGGACTGAGTCATTCGGCTTGTTTCTTTCACTGGGCTGCCGAGCATTGATCCACATAACCTTTCAATCCTATCTAATGAAGACATGCACACTTGATATTTAGGTAGTTTAAACAGTATAATATATAGCCTTTTCGTCCTACCAATGAGCACTCGCATTTGGATATATAGGTATTTAAACTATTACTAGTTGTTATGGTAGTACATTGGTGTAGACACAGCATGTTTAGATGGTATGTTATCCATGATGATCCTACAAGTCACTTTTCATAAAGACAAGAAATTTCATTTTATTATTGTTTTTATTTATTTTTTATTATACTACTTCTGTATAATCTACGACCTGAGATTCCCTCCTCGCCCTATCCCCCCACCCCACACAGAGCCTCAGCATTACCTGCAAATATAGCTTTTCTGTCTCCTCTCTCTGTCAGTCGTTCTGCCGAATTTCTGCCATGTGGAAGTTGACTGTTTTGAGCAGAAGTCAACCTTCAGTCAGTATTGTTGAACAGCTTTCTGCTGTGTTGTTGTTGTTGTTGTTCCAATAGTGATCACTCCTAACTATTTGGACAACTACTTCACTCAGCATATCTTTTATTTAGCTCCAGCCATTTTCTGAAAGCTCATGATGTCATCTTTCTTTACTGCTGCATAAAATCCTTTGTGTAGATATAACCACATTTTCTTAATCCACCCTCATCAGTTGGACGGGCTCTTGGGTTGGTTCCGATACTTTCTATTTGTGAAGAGAAGGCTGAAATAACATGATGTGCATGTATCCTCTGTGGTGGGATGAGTCTAGTGGGTGCATGCCCAGGAGTGGTATGGCTGGTTGATGTGGCAAAGTACATTGCCAAGTCTTCCATGGTTTCTCCACACTGCTTTCAATGGTGGCTGTACGAGTTTAAATTCACCAGCAAATGGATGAGTGTTCCTCTTTCCCACAACCTCTCCAGCACTTGTATCATTTGTTTTCTTGATCCTTGCAGCCTTAAAATTGGAGAAAGATGATACTTAAAGTGGTTTGATTTGCATTTCCTTAATGATTAATGATTTGAACACTTCTTAACGTGTTCCTCACCATCTCTAATTTCTTACTGATGAAGTCTCTGTCAGCACTTTGTTTCCATCTATTGGAGGGGTCAGTTGTTTTCCTTTTCTTTTTTGTTTGTGAGTAGTTTATAGTTCTGGAAATCAATGCTTTTGTCAGATGTTGCTTCCAGTGAAGGTTTCCTCCCACCTCTGTGGGATTTCTCTTCACTTCCATTTGAATGGGTTTCTGTTGATGTACAAAAGCTTTTGAGTTTAGTGAGGTCCCTCTGTCTATTTTCAATCTTAATTCTTGCACAGCGGCTGTGGGTGATTTAGTGAGTCTTTTCCTACGCCTATCCTTGTAGGTCCCACACAAAACCCTGCTGCCATTTTTTCTTCTATCGCCTTAACAGTTTGGGGTTTAAAATATTGAGGTCTTTGAACCATGTGGAGTTGACTTTTGTACAGGGCGAGAGGTAGGGGGTTTAATTTCATGCTTCTACAAGTGGTGATCAATTGTGCCAACACACTTTGCTGAAGATGCGTCCTTTTCTCCATTGATGTCTTCTTGGCCCCCTTGTCAAATTTGAGATGGCTGAAATTGGTATGTGCTCAAGTTTTTGGTCTTCAGTTTTGTACTGTTGGTCAGCAGGTCGGTTTTTGTGCCAGTACAAGCTGTCTTTATGTCTTTATGACTATAGCCCCATAGAATAGTTTGAAGTCAGTATAGAGATCCCCCTGGTGGTGTTCTTGTTCACTCAGAGGGTTGTTTTTTGGTTAGTCGGGGTCGTTGTTGTCTCCAAATGAAATTAAGGACGGTTTTTTCCAAGCCTGTTAAGAAGTTCTTGGGGATTTTATTTGGGACTGCATTAAATCTATATGAGAGTTTGGGGTAGAATGGCATATTTTTACTATGTTTAATTTTCCCAATCCATTGAGCATGGGAAGTGTTTCCATCTTCTGATAGCTTCTTCAATGTGTTTCTTTAAGGGTTTAAATTTTTTTTCGTGACGTCTTTGGTGTCTTGTTAGGTTTGTTCCTATGTATTTTATTGTTTTTTGAGGCTATTGTTGAGTGGGAAGGTCTCCTGACACTGATTTTTCTAGGTTAAAAAAAAAAAAAAAAAAAAAAAAATGGTTTTTTTTTTTTTTTTTTTTTTTTTTTTTTTTTTTTTTAAAAAGGTTTAACATTTTTGTACTCCTGCCCCTTTTCTGAAGCTGTTAATCAGTTCTAGAAGTTTCCTGAGGGACTGTTTAGCATCCTTTAAGTACACAATCAGCAAATAGGGATCCTTTGACCTTCCTCTTATTCGCCACTTGTACTCCTTTTAAATTTCCTTTCTTGCCTTATTGCTCTACAAGTGTTTCAAGCACTATATTGACGAGGAGTGGTGACAGGGGGCAGCCAAGCCGAGTTCCTACACTTAAGGGGAATGCTTATGTCGTTTCCCCAATTTAGGATGATATTGGCTGGGGGGTTTCCTGTATATGGCTATGGTTATATTGAGGAATGGATAACAACCTCCAATCATTCCTCTAGAACTTTAAACAATGAAGGGATGCTGGTTTTGTCAAAAGGCTTTTTCAGCATCAAGTGAGATGATGGTGTGGGTTTTGCGTCTTTCAGTCAATTTACATGCTTGATGATGTTTATATTGATTTTCGTATGGTGAAAACCATCCTGCATCTCTGGTAGAAACCAACTTGGTCAGGATGGATGATCTTCTTGATGTGAGTCCTGGTAAGGGATGCAATTTGCCAGGAGCCTGTTTTAGAATGTTTGGCATCTGTTTTCATTAGGGAGATGGGGCTATAATAGTTCTCCTCCTTAGTTTGGTTGTTTCTATCTTTGCCTGGTTTTGGTAATATAGTGATGCTGTGAGGCTTCATAGAAGGAATTTGGGAGAATTCCCTCTGTATCCTTCTAAACATTTTCAGTAATAATGGTTGTAGTCTTTTTGAAATGTTTTATAGAATTCTGCCGTGAAAGTGTCTGGGCCTGGGCTTTTTTTAGTTGGGAGGTTTCTTATTACGTCTTCAATTTCTTCATATATTATGGGTCTTTTTAAGCTGTCGATCTCTTCTTGGTTGAGCGTTGGTGATTCCTAGGATTTCAGATATTCACCTATTTCTTCTAGGTTTTCAAATTTGGTAGAGTATAGATTTTTGAAGTATTCCCATATGATTTTCTGGACCTTTTCCTTGTCTGCTGTGATATTTCCCTTTTCATCATGGACTGTATTGATTTGGAATTGTTCATTCTTTCTTTTGGTTAACTGGGCTAGAGGTCTGTCTATCTTGTTTATTCTTTCAAAGAACCAACTTTTGGATTCAGTGATTTTTTTGTATTGTTTTCTTTGTTTCTATTTCATTGGTTTCTGCTCTGATTTTTGTTGTTTCTTCCTGTCTGTTGCATTTAAGGTTCATCTGTTGTTGCCTCTCAAGTGCTTTTAGCTGCAGTGTTAGGCCATTCACTTGTGCTCTTTCTGTTTTTCTAATGTAGGCACCCAGAGCTATAAACTTCCCTCTTAGGACTGATTTTAAGGTATCCCATAGTTTTTGTTGTGTTGTATTGTCATTGTCATTCAGTTCCAGGAATGCTTTTATTTCTTTCTTTATCTCTTCTTTGACCCATTCATTATTCAAGAGTGTTTTGTTTAGTTTTCATGTGTTCTTGTAGACAGTAGGGCTTATCCTGGTGTTGATGTTGAGCTTTATTGCACTGTGGTCTGATAGAATGCATGAAATTATTTCAATCTTTTTGTATTTGTGGAGGTTTCTTCTGTGTCCCAGTATTTGGTAGAATTTGGAGAATATTCCTTGGGGTGCTGAGAAGAAAGTGTATTCTCTGGTATTAGGGTGGAATGTTGCATAGATATCTGTGAGGTCCATTTGGTGTATCATATCATTCAGTTCAGATGTCTCTCTGTTTATTCTTTGTCCTGTTGACCTGTCCAAAGGGATCAGTGGGGTATTGAAGTCCCCTACTATGAGTGTACTGGGGTTAGTGTGTGACTTATCCTGGAGAATTGTCTTTGTAAAGTTTGGTGCAACAGAGTTTGGTGCATGTATATTCATAATTGTGAAATCTTCTTGGTGAATTTTTCCTTTGATAAAAATGTAATGGCCTTCTTTGTCTCTTCTGATTTCTTTTCCTTTGACGTCTATTTTGTCTAATATTAAAATAGCAACACCTGCTTTCTTTTTAGTGCCATTTGCTTGGAATATTCTTTTTCCACCCCTTCACTTTAAGGTGGTGCTTGTCCTTGAAAGTAAGATGTGTTTCTTGTAGACAGCATATTGATTCTGTTTCCTAATCCAATCTCCCAGTCTAGGTCTTTTGATTGGGGAATTTATTCCATTAATATTTAAGGTTATGACTGATAGGTTTGTGTTGCTTCCTTTTGCCTTATTATCCATTGTGGTTTGGGTTTAGGTTTCTACTTCTGCAGTTATGCTTTTCTTGATTTCTCTTTCTAGGTGCCTGGGGATGGTTGTGCCTTTCTTCTGTCCTTTGAATTGCTTCAAGTAGTCTCTGAAGGGTTGGTTTTTCTGGGCATGTATTCTTTAATCTTGTTTATGTAATGGAAGATTTTTCTCTCTCCTTCAATTATAATAAACATTTTTGCTGGGGATAATAATCTGGGTTGGCATCTATTTCCTTTAACACTGGGAATGCTTTGCTCCACGTTCTTCTTGCTTTCATAACTTGCACTGAGAAGTCAGTTGTAATTCTGATAGGTTTCCCCTTATAGGTCACTTGTTTTTCTCTTGTGGCTTTAGGATTTTGTCTTTGTTTTGCGTGTCTAGCATTTTAACTATGATGTGGCGTGTAGAGTTTCTTTTCTGATCTTGTCTGTTTTGAGTTCTATGCTCTTCTACTTCCTCTATTCCTATGATGGGGAGCTTTCATCTTTTCATAGTGTCCCACAGTTCCTGGTTGTTCCACTTTTGTGTATTTTTAAATTTTTCATAATCTTTCCTTGAGGTTTTTAGCTGTTCTGTGTTATCTTCCAGGTCTGATATTCTTTGTTCTGCTTCCTCCATTCTGCTTCTGAGGCTTTTTCCTTTCCTTTCCTTTCCTCTTGATTGGATGAGTGGTTTCCTTTTTCATTTAGTCTTCTGATTTCTTTTAGTATTTCTACTTCCTTTTGGAGCTTCTCAATCTCTTCCTGTAGCTCTTTGGTTCTGTGGTTGGTTTCCTTATCTTTTTCTGCATGGGATCTTTTCAGTGTTTCCATTTCTTTTTGGAGTTTGTCATTCTCTCTCTCTAGGTCCTTCTTGAGTTCTTCATTCTCTTTTTCTTAATTCTTTGATTTTCTCATAATAATCTTCTACTTCTTTAAGTATGTTCGCAATGTACTTCTTATATCTGTGTCCTGGGCCATCCCCAGAGGGATCCCACTGTAGGAATCTTACACAGGGTTGGTAGAGCTTGGTGTGAGATTATCCTGGATCTTTCCCATTTTGTCTCTTGTTCATGATCCTGGCCTATGGGCTTCTCCTTGCCTGTATTCCAATGTGAGTCCCAAATGCCTCTTCATTGTGTTGAGGGCTTGCTTTGCTTGCCTCCTTCAGATGTCTTCGTTGATTGTTTGGTTGATTTTTTTTTCCCTTTACTCCTTGCTTATGGAGTGTTGACTTCTCTAAGCTTTAGGTTTTCTATTGGAAGTCCAACTCAGTCCTCCCTTTATGTTCTGAAGGTTCTCTGAAGAATCCACTTGGACACTCCTTCCTTCAGTAATCCCAGTTGGTGGGGATCGGGGGGGGGGAGTTGCTACCTGTGCTTCAGGTGGTCTTGGGAGATCTCCGATCTCAAGACTTACCTTTTATACCAGCTTGGAGGATAACTCCGCCCCCACATCCTCAAAAGCCAATCAAGCCAAAGACCACTATATCAAATCAAAAACAGTCCACCTTGCTGAAGCACCCAGCTCCTAACTACCCGTGCTTCAGGTTGTCTTGGGAGATCTCTGATCAGAAATGTTGATTTTAAAGAATTAATTGATGGGCTGGAGAGATTGCTCAGTGGTTAAGGGCACTGGCTACTCTTGCAGAGTTCCCAGGTTCAATTTCCAGACCCACATGTTACCTAAGAACCATGTGTAACTCCAGCTCCAGGGGAATCCAACACCTTCTTCTGACTTCTCTGAGCATTGCATAACATGGGCACACTTGCATAGATGCAAGGATAAATTCAGACACATATAATAAATAAAATAAGAGCATTAATTTATGAAAAATATGAGAATAATTCCTAACCACAAAAGTGTCAATCATGGTTAACTATGAACAGCAGTGCCAGTGTAGGCTCTCTCCCATACTTCAGCAATCTTTGTGAACTACTAGGGAACCAACTTTGAGAAATTCCCATTTTCTTTTTTTACTAATAAAAGATTTCTGTGAATTTTAATTACATAGAACATATGAATTAGATGATAATTTGATTGCATTCTTATTCTACCAATACACATACAAAAAAGAAAATTTTGATATTAAAACCTGTAGATACATATATGAAAGTTGTGTCATTATATAAAATGTTTCTCTAAAAATTGTTAAGGAATCTTCACAAGTGAGAAGTTTTTGCCAATCTCATTTAGGAAAAGCACAGCTAATGCAAAATTTTAATGATCTATTTAATAGTGGGAAATTCCCTGAACCTACAGTAGCAAAGTTGTATAGAATAGCCAAAATAGTTGATGAACCTAATGCCTGTTTTCCAGCCTGAAACAGTAGAAACATTGGTTTACCATCAAACAAATATGATTTCAGCAATTATTTTTGGTCTTTTAAGAAACTAATATATCCCACTATTTCGTTGTGCTTAAAATATGGATGAAAGACATAGGTTCATTGTACTTAGAATAATTATTCTGGACATGGTACAGGACGTTAATAATCATAGTAAGAATTGATTAGTGATAAACTACAAATAAGTTTATTATATCTATAAATTAACTGATACTAAGCAAGAGAAAATAATTGAGATTTGAGTTCACCTCCTGTAATTCAAAATTCAGTACCCTGCCTATTCTACCAAAATAGCTTCTCTGCATTTTATGTAGTTCACAATTTCATATTTCACTTACTGAAAATTTACCATTTTAGTTTTATTCATTTTAGTTGTGTTTAAAATGCCACAGCTCACCCATATTTATCTCTTGTTCTATTGCAAATATCCATTGTATGTTGTAGATATTCCAAAATGTTTGCTGAGTGAATAAATTAATGAGTTAGAAATGACTAGCTATAATAATTAAATTTCTTTACAATAGACCTGAGAGTTCACCTAATTCATAATTCTACATTGTCATTGATTCTACATTTAGCGAAGTCACAGTATTTAAAAATCATTAAAAAACACGTCGATTTTTCCTTTGGACAACAGGTTACAAAGATATATCATTATAATGCTAATTTAAAATTTGTAGTTAATCATTCTCATTATATAATGATCTTTGATTGAAGTTCTAACTTGGTACAGAACTTCATTTGGAAGTATTGTGATTATGGGGAAAAATAACCAAAACAATTCAGTTTCACTCTCTTTTTGGTAGGTTTCTTGGATGTAGTTAACAAAATGCTGATGAATACTTTGAAAGTCATTTTGAAACCCCAAAAATAGAAGCTCTGCATGGAAAAATCCTGATCTTTTGCAGGCCTCCATGAGAAATTCACTTAATCCCCAACATGCCAAAAAAGACTAGAAGAAAGCTGTGTCTGGTTAACATACAAGATGTTTTCGTTGTCATTGTTGTTGTTGTTTGTTATTATAATAGCTTTTGATTTGGAGAAGATGCAAGTTTCAGATGACACCATTGTCAAAACAACATTAGAGTTCTGAACTACTTCAGAAGAGACAAGGAATCAGGAATTTCGCACCTGGTTTGGTCTCAGTTGCAAAATGCAAAGGATCAATAGGGGAATCATCTTACTTCCTGATGAGGAGCTGCTGAGTGATGAAGACAGAGGAAGATGACTCCAGGCAAGGTGGGGACATCTGAAAGCATTCAGGCCCCTTCCACACATCCTGGCTTATGTAAAGTGGACTGCAGTCTTTGAAGGCTCATGATTAAGTGTCCAGAGAGCTCAGTAGCAAATATTATCCTCTCCTGTCATCCATGTTGAAATCTTCATGCTAATTAGAAATCTGGGCAAATGTCACATATGGATCTAAGTGGAAATTTCTGAAGGATATAAAATCCAGATCATGTGTTTGATTAAAAAATACTAAAAGTGAAGAAAAGAAAGAAAGCACCCATACCATGGAGACAAGATCAACAGTATTTGAGAAAACTTATTAATTTTATGTTATCCAAACTTATAGACAACAACTGACATTTTTTGAGACTGAATCCTAATTATGTAGTTACTAGTCAGAATATGTGTGTAAAATGGCAAATTTGAGAAAATCGAGTGTGCAAAGAAATGCTTTGAAGCAAATCCTCACTAAGGGAGCTAAGCTTCATCCCCACAGTCAGTGTCTCCTTAGCTGCCCTCATTACTCTTTACATGCCCATAATTACTTTGGGTTCCTGCAATTACAGAAAGTGTATAGTAATTATTTTGCTTTTAACTACTGCTTTTCTGTTCTTTATTTTATGGCTGAAATATCATCTTCTACAAGCTCAGGAAAGGTATTGGCAAAAGCCCAGGGCCATTAGCATAAATGAGATTTATTTAATTTATAAGAAAATATTATTGTAGACTCAAAAACAGTTTATTTAAGAAATGGGTGAGCTTAGAAAAAGTCTGATGCAGTCTTTCACCACATCGTGCTTTAAATTTTGCTATGTGTGAGGGCCTTGCCTGCATGAAAGTAAGTGCACCTGTGTTGTACAATATCCCTGAAGGTCAGAAAATGACTGGAAATACCCTGGAACTGGAGTTATAGACAGTTGTTAGCCACCATGTGGGTTCTGGGAATTAAACCTAGGTCCTCTGCAAGAGCATCCAGTACTCTTAACTACTGAGCCATCTCTCTAGCCTTAATAAAATAGATTATTTTAGAAAAATGATATTTTATAGAGCATAAACATTTTAAGTAAACTATGTAGTAGTTAATTTGCATTATTCATTTTTCTTTTTGCTAAATACTATTCAAATGTTTAAATCTTTTAAATTTGACAATCATCATGTATGTTATTCATAATATTGTTCATTATACAAAAGTGCATCAATATTGAGTCAGGTTTACCCTTCAGAGATGACTGTAACCAGGTAGGCAACTGTCATGTCTGAGAAGGGACAAGACGGTCTTCACCACTGTAACTTTTCCAGAGCTAAAAATACTTTTGCTTTTCTTATTTTAGTTTTCACAAAACACAATATATTTGACCATTAATATGTCAAGTCAACTCATATACTTTCTCTGTACTGTGGCCTGAAAAGTGTTACCATCATATTGCTTAAAGAAAATTTTCTCATTATATATAGGTTTGTAAACTCAGAATTACAATGAATCTAAGGAAATAATGTCAACTCAAACCACTTTCTGCTATGTTTCTGTGTAATTCATCTTTTAAGTTTCATATAAAACTCTCTAGCACTGTAAATAATACTCCCAAGATCTACACAAAGACCCCAATGGGTCCCGTTCCCTCACAGCTAAAGGAATCATTAATGATCTATGCTGACATTTTATGACTCTGCCCTTCTTCCTCCTTAACCACCTGTAAATCCCAGTCCATTCAAAGCACCCCCCTCTGAATCTTTAGCTCAGCCTCTATCTGTTTCTATATTGAATTTATAAAGAATGTGCTGACATGATCTTAACAAAAACTCTGTTGTAGCAAGGGGGAAACTAAGAAGAACAAAAAAATGAGTTTCTTTGTTGAAGCCAGCACAAACCATCCTGTTTCATAAGCTACAGCAACTAAATAATATATCATTGATTCCAATGTGAATAACAAAGGTTTCAGGGACTGCTTGCCTTGCATATGAGGCATTCTTTTCCAAAATCCAGTGATCTGGAAACATGCCACAGGAATAATTACTTCATGTGGGTCACAAAACTCTTCAAAGCAAAGACATGATACAACGGAAAGCACTTTGAAGAGCAGTTCATGAAACTGAATAAATGAAACAAAAATTCATATCTTATTTTATAACATCAAAGATCATGCTTACTCTTATGACTACAATTGCAGTCAACCCGATGCTTCTGTTTCAAACATGCATTCTCAAATTTATCGGAAGATGTGCTACTTTGCATTAGCATAATCACTTGTGCTGCTGCTCCGCTGAAGTAGTTTTTAAAATTGTACATGAAACAGTTCGATAGTTTAAATAAAGGTGGACCATGTGGTTTATTATAGAAATCTGATGCTGAAAACTTTGAAGTACTACATTAATAATTTCTTCTGCAATTACTTTTTAGTTCCTGGTCCATCTTTATTTGAAGTACTCTCCAGAAGTCAGTGCTATGATATTCTTTAAAGAGTTCTCCAGTGTCTACATGGTCAAGAAATGAAGCTTTCTAATGGCTCCCTAGAATTCCATCTGTTTTCTCATTCTTCCTGTGTATCACTTACATACACAGAACACAGGAAATCACATGTACCGTTTGAATGAAATTAAACTAAAAAATAAAATCAAATAAAATTTAAGTGGCCACATAGAATCAATTTTGGAGTTGAGTTTTGGCCAAAGTGTCACTCAATCTTAATGAATCATACAAAGGTCACCCACCCAGGGTTTGAAAGGAGAGTAAAAGAAATAGCTATTCTCTCTTTTTATGTACTTGAAGAAATGTTACTTATTCCATTTTTTTGCAGTATTTAATACTTTAATAAAAATGTGGGCTGTTATTTAGTCAATATAAGATTGCTCAGCTCCCTTTTATTTCAACTATCTGTCTAAAATGTATTGTATTCATGACTGTATATTGGACAGGTGTGAAGACTATATTTACTCTATTGCTTTTTTCTTTTTTCCTTTTTCCTTTTTTTTTTTTTTCTGAGACTGGGTCTCACTGTAGCCCTGACTTGCCTAGAACTAACTATATAGGCCAGGCTGGTCTTGAACCCACAGAGATCCACTGGCCTCTGCCTCCCAACTACTGGGATCAAAGGTGTGCACCACTATGCCTAGCAACTACTTTAATTCCATTGTATTAGCTTTCCATCACTAAGACATGATCTATGACAAATTGCCTGAAAAGGAGGAAGGATTTATTTGGTCTCATGATTTATAGGCTTCTATCCATGGCTTCCAGGTCCTGCCAGTTTGGGGCGTTTGACAAGATAAATGCTATGGTGGAAAAATATGGCATTACAAACCTGTTCACCTCATGGAATTAAGAAAAGGTAGGGACATAGGGGAAGAGACCTGGGTCATGATTTTTTCTCAGGACATGGCCTCAATGACATAACTTTCTTCTACTAGACCCCATGGTAGAAAGGTTTTGGTACCTCTAAACTTCCCCATTAGCTGGGTATCAAACCTTCAACAATTGTACTTCAAAGGGAAATTTATGATCCAAACCATACCATCTATGTGTATTTTAATTGTAGTTGGGAAAACAAGGCCAGTCTGGATAAATGATTTTTTTTTGCTGTCTAATAACTAGCTAGTTATGATTCAAAATACTTTAACTCAAGTATAGTTCACAGATATGCAAGAGAAGTAAAAATAAAATACACAGATGCCTATGTTCATTATTGAAATAAATGATATCAATCTTTTATTGGTATTATGGTTTAGTTCTTGTTTTAAGTACACATTTTACACTGAGTCTGGCTCGTACTTTCCCAGTATACCACACTTACTTCATGATTAATTTTATGATTAATTTTCAACTCTAGTTAAATAAATGGCACTTTCCAAAAGTCTAAAGAGGTCCTGACAAAACAGAAATCTTTTGGGTTAAGAATTCTATTAGCTTAGGTATAAAGCGATTATCAGCCACCTAGCTTACTCTCACAATTAGTTCTATTTTTCTTCATTTTTTTCTGTTTAAATATTCAGAAGGTTAAAGATATCTTTAAACAAATAAACCAATATATGAATAATGATTAAAATGAATTATTAACCTTACCTAAAATCATTTTTATATAAATATATAGTTAATTGCAGACAGGCATAGCCATAGGAATTATTTATTTTAAACCAGTCCAGAGAATCTGAAGGTGAAACAGTTAGGCTGGGCCTGTGTATGCTTAACATCTATCGGATAAGGATATCCTAAGGTCTGATATCATCTTTTTTTTTTCTGTTCAAAATAGCATAATAGGGTTACAGAGGAAAATGATGCACTTAGCCCAGGTAACACAGACTGTTCAATATAACAGATGTTGCAGACATGTTTATAACAGCCCAGGCCAGCTTGTAAATGGAGGAAAATGAAAGCTCACTGTATAGGAGGAGTAGGGCTGAAACAGATTAAATCATGATAATTAAAAAAGCAGAAAGCAGTATATAAAAAGGGTTCAAGTTCAGACTGTGTCCTGTGCCTCAGTTTCCTTGGCTGTTATGTGTTGATAAAAGAACACCTCTATACTAGGATGTATTCCGAGGATTATCCATGTGACTCTAACTCTTGTATAATTTTTTCTTTGCAGGTTGATCGATCCTGGGATGAAATTAGGTAGCAATCAGAGTTTTAGAGATATTTCTCAAAGGGGACTTTTAGATAGGGCTGACTTAATCATGAGACCATTGTAAGCTGAGGTTTCTCCAGCTAGTAGAGAAACAAGGGGTCAGAGATTATAAGCAAGACTGGGACTTGTTCCATCATTGCTGATTTTAAAGATAAAGGAAGATGAAATAACAGAGAAAATGAAAAGAATGGCCCTTTCCTGACAGCTAGCAGAGGAAGGAAGACTCAGTTCTATAGCTAAAAGGAGCCGAACTTGATCAAAACGCGTTGAGCCTGGGTGTGATTCTCCCCAAGGTGAATAATAGCTTAGACTTGGTTTCAGGCTTGCAAGACCATGAAAATAGAATCCAGTGGGGCCCATCTAGAACTCTTAGAGATCTGACCTTCCAATCTCCAATTCACAAATACTGCTTTAAGTAAGTAAATTCATGGTACTCTCCAGTTACAGGAATTTAATATATTAACAGGATTAAGTTGCAGATTAAATAGGATACTCTGTAATGATTCCTAGTATCTGTAGCTTACTTTCAAGCTATAGGCACATATTTAAAGATAGCAATTTTATGGTCCCGGTAATTGTGGCTATTCAGAGCAATACTGAAATAAGGAACCTCCGTGTTCTTACTTTAAGAAGGTTATAGGCTCAGCCCAAAAGTTTTTGAATATCACACCAGAATTCCCAATCATTCAGATACATGTGTTTATTTAGTCCTCAAAGATAACCTCACCTTGGTGATACAGGGTTGGAAAATGAAGGTGTGGACATTAAAGCTTTAATGTAATCACCATGACCTGCACAAGAAAATTGGATTTGAGTTTTGGCACCAGAAAAGACAAAGATCTCAGGAGAGCATGCATGAGATGAGATGAATAGAGGCCAGAAGGCAGTGTGTATATCTGACCATCTTCTTTCCATTGCTAGTGAAGACAATATTTATATAAGCCCAAGATTGTCTTCTTTTTTTTTCTTTTTTTTAGGTCTCTTTGAGACAGTGTTTCCCTAAAGTCCCAGCCGTCCTGGAACTCACTCTGTAGACCAGGCTGGCCCTGAACTCACAAAGATTCACCTGCCTCTACCTCCCAAGTGTTAGGATTAAAGGCGTGCGCCACCACGCCCGGCATTTTTTTAAATATATATTTTGTACAAGATTATCAAATCTAGACCCGTGTCCCCCACCCTATCCTCCCGCCCCACCAGAGCTCATGTATTCTGACAAACATGCTTTTCATCTCTTTCTCAGTCTTTCTCAAAATTCTCCATGTGGAAGTTGACTGTTTTGAGCAGAAGTTCACTGTTTCAGTCAGTTCTTTGATACAGTCCTTTCTGTTGTTGTTGTTGTTGTTGTTGTTGCTTCCAATATGCATAACTCCCAACTGCTTGGACAAAAGCTCAAGGGGCTGTGCACAAGAAATACTTACAACTAGGTAACTGGCACTAGCATCCACAGATGAGGGATACCATTCGTCGTTTGTTTTTCTGGGACTGTGTTACTTCACTTAGCATGATGTCTTCTAGCTCCAGCATTGTCTTCTATTGTGGCACTATTTAGTATTTTTTATTAAACATATGGGAATAGGTAGTATGTTTATAAATGAATTTGGGACTGGCGGCATTTAAATTCTCTTAGTTTCTCTCTGTCTCTCTGTCTCTCTCTGTCTCTGTCTCTGTCTCCTCTCTTGCTCACTCTTTCTCTCTCTGTTTTTCTCTCCTCTAAAGTTATATAATCTGTATTGTTATTCCATTTAAGAAACTATTTTTTTGTAAAGTTTATAAAATCATTTATTACCCTCTAAGTACCATGTCAGAGATTGTTATAAGAGAGTATAAGATCTGTAGAAGGTTAGCCTTAATGAAAGAAAGAAAAATGCATTTTCTCCTTGAAAGAGAAGATCCAGGGAGTTTATCTAGTTTTTCAGGCTCATCAAGCTTTCTTTTTGTTTTCAAATTTTGTTAAGGATGTTCCCTATTTTGTTTTAGAAAATTAAAATATTCAGTGAAGTTAATACTTTTTTTATCTTTATGAGACAGGGTCTCCCTTAGCCCCAGCTGTCCTGGAACTCACTATGTAGACCAGGCTGACCTAGAACTCACAGAGATCTTCCTGCCTCTACTTCCCCAGTGCTGGGATTACAGGCATGTGCCACAGCACCCAGCTAAAGTTAATGCATCTAAAGAGCTATGCCTGATGCTCATATTAGTGAGAGGTAGAAACATTTCTATCTGGTGACCAAAAATTATCCTTAGTAAACATATCAATGAAAAATATGTTTATATTCAATCAACGTGTTTTCTCACATTAAAACTATAAGCACAAATCTCTTTTTTGAATGCCACTGGATAAAGGCCTGCCTAACCATTGACTTGTGGGGTGACCACTATCCAGGATACTAGATGAAAATCCTGTGCAACAATGCCAAAAGTTGGAACATTCTTAAAAAGTAACACCTGTCTGAAAAGAAAAGTTCATATTTCTGTCTTGTGTAGTTTTAATAATATTAGTTCCAATTAATCATTAAAATAATTCACTGGAGAACTGTTCTTAAGTGCTCTTGGAAAAAAATTATGTCTTTATCTTGACTTTCTCTTTTTTTTTATTTAACATTTTTTTTATTGATGCTTTGTGCATTTCATACATCATTTTCCAATTCAGTTCAGGCATATTTCCCTTTCCCTTCCCGCCCACCCCCACCCCAACCTAGATCATGCATTCTGCCATAACTGTCCTGCATATTTATCTCAGTTTTTTTTTTCATTTTTTAGCTATAAGTGATAATCCATGAGTACAAGCATCCTTCATGTAAAACCAATTTGCAGGCTGTTGTGCCCAAACCCCCACAGCCCCACCTTCCAGCGGGGGGTGAGGGGTTGTATGTTCAATCAGGTTGATCAAATGAGTGTCCAGACTACATTGCTGTAGTTTCACCATTCACCCCAATCGCAGCCCTTACATTCTACCACGCCCCCTCTTCCGCAGATTATTCCCTAGGCTTAGAAAAGGGGCACAGGTGGATGAGAAGCAAAACAGTCCACTCTCTCTGGAGCTGTTGTCTTGGACTCTGGTCAATTCTGGCTGTTTCCTTTCATGGGCTGACAGTTTGTCCAGGAATAACCTTTCGATCCTACTAATGAAGCACAAGCAATTAGATATATAGGTATTTAAACAGCACTAATAGTTATGGTAGGTTACTTTGGTATAGACACATATGTTTGGATGATATGTTAATCCATGAATTACATTTTTTCCTGTTAAATATGACAGGGTCTTACTGTGGCTTATAACATCTCCTAACCTGTAGAGGATGTAAGCTTGTGGCATCAGCCATGGGTTATTCCTCCAAGGAGAGAGCCAATAGCCAATTAGATTTGGGATATACAGGCATATGGCTGCCTCTGCTGCACAGTATTTCCAGGCAGGTGAGGTGTAGCTGGTGCTGACGGTGGAGTCTTGCTTGACTCAAGGAGACCCGTATTTGCTTTATTGGTTTAGTGGCCTTTGGTAACACTCTCTGGTGTTCCAGAGGCCATCTGTACACTTGCATGTGTGGTCTCAATACATCTTTCCCATGTTAACGTCAGGTCTTCAGCAGCAGGGCCTTATCGCCTCTCTTCTTGCAGGTATCCCAGTTTAGAGGCAAGGAGCCTTTACCTTTTGTGGGGCCTTAGATCCCCTGGCCAACATCTCCCTGGTAGAATAATCCATTACTGATGTCAGAGCTCCTGTATTGATATATTTTGCTTAAGTGCATAGTTTAAGGACTTTAGTATTATATTTGGTTCTGAACAGAGAATAATCCTTTTCACAGTTCTTATGTCTATTAGTCAATTAAAGAAGGCAGTTTTACCAGTTTTATAAGAGATTACCTCTATAATAGTTGTCTCCAATTTACAGTTGGAGAGCGACCTCATCATCGTCATATTTCTCCTTGTTCTGGGGGGGAGGCAAGAAAGTCTCTCATATCAAAACCTTTGCGGCACCTAGAAGGTAAGTTTCATTAGGACTCATTATAAATAGTTGTTACATGTAGGGGCCACAGAGGGGTTCGATGTTTATGGCAATCTGAGGCTTTTCTTCCTTTCGATGTTCAGACGGGTCAACCTTTCAGTTGGCACTTTCTGGTACATCCTACTCAATGCAAAGCTGTATCTTTTCTTTCTCAGCCGTTAAGTTGGTGACATTTTGTCCTGTTGGAACAAACAAATCTTTTCCCATAGTTAGTTTTAAGATTTGAATTGCAAGGTTTTTGACTAGAAGGTTTCATGTCTGTCTGTACCGCCCCCCCCCTTTTTTTTTTAACCCATGAGTCTCCAGAAGACAGTTGTATTATACATAACTATAGGGTGGAATCAAGGCACAGATTTCATCAAATTCACCCATGCTGTTTTGGGTGACTATATATGATTAACTTGGGAAGCAAACTTAATTTTTGCTTTAAATCATCTTAAAGAGAATGCTACAAGGTGATACTGTACAACAGAGAAATTATAGAGAACATTTGTATGTGCCAATCCCAAAGTTATTGCTCTAGAGATTTTGTGTAAAACAAATGTGGACAACAGCAAATTATATCTACATTTAACTCAGATGCATTACCGTTTTTATCAGAGTCTGTAAACCAATGTTGTTTAATATACACATATTTACTTTTACTAAGTCCTAAAACACCATGTATCCTGTAGACAGTGTCTAGGTGAAACTGAGTACTTGCTGAACTCACATCAATTAAATATGCCTTGATTGAATATACATCCGTGTCCCTCTCCCACCCATCCCCCCTTCCCAATTCACCATTTCAGTCCATTTTCTGATGCAGTCTTTCTGTTGTTGTTCTTTTACTATGCATCCCTCTCCATGAGAAATATTTATATCTGGGTTGTTGGTACTAGCATCCACATATGAGGGACACCATTTGTCGTTTGTTTTTCTGGGACTGTGTTACTTCACTTAACATAATGTCTTCTAGCTCCATCCATTTACCTGCAAAGTTCATGATGTTGTCCCTCTTTACCGCTGCATAGAACTCCATTGTATACATGTACCACATTTTCTCTATCCACTCATCAGTTGAGGGGCACCTGGGCTGGTTCCAGGTTTTTGCTATTGTGAACAGAGCTTCAATAAACATAGCTGTGCATGTATCTTTGCAGTAAGATGTGTCTTGTATCTTGACTTTCTCATCAATGTCATTTTACACATCCCACTTAATAATTGTGCAGTGGAACACCACAAACCAAAATTTCCCACATTGCCAATATTTGATATTTCAGTTACAATTATAAGGTAATTTTCTTTTGATCAACTTTGGAGGCAATTTGCTATTGGACATGTTAATTTTAGGATTATTCTAGGATTAAATACATTAAAAACATAAATTAATTCTAACAAATTCCTAATAGGTGATCATAGGTTCAGGATTATATTCGTAATTTTGATTATATAAAAATTATTACAACATTTATTTAAACTGGACATCATGGTGCAGACATCTTTAATCTCAGCACTCAAAAGGCAGAAGCAGGTGCATCTCTGTGACATTTAGGCCAATCTGGCTGCATTGTGAGTTCCTGGCCAGCTGGCCCTAGAAAGATATCCTGTGGGAGGAAAAGACAACTGGATTTCTTTGAGTGTCAAGCACTCTGGTTTCCATAGCAATTTCTAGGATAAACCAGGGCTATACAGTGAAACATTTCAAGAACAAACACAATAATTACAAACCCATTATTTCAAGAACTCATAAACAGTGATTGACTTGAACAAACACAAGTAAATATTTTTTTTTCTTTGTACTCTGTGGTGACTCACTTCAACTCTCATCAAACACTGGCCATAAGGAAGACATTTGGTGAGATTCAATGAAAAACATAAAAGTAAGGCTTTGACTGCACAAAAGAAGCACTTAAACATTAGCATCCTAACAAAATAGGGTAAATAGGCAGTTATTCTTTATGTACCAAAATGAGGGTAAACAGAATAGAGATATTTATAAAACATGTTCATAGTTTTCATAGTAACTACTCGAGTAACATGGTTATACTGAGATTAAAAGAGCTAGGTTTTCATACATTTTGTCATTTGTGTTAGGGTCCATTGCTCCAATCTACATTTCTACGCACTCTTCAGAGCCAGTTCATCCCTTGAGCTCTAGTCAGCCTTTCCAGAGTCCTTTTCATCACCTAAACACTATCAGATGCCAATATTTCTTCAGACAAGTTTGGTCTCTGCTATCCATTTCTGTAGTTCTGTGCTGGGATTTTGTCCAACTGAGCTTGCATGGGTCTTGTGCATGTTGATACCAATGCTGTAGGTTCATATGAACAGGGTATTGCTCTTAATTGCTGAACCATCCTTTCAGCCTGCCTGCGTTTAAACAAGCCATTCTAAAGTGTGTGATACACAGTAAAGTCCGAGGGCCAGTGGATTTGAAAATTTTAAAACATTCAAAGAAGAAAACTGACTTAACTGTGTAAGATAGAACCAAGTTTATAAATGACAGCCTTCATCACAATCACTCTCACATGTAAAAAATAGTGATTAAAATTGAAAATTCACTTGGAAAAAAGAATGAGGATATTTTTTTTTTGGTCTTTTCAAGACAGGGTCTCCCTGTAGCCCCAGCTGTCCTGGAACTCACTCTGTAGACCAGGCTGGCCTTGAACTCACAAAGATCCGCCTGCCTCTGCCTCCTGAGTGCTAGGATTAAAGCTGTGCACCACCATGCCAGGCAAGAATTAGGATTTCCAATGTATGAATTTACCTAAAAGTTAATATATTATACAGTACATATCAGCTTGTACGTTCTATGATGTTGAGATTTTGAGTAACAGCCAATTGCATTCAATATCTAATGATTTGGAGTAGATATTCATATTGAATCCATTGTTACTGTCACAGGTCTTTGGATTCTGTTCAATAATCTTCACAATTGCCAGCTCTCCATATCAAACCCTTCCCTTCTAGTGTATTCTAATTATATTCATTCATTTCTCCATGCCTTACATGCATGTCAAGGGAAGTTGGAAATTGTGACATAGGGTTAGACAAGCTAGATTTTCTACACTGGCCCTGTCATTGCTTAACTCTATTATGATTAGCAAATTGCTTAGAATTTCTACAAATCCAAAGGTAATATTATATACTTTATGTGAGTATGAATCTCACGCAGAGAGTTCATTGTCTTTGGTATGTAATAGCCGGTCAATTATCCATCGTTATAATTTCTACATATCACAGAAATGGGGTTAGGATTTTTTTTCTAAACTCCTGTGCATTGACTTACAAGATTTTAGATGGTGTAGGTACTCTATTTTTATAAAATATTTTTATTGATGTTCTATGTATTCATACATCATTTCTCACTCAAATTTTGACACATTCCCCTTTCCACGCCCCCACTCAACCCTGCTATAAATTTCTTGCATCTTTTCCCTAGTCTTTTAAAAGTTTTTCTCTGCAGAGGTTCATTGTTTTGGACAGAAGTTAAGTGTTTCAACCAGTTCTTTGATTGAGTCCTTTTGTTGTCATTGTTCCCTACCATTTGTGTCGCTCCAAAATATGCTTATATATACATCACATATATACCAAAATTATGACCTCTGAACATAAGCTGCATGTTAATTCCAAAATATGTCCCTTCATGCTTAAAGTTCTATAGGGAATTAGACTGGAGAGAACATTCTTCAACATAATCAAAGCCATGTACAACAAACCCACAGCCAGCATCATTCTAAATAGAGAAACATTAGAAGCATTCCTATTAAAGGTGGGAACCCAGCAAAGGTGCCCCTGTTGCCACTTCTCTTCAATATAGTGTTGAAATGCTTGCTAGGGCAATAAGGCAAGAAAGGGAAATTAAAGGAGTGCTAATTGGAAAAGAGGAAGTAAAACTATCCCCTTTTGCTGATGATATGATAGTTTATCTAAGGGATGTGAAAAACTCCATCAGAAATCTCCTAGAAACAATTAAGAGTTTCAGTAAAGTGGTGGGATACAAAATTAACCTAGAAAAATCAGTAGCTTCTTTAGACCACCAACAAGCAACTGGGGAAAGAATATAAGGATAATATCCCACTCGTAATAGCCTCAAAAAAAAAAATCCTAGGAACAAACCTAACAAAAGACACCAAGCATCTCTGCAAAATAAATAAATAAATAAATAAATAAATAAATAAATAAACAAACCACTGAAGAAGGAGATTGAAGATGACATTAAAAGATGGAAAGGCCTCTCGTGCTCATGGATTGGAAAAATTAATATAATAAAAATGTCTATTCTACCGAAATTAATATATAGATTCCATGCAATCTCAATTAAAATCCCCATGAGTTTCCTCACAGTCTTAGAAAAAATATCCTTAAATTTGTATGGAAAAACAAAAGATCCAGAATGACTACAGCAACCCTGAGCAAAAAGTGCAATACAGGGGGGATCACTTTACCAGACTTCAAACTGTATTACAGGGCTATAGTCATAAAGGAAGCCTGGTACTAGCAAAATAACAGACCTGTTGACCAATGGAACAAAATTGAAGATCTGAACTTGAGATCATACAATTTCATCCATCTCACATTTGACAAAGGGACCAAAAAGGCTCAATGGAGGAAAGATAGCATCTTCACCAAATGGTGCTAGCAAAACTGGATTGCCGCTTGTAGAAAGACGAAGCTGAACACTTACCTTTCACCAAAGGAAGATGATGATTATCACATACTGGATCTCTCATTCGTATATGGCTATTTAAATGAAGAGAGTGGTGTGTGTGTGTGTGTGTGTGTGTGTGTGTGTGTGTGTGTGTGTGTGTATTGTGTATCCACCTATAAAATGGCCTGCATTTGGAGGCCTGAAGGCTCCTAGCTTCTTTGATTGCTCTCTACCTAAACTCATGAATCATCATCTCTCCTTTAACATGGCACTCATTAAATGGCTAGATATCCTTCCAGTGAGATCCCTAGATTGCTTGTCTATCTCTGTACCCTAGGTCCCCCCTCCACTTCACTCCTCTCACTAGTGGTATAGGTGTGCTTCCATCAACCCACATAGCTTTATGATTCAGGACTAGTGATCCAAACTCAGCTCCCCAAGCTTATGTGGCAGGTATATGACTAACCGAGCCATCTCTCCATTATCCAAGATAAGATATTTTAAAATCCCAATCCCAGTTCCCCTTGTTTTTTGAGCACCATATTTTCCATTCTTATTAGCTACACAGGTCTGAGAGCTACCACATGATCTGACAGATTCTATCAAACATATTCACTTACACTGATCTGTGGAACAGTGCTTAACTCTCTGGTCTGTGTTGTAAACAAAGGTTTTATCCATTGTAGGTTGATCACCAAAAGTAGATTCACACCAGGACTCTTCCAACCGCTGAGAGATCCTGACCCCTGCCTCCCTTCAGGACGCCCTGCCAGCTACCTTACTGGAACTCTCCAGTTGTTGCATCTACTTCAAGCTCCCTGATCAATCCACTGCAGAGGACTGGATGGGATTCTGGAGAACTGCAAAGGGAGGAAGAGAGGCCTGACAGAGGAGGTGGTCCCTGGTAAGTGGCAGTGCTGAGGTGTGGGGGTGACGGTCTGAGTACACAGTCAGCCTTCCTGAGTCTTGGGCCATGTGAGGCAACTAGAAAATCCTTGTCAGGGAGTGAGCTGGGATCTGGCAAATCTCTAAGAGGGGAAGGAGTACCAAGAGGATGGCATATTAATTTTAATCTCATTTTATTCTGGTCTTCGAGCTGGGACTCTAGCCACATTTGTCTACCAATTCCTCTAAACAACTAAAAAGCAAATCTGACAAAATCGTCAAGTTATAACACTTGTAAGAGATACCATTCTTCACATTTAAGTTGCTATGTTGAATTTACATATAAACTCTATATAAAACCAAAATGAAATAACTCCCAAGTTGTAAACAAGTAAGTGCTTTGTACTCCTATACTATTTAGGATAGTATGTCCAACCCCCCAGTGGGGTTGATTGGACATACTAGAGGAGGAGGATTTCTGACCAAGTGAGTGGACAAAGAGATGTTAATAGGCTGAATTTAGTTATGCACAGTCCCAAATTTTACAGCGGCAGACAGATTCTGCTGGCACAGCACAAAACAACATCAGGTGGCTCTGTTGGAGGTTAGCCTCAAAGCAGGCAGGGAGATGAAGAGACTGAGCCACTGAATGTGAAGAGCCCTAAATGTGAGTGGCTGACTAGATTTCTATTTGTTGGCCCAAGCATTACCTTTCACACTTGGAGACTTTCAACCCTCTCTTTACATCATAATATTGTCAATAACATTTGGAAACAATTTACCGTCACTTGAAAGGATGCTCACCTGAACAGTTTTATATGATAATTTACATCATCCTTTAATGACATTTATTGTATAGATGTTAAAAATAAAGTGAACTGTCAAGAGTTTGGGTCAAGAATTGGTCCTATCCATTTCATTCTTTTTACTTGGTACAGAACCCATATGTCAGTGGGTTTTCCAAACTTTTCTTGGTCTGTGTGGTGGTTCTGTAAGTTCTGTATCCAAAGAAAGCTATCAAGCTGTCTATGAATGTGGCTGCATGTGGCTCTATCCTTCATCTACAGTCCATTTCCTGATGTCATACATCCTGTCAATAATCAGTAGTCATCCTAACTCAAGTTCCAAGTCTGCTTTCATTCATACATTCCAGGAAACACATAACCTGTTTGTAATGTACCAATCGCTTTTCAGAAAGAAAGGGGGTAAAGCATGTATTTTCCTGTAGAGACAACACTTAAGAACATTCTGGGGCTGGAGCGATGGCCTAGCGGTTAAGAGCGCCGACCGCTCTTGCAAAGGACCAGGGTTTGATCCCCAGCACCCACATGGCTGCCGAGAGCAGTCTGAAACTCCAATTCCAGGAGAACTCCAGTTCCAGGGGAGTCCGACGCCCTCTTCTGACCTCCGCGGCATTGCACGTCACGGGTGCACAGACTTGCATGCAAACAATACATTCATACACATACGGAAATAAATAAAATTAAAAAAAAAATAAAAAAAAAGAACATTCTGGAATGAAGTGCTGGAGGATGTCATGATGCTTCTGTGAGAAGAGCACACCTGGCAAAGGTAAGATAATACCTACAGGCTAGCACAGGAAGGCAAAGTGAGAAGGAAGATTGACCCAAGAGGTGGGTTGTAGAGCAAGACACAGCCAGTTGCTCTGGAGACTTGTGAGCTTCTGGGCTTAAATTTAAAATGTGTGACTAGAAGCCACTGGAAATATTGAAAAGTAATGTCTGGTTTTAATACTTTGAAAGACCCCTCGGTGTCTAAGTGTGGGAGAGATTAAAGGGTTAAGCATGATCTGCTGGACTATTTGGAAGGCCTCTGGGGTATGAAGATGAGGAGAAAATAGAGGACTGGAATAAAGTGAGAGATGCAGAAAGTATGAAAACGAATCAAATTCAAGATCAGTTGGAAAGTCGAGGCCACAGAACCTGCTGCTGAGCTAAATAGGACAGGGAGGGAAGCAGCAATTGAGAACAGATTATAAAGACAAATAAAAATAGCCAACCTGGGAGGGAGCATGCTTGGTTCTCCCCATCTCTCTCTTTTTATTTTTCTTTCTCTCTCTATCTCTTATAGAATTATATATCAAATATATGTTTTAATAAGGCAAACATTGACATTATTAGACATGCTGGTAGAAAAGTCACATTGATAAATGCATTTGCACTTTGAGATTCATTAGTGAATTGATAACCCTAAGAAGGTAAGGGTTGGGTTGAGTCTTTGAATGCTCAGTGAGAAACTGGAAAACACAGGGAAGGGAGGTTCAAGAACTAAATCCTTGGCTCCTGTATCATGTTGGAATATGCAACAAAAGAAGACGACTTGGAAGTGATGGTAGTTGTATCTTCCAAGCTATAATATTTCATCTCTTATACTGGTTGGCTAGATTGTCCTGTGGTTATTTTTTGGTCTCATATCTAACTTTCAGGTTTCTTATTTAATTTTTGTATCTGAAATATCCTCCCTAGGCTAACCACACTACAAATGCTCTTAATTGTTCGAAAAATGAATTGTTATGGCTGGGAAAATTTAATATTACCAAATAACTCTCAGGTATGACAATATATTGGAGGATATGATATGTTATCTATAAATTTTCAACACGTAGCTTAGATAGCACAACTATCTTTTGCTTGTTTCTATCTCCTGCAGTCCATACTCAGCTTCTTCATAGTCTGCTGTTACTTTCATTAGAGAACAGGCTCCATTTCCATCCTCACCTTTATTAATTTCACTGACCATCATACAAATCTGCATATTGCAAACAAAGATAGGTTTTCACAAGGACTTAAGGTCACTGTGTATTGGTTTAGTAAGTGCCTCTTTATGTTATGCCCAGCATATAGTATTAACCTATGTAGATACAGGCTGCTGGTTCTCAGGTAGCACACCTCTGCCTGCAGGCAGGTATATACAGATGATAGGCTTCAGGTGTTTGCCTGCAGGAGCTCATTGAAAATCAATGCAAATGAGGCCATTTTCCCTAGCAGAAGACATTAACCTGCAGGAACCTTGTAGGCACAGGTGTATTTTGGGACCATAACAGGAAACATATTAAATATATGCATAACACTATACATTAATCATGTATACTAGGTCAACTAAGTGAGGAAAACACAGTAAAGTTTTAGAAAGTGGCACCGTGGCAAACAAGTAGCATGGTCCAGTTAGAGAGCATGCCTGACTCTTTCCCTTCACCTAAACTTCCTGTGTGTTACCAAGTAATTCTCCTTTTGCCAGGACTGTTAGAAAAGATGATTTTTAAAATTATTATTAAGGCTATGTGATGAATGTAAAACATAATAAAGTTAAGTGAAGTTCATTTGGAATTCTGCTGTGTTTTAAACATAAACCATTCGTTATATTTAAGTTAAGGCTCAAACATTTCCAAAAAAATTGTTCTTAAATTAAACCAAGTATTCAATGCCAAAGTTTAATTGTTCTACAAAGTAACATGGAGATAAAAATACAAATACTGATTGAAATTCTGTTCTGTATTTTCAGCTTTTATAAACTGTTAACACTTTCCATTGTGTTTTACCAGTGAAATCTGTAAAAGAAGCTCACCTTGCTCTCTAACTAACCATCTCATGGCGATTTTCTCCTAAAGAAGAGTTCTTTCTGTGTTTGATTGTCTGTTCTTCATAGTCATCCTCCAGTGTCTTAGGAGTTATCCATTTCACTTATATAAGATCCTTCCCTTTACTTTTACATATGACTTTCAACAACCTAAGAAATGAATTGTCTATTTTATGTACATTGTCACTCTTGCCTTCACAATATGTGTTCTTTTAAATATTTTTATTAATTTATTTTATGTGTATGAGTGTTATGCCTGCATGTGTATAAGTGCATCTGTGTCATGCAGTGCCCATGGAGGACAGAAGTACGTATTAGATCCCCTGGAACTGGAGTTACAGACAGTTGTTAGCTGCCATGTGGGTGCTGGGATATGAACCCATGTCCTCTCCAAGAGCAACCAGTGCTCTTAACCGCTGAGCCATCTCTCCAGCCCCAACACATTATGCACTCTTATTGAGTCAAGTTGGACAGCAAATTCTTGCTTCTTTGAATGTATACTGGAGCTGAATACATGTGATATTCTTGAAACTTAAACAGTGTCTCCCGGAGTTGAAGAGAAGCTCTAATGTCTTATGCATAGCTTGCAGAATTTAAATTCAAATATACATCTGACATTTGGAGGAGATTTAGTGCTGCTAAAATTTCATATGCAGGTGGGTGCTTAATAAATAATTGTTGGTGATGAGCCAGGTTTGTGCTGTATATAGGGACTGAGCATACGTTCCTTGATATTAATGAAGAAACTTATGTTTAACAGCACTTCTATCTAAGCCTGGGACATATTGCTTCTACCCTTTACTGAGCATCTTCTCCAAAAAGGCCTTATCATATTGAAATAAAAAAAAAAGTGTTTTAAAATCTAGGAATGCTCCCCTGGTCTAGATCTTCTAGCTTGCCAACAGTGTTACCTTCAAAAACAAGTCTGATACTGCCTGATTTGCTTAAAAACTTTCAAGCTCTAAAACTGGGCACTTGAGACCTTTCACACATTTGCAGTCTGATCCTTATGCAGTTTTCCTGTCTTGATTTTTCACTAGGATCCAAACGACCCTATTAAACAGCTGTATTGTTCACTGTTCTATGCCCACCTCATGAAGTTTCACAGCTCTGTGCTCTTGTTAGTACAATTTAATCAGAATGGAATGTGTTTCCTAAACTCTACATGGTTAGGTTGACTTAGACTTGGATTCCATTTTACAAGTTTTCTAAGCATTCCTCGCTGCCCTGTCCTGATTCACTTCACTAACTCCTGTGTTGTTAACTTCTGCATCTGTATGCTCACAATGTCCTTGTCTTCTGTTTAATGAATGGGGGACACAGCAAAGCAACAGAGATTGCTGGGGAAAACTGACATTCTTTAAGACATTTCTCATTATTTTGGATTCTCTATATTATTCATTATTTTTTTTGTAAACAGCTTTTAAGTGTTAGAAAGAAGCTAAATACTAAACATGGATAGGCTAATGGTATGTAAAATACTTATAGTAAAGAAGAAAGGAAGTCAGTTACCTCCGTTCCCTAATTCAGAAATAAGCATTTTATTGCTTATTTTTTATTCATTCATTTAATTAATTTATTTTAAGACAGGATCTCTCTGTAGCCTTTGGTGGCCTGTAACTCACTATACAGACCAGGCTGGCTTGATTTTAGAGGGATACTCCTGCCTCTGCCTCATGAGTGCTAGGATTAAAGGTGTGAACCACAATGCCTGGCTTAAGAAATAAATATTTTGGGGGCTGGAGAGATGGCCTAGTGGCTAAGAGCACCAACTGCTCTTGCAGAGGATCCGGGTTCGAACCCCAGCACCCACATGGTGGCTGAGAACCATCTGTAACTCCAGTTACTAGAGAATCCGACACCCTCTTCTGCATGACATGGGTGTACAAACCTACATGCAGACAGTACATTCATACATATAAAAATAAATAAAATTAAAAAAATAAAAAAGAAATAACTATTTTAAACAGCATCATATACACTTTTTAAGAGGCTTATTTGAGAGATGATATGTATACATACTGGAGAGCATCATATGCTGGTTTAATTCTGGAATGTAACCTGTAACTGCCACATAGGGCAATGAGCACATCCTTTGCTTAGACGGTTATAATTTGCATTTCTTGGAAAATTTGAACTCCATTCTCATTATTTTGAAAAATTAAATTAAATTTCAGAGATAACAATATTTTCCTGTCTAGTTGTGTTTGGTAAAGTTATTTCAATTCTCACTATTCTCCCTCCCTGCCGCTACTATTCTTTATAAATTTGTGAGAATAACAAACATTCGTCTCTTCTGTTCCCAGCTTGTTTGACTGAACATGATCTTCCCTTCTCAGTCCATGTTTCCATAGCTGACTGGACTGCAGTCTGTTCCTGGCTGACTAACATTACCCAGAAATGCTTACCTGGGCCTTACCATGTATGGTGAAATCCATGAGGTCTGGTGAGAAGTAGAAGGGAAATGGATGGGGAAGGTGGTCTAAACTTGATTGAGAACTGTGCTATGAAACAACAAAAGCTTATTAAAAAGTTTAAAAATGTTTTTATTAATTATTTGAGGATTTTACATGTACATGCAATCTGTTTTGATCATACTATCCCCCTACTCCTTCTAGATCAGCCTTCTGACCCCTCACCCCTCCTCCCTATTTCACACCCTTTTCTGTTTTATAAGCAAGCCCAGTATGTGCTGCTCATAGAGTCCTGGCTTGGGCCCGGATGCTGAGAATGGTTGCCTTGCCAGAAAGCACATCCTTATGGAAAACTGCTCCTCCTTCACCCAGCAACCACCAGTGTTCAGTAGCTCTCCAGCGAGCAGTGAGGGCTGGTGAGCATTTCGCACTACCATGCTAGAAGGTGACTGACCTGGTCTTTTTCAGGCCTGGTGTAGGCTATCAGACTGGAGGCAAGTTAGATTTTTTTTTTTTGAGACAGGGTCTCCTTGTAGTCCCAGCTTGCCTTGAACTTGCTATGTGGCTGGCCTCAGTGTGAGGAGATCTACATACCTATCCATCCCAAGTTCGGGATTAAAGGTGTACAACACTATTCCCAGCTCCAGCTGACTTTTTTTAAAGAAAATTATACATTTTCACATGCATCTCAATTTCATCTAGTTAGTTTCCCCTTTTACAAGTGCACTGACATACCTCTACTTTTAGATGTGAGTTTGTTCCTTATATCTACCCAGATGCACAGAAGTTACTTCTATTTCTTTTGATATCCGTTATACCCACAAGTGGTCCTGTATATTTTCTTAGATGTCATTCACTATTTGGAACACAAAAAGTAAGGTTCACACCTATCCACAATAATGAGCCATTAATTGAAAAAAAAATCAGGGCATAAAAGATTGTAACAGAGATGATCATACTTATTCTGTGAAATACAAAATACAACTGTTGCTTCTTTACTCTAGCCAGACCATGAATAGAAAAATGTACCTATTAAGTGCCAGAGTTCTCAATTTATTTTTCAATTTCCCTTTGCTTATGTTTTCACTCCATCCTTTAACTTCTTTAACTAAAGACACTGCCTTTGACCTCATTTGCTCTGACATATATATATATTATATACTTATATATATATCTATTATATATATGTTTTTTTCTCACTATCAGCAGTTTTCTCTGGCCTCTGACAGACACAGCAACAAACGTACATGAGGTACTTGTACTCAACATTGGAACTTAAATAATACACTTCCCTTTCCTCTACTCACTCCCTCTGTCCTAGTCCTCTCTTCCCCTCGACTCCCTTCTCCTTCTTTGCCCTCTTCCCTTCCCTCCTCTTCCCTTCCCTTCCCCTCCCCTTCCTTCCCCACATTCCCTCCCCACATTTCCTCCCTTCCCTGAATTCCCTCTCTCCTCTCCCTTTCCCTTCCCTTTCCTTTTTCTTCATCTTGTTGTTACTAGTTAATTTTTTCATGTCTGACACATTTTCCTCGAGTCTAATGCAGAGCTTCCACTTTCTGCTCTTATCAGAGTTTTATCTTCCTTTAGTGTGTATTGAGGAGGATCCTCTTTTCATCAGACTCTGAAGGCTGTTGCTCTTTGCTCAGCTTTCCATCATTCTGCTTTCTATAGGAGGGTCATTTCATCTCTGAGTAGGGGTTTCTTTGAGTAGACAACATCTTTCCTATTTGCTAGCTATTTATTATTCTTCAGGCATAGACAGTACACTCTTTTATGAAGAAAAAGCAAAATTTAGTGTGTGTGTGAGTGTGTGTGTTTGTGTGTGTGTGTGTGTGTGTGTGTTGGAGGTGGGGGAAATACTTAGTTAAGTAGATTCTCCCTGAGAAAACAGGCTCCCCAACTCTCTTGTCGCAGAGGCCTCTGCTTTTATTATCTTACTACTTCCATCCAGTAGTTGTAGGTTTTGTTCCCACTGGTTATAATGATATTGTGTCTTAGATGCACATTTCTTTCTTCTTTACAGTAATCAGAGATACTTGTAGGAAGGGAATATGCAGTGTTGTTCCTATGCTTTAGGTAGAATTGAGACACAAATCATTGCCTTGCCACTCTTGGATGGAAGAATTTATATATGAATTGATGAGTAAAGTTCATTTTATCAGAGGAAGAATTTTAAACATTGCATTTTAACTTATTCAAAGATGGTGATCAGACTGACTCAGCGTATATTCTATTTAGAAAGATAGGGATATACAGAGCTCAGAATTTTTATTCTTAGAAGAAAATGTTTAAATGTGACTGCAAGTTATTAAACAGCTTTCAGCTTAAGTATAGCTATTTTAAGAATAAAGAAGAAAAGACATTCCTGCACAAAATTTAGATGCAAAGGACCAAACTTAAAGGATCAGTTTAGAACCTTTTGTATATAAGCAAGATTCCTTTTATAAAAAAAATCAGAAAAACGAAGTGAATGATATAAAATATATTGTCAAATTAATATTTGGAGGAAATAGTATTTGGAAAAGGGGACATTATGCTCAATTTGAGGAGCACTTACCACCATAATTAGACTTATTCTTTGCAGTTGCATTCATGTCAGGAGATGAACTGGAAGGCAGAGGGGAGGGACAGCCTACACTTTTGTCACGACCTTCATCCCTCTATCGGCATGTTGGCTATCTGATGACAGTGTGTGGGTCCACAGAAGGACCAACTCCAGGGCTGCTGTGACACTTCCTGAGCACTTGGGCCAGCTGCCACAGCCACCTTCCTGCAAATGGTTACATGTCTCTGTAGGATAAATGTTGACTATCATTGCTCCTAACAGCTTTCTTTAAATGCAATCTTTGAAAAATACATCTGGAAATGATTTCACAAACCATATATACCATGCCTTTACCTCAGAACCCAAAGGTACTGTTGCCAGTCTTGAATGAGAGTAGGAGCCAGGGAAAGCAATTTCCTTGAATTCTGTCCACCGTGTAAATTTGAAGGAAAACTATATTTTGTTCTCTAGAATTTACTTCCAGCCTCAAGTTGTAGTTTGTACTGCACATGACTTCTGTATAATGGCTGTATTCCAATAAAAATTATTTATGGATGTGGAAAAGCAAATGTGTACATTTGTACTGACCTCTGCAGGGCACCTGTGGATTACTTTTGTATATTTTACCATTCTCTAAAGAGCTTATTGATGGCTTTGTCTCTGGTTTTCTACTGTCACCAATTAACTTACTCTCAGAGAGGGTTTTGTGGTGAGCTTTCCTAGTTTCATTTTTCAAAGTGAACTGAAGGAAAGGACATTTGTTTCCACATTAATTAGATAGTCTTATTAGATGTGAAAGTATATTTATGATGCAGAAATCAAGGAAAATTGTAATAAGTATGAGCTATCTATTTCTTATTTATTACTCTGTTTATGTTTATCTGTATGTATCTGCATGTATAGACGAGAGGGTAAGATTGGGTATCTTCAACTGCTTTCTACATTCTTTTTTTGAGGCAGTATCTTTCGCTCAATCTGAAAGCTAGCTAGCCTGGCAGATTGGCAAACCACAAGAATCTTTCAGCCCCTACATCCCCAGCACTTGGATTGTAGGCAGTCATTGCATCTTGCTTTACAGATGGGTGCTGCGATTCTGAATGGAGGTTATATGTCCAGCACTTTAGCAACTGAAACACCTCTTCAGATTTGATTTATTTTATTTTACTTTATTTTAAATCTTTCCTCCCTTTGCTGATTGTGAGCAAAATAATTCAGTTGGCTCCATGCGTACTGAAAGGCTTATAGCCTATTGAAGTTCAAGGTTTCTGATGACTGGCCCTCTGTCTCAATTTGTATATTTACAAAATATTTCTTTGATATACTAGAAAATGAGAAATGAGAGAGTGCAATGTACTTGCTACATAGAGCTAGGTTTAAAGAGGAAACAACACATTCGAACAATACCAATTTATTTTAGCTTTTAGCATAAGCAATTTTTCAGTGTGCAGAAATCTGTATAATAAAAAGCACACAGCTTTACTGAAACATTTTTTTCCTGAATGAATTTGCCTAGAAGTCCTAAAACCCCATAGAATTATATCAAACTGGAACTAGACACCCAATTGCCAATTTTAGTTGACATATTAATCTATCTTTCCCTTGGCTATGCTTTGGTAATTCAGCTGAATTGTTTTAACCAGAAGGCTAGGGGATAGAATTGGATAACTGTTTTATAAAAGAAATAAAGTGGGAATATATATATACATATATATGTATATATATTTATACATATATATGTATATATATTTATACATATATATGTATATATATATATATTTATATGTGTGTGTACATATATGTTAGCATAGAAATAAAAATGTTTAAATAAATCTGTAAGTGAACTTTCAGTTCTTATCCTCTTTCAGAGGGGAGAGATCTCCAAAGATATGAGCTAGATGGATCAAAGCACTACAACTTTACATGAATCTGTGTGTATGGTAAAACTTACTTTTGATGACAATGGTTGGTGCACAATCTCACAGGCAGCATAGAACCCATTATGACTGCTTCTGCACCTTCATTCATTACAGCATCCTGATTAGTCACTGTGAGTTTGTTCCTGACTCCATTTGTTACTTAACATTAAATGCCATTTGGAAATCTAATTCCTAGTGAGGTTTCAAATTCTAATTCATGGAGAACGTTTAGGCTGTTAACACTTTTAGGCTATTATTAATTCACCAAATATTTATGAACTTTTAGGAAGAATTTTATAGTGTTTCCACTCCTTGAACTCCCCAAAGACATGCATTGTGAGATTTAAACAAGTTAGCACAGTTTTATGACTCACTCAGTTTAAAGTGATAGAACATTTTCATTGTATGTTCAATGTAAGAAATTCAGCAGGGTGATTTTTTTTTTCTATTTTCCAGGTTTCTGATATTTCCTTCCTGTTTCTTTCCCAAGTATTCTTGAAATAATTTGCCAAGGTAAAATGGAATACAAAAATTAACAAACCTTTTATTTTCTAGGGATAATTTGCAGTTGCAATCAAGCTCAGAATAAAGTTGTAATAAACAGGTGATTTGCCTCAGCAGTGTGTTTGGAATTTATACTTAAAATTTATTTTCATAAGTCAATTTAAAATTGTGGGTTGACTAACTGTTGCAAAAGTATTTTAATTCAGATGACATAAAATGACTTAACACGATAAAAGTACTTAATTTGGAAGTATTTAGACATTTTATTTTTATGAATGGCTTTTTTTGGAACATTGTATAGAATTATCCTATATAATTTCAAATAACTTTTTTATAATTTAAAGGTGTTTTAAAATTATTACTGTACATACTTGTGTGCTTGTGTGCACACGTGTGTGTGCGTGTGTGTGTGTGTGTAGGCACTTGCAAGCCACAGCATAAGTATGGAGATCAGAGGATATTTTGGAGTCTGCACTTTCCTTCCCCTTTAATTAGTTTCTAGGAATGGGGCTCATGGCACCAAGCTCTCATAGCAAGTGCCTTTACAAGCTGAGCCATCTTGTAATATGACCTTGCACATATCTTAAAAAATAGACAAATCGGGGCTGGAGAGATGGCCTAGCGGTTAGGAGAGCCGACGCTCTCGCAGAGGACCCGGGTTCGATCACCCACATACCACATGGTCACAACACCAGCGAGAGCCAGTCTGAAACGAATCCATTCCCAGTACCGAAGAACTCCAGTCAGTGGAATCCGAACACCCCTCTTCTGACCTCCGCTAATTGGAATGCACGAAATGGGTGTGCGCACAAAGCTTGCATGCAGACGATGTATCATTTATTACACATACAGAAAATAAATAATTATAAAAAAAAAATTAAAAAAAAAAACATTTAAAAAAAATAGACAAATCTTTGTTGGTGCAAGTTGAGGGATGTGTTTTTATTCTCTCTACTCTCTGTTCTACTCTGTCCCATGAGTATCAGATTAGAGGTTCTATCATACATGGGTCACTTAGAGCTGGGTATCTCTCAGACATGTATTCTCTGTGTGTGACTAGTTATCTCTCACCAAGGAAGCCTCCTCATAGGACATAGTGCCATTCACACAGAAGGGTACAACTAGCTAAATTATAAAGAATAAGAGATTGCAGAGTGCATTTCCTGGACAGGACTCCTTTAACTTCAACCTCCCACATCTCAGGGGCTATTGACAAAGAGGGGGCATACATAGTGTAAGAGCCAGAGTTTGTACATAAATATCAGGAAACAGAGACTTTTCTGATCACTGGGAAGTTGCTCATATGAACTTGAAACAATGGTTACAGCATCCACAAGACCCATGGAGACTCAGACAAAAACTCAGCATCGAACAGGAGCATGTCCAACACTAGCTGAGGAACTATTGGCAAGGGACTACTGTGGGGGAGGAAGCGTAGATCTTCTTCAAGGGAGAGACTGCGTAAGGCTGATTAGACCCCAGTGCATGAAATCACATTGAAAGACATCAGGGTACAAATGCTTGAAAAGACAGGACATAACATATGTGACAGAATGCATGAAATACAGCTAGGGGACTATCAGAAGCATGGACAGGAGAAGAAGTCTAAATTTGATTAAATTCTGTTATCTGAAACCCACAAATATATTCACCATAATTTTACCTTTTTGTTTATTCCTGTTTAAGTTTGAGTTATAGTCTCTAAAGTATTTTTGAAGTTGTTAGTTACATAAAATCTTCAATTTAGGAGAAGTGGGGAAGACTAAAAAAAAATGAAATTTGATGTCCCTGTAAACCAGATATACTAAAATGCGCACATATCCTAGCATTGTAAGAATGTTGGCTTTGATTGAATGCCATGGTCCAACATCATTGTTGATAAATCCTATGACAGTTTTACAAAGTAGCAAGGTTGTATTTCTGAAACCAGAAATTTCTAGGCTTGCAGACACAAAGTTTGTAGATTTGACTTTTTTTTTTTTTTTTTTTTTTTTTTGGTACTTTTTAAAGACAGGGTCTTCCTGCAGCCCACGTCATGGAAACTACTCTGTAGGACCAGGTGGCCTCGACACTCACAACATATCTGCGTCCTCTGCCTCCCAATGCTAGGATTAAAGGCGTTGCGCCACCATGCCAGGCTTGACATTTTTTAACAAAAGCTTTTTAGCAATAAAGTAGTGGTGGGTAGAATGGCTTAGTTTATTAAAAGACAGTACAAGATTCTGGGGAGGGATGGAGAGTGTAAATGTGTGGGCCTCAGTGGAGTCATAGTACAAAATTATATGGAATTCGATGTAGATATCAAAGGGTGTTTTACCATATTTAAAATGATAACATATTTTGAGGACATTATTATTTTACAGTGTGAAAATAATTCATAACTGGAATTCACCCAAAGAAATCAACAGTTCTCTCTTGATTTTGAAGGAGAAGTCAAACAAAAAATTGTGTTGGTATCTTCTTTGTGTGTCCCTGCAGTTCTATTGTAGTGTCTTGCTTGGGATAAAGCTTGAATATCAGTCTAAACCATTAAGAAATGTCCATTTTAAAGCACAAACTTTGCAGAATTTCAGATCATCATACATATCAACCATATTCAACAGTACATCTGAAGGGTGTGGGGTCTTCAATATTTGTTGCTGTGGTTTGGATTTTGGATTTTTTGTTGTTGTTGTTGTTGTTGTTTGAGACAAGGTCTCCCTGTAGCCCCAGCTGTCCTGGAACTCACTCTGTAGACCAGGCTGGCTTTGAACTCACAAAGATCCGCCTGCCTCTGCCTCCCAAGTGCTAGGATTAAAGGCGTGGCCACCATGCCCAGCCTGGATTTTGTATTTTATTTTATTTTTTTAATTTTTATTTTATTTTATTTATTTCGGTATGTGTATCAATGTACTGTCTGCATGCAGGTTTGTGCACCCGTGTCGTGCAATGCCGCGGAGGTCAGAAGAGGGTCTCAGATTCCCCTGGAACTGGAGTTCTCCTGGAACTGGAGTTTCAGACGGCTCTCGGCCGCCATGTGGGTGCTGGGGATCGAACCCGGGTCCTCTGCAAGAGTGGTCGGCGCTTTTAACCGCTAGGCCATCTCTCCAGCCCTGGATTTTGTATTTTAAATGTAACCCAGAGGCTATATGCTAAAAGATTAGTTCTCAGCACTCTACTCCTTGGGAGGTGGTGGAGTCATTAGAATGTGGAATACTATTGAGAGAATTGATAATTGGGGGTATGCTACAACAGTATATTGGAAGTCTCTTGTATGTTTCTGACTGAAATCTGATGTTCACACACTCTGATACTTGTTCCCATCATAACATGCTCTTCCCTCAAGACATCAATAGACTTTAACCTGACAACCGGTCTTCTACCATCAACTCTTTTTAATAGGCTGATATCAAACTGAAATATTTGTTATACCAACAGAGAGCTAACATACACAACACATATAATTGTTGTGTCAGCTTCTTAAAATGTTTCACACACTAGTGTTGAACATTTATTTACTCTAAAATCAAATTCTACTTAGGTCTTTTGTTTTTTCCACCATATAATTTTCAACCTTTTTTTTTTTTTTAAGCGATTGGCAACTTGCTTTCTAATTTTGCATATTTCAAAGGGAAAAGTTTTCTACCTGTTGAGTCATGCATTAATGTATTTAATTTCTGAGACCATTTACTTTCTACTAAGACATGTATTCAATAGGATTTGAGTTTTATTTATTTTCTTGTTATGAATGTTACATTTATTATTTTGATGATCTCAATTTCTGATTCATCATCATAAGGCAATTAGGACTGACAGAGTTTGGAAAATTTGTTGTCATCTCAGGCAGTGTTTCATTAAAAAAATAATAAACAAATTATTAGGAAGAATGCCAGGAGTAGAAATGGGTCAGCTATCCATACGACAAACAAACTTAGATAAAGGTGAGTGCTGTTGTACACTCTCTGCTCATAGCATTCAAAAATCAATAATATTTTTCAAATATTCACTTCAATTCTCGGAAGGAAAATAAGGAAATGTCAAGACAGAAGGTAAGTCAAGTGTTTATAAAGGTAAACAAGGCTTTAAATATGTAATATTCCTCTGTGGGTGTCATACTTGCAGATGGTCAAGTTAGCCAGGATAAGATATCAAGCACTAAGTGTTTCTATATTCTTTTTATTCTTAGATATCTCATTTCAGAAAACATAACAATTTTTTCATTTGGGTTTTCGTTGCATATTTTACCCTGGTCATTTCTGGAAGTTAGATTATTCAAATAATGTTCAGTTATAAAAATAATTAGAGCTCAATTTCATAAAAAAAAAACATTGGTATTAAATAAGGATCTTTCAAATATTCACTTTTTTCTACTATGTGCCTATGTTATGTCAATATGTAGTTATGTGCATGAGTGTTCCCCAAGGAGTCCAGAAGAAAGCTAGAGCTTTCTTGGAGCTGGAGTTACCAGTGGCTGTGAGACAGTGGCGCTGAGCACTTAGGACTGAGCTCTGCTCCTATGAAAGAGCAGCAAGTCTCTTAACCACTAAGTGGTTATCCCTAAAAAAAGAATTTTTAATAATTACCTATGAGAGTACTCTGAACCAACTAACAGATCCACAGTCTATAAATCTTGACTTTAAATTAAGCTCATATTGGTTCACAGAGGATATTCCATGGTTAGCTTTTTTTTTTTTTAACAAGATCCTTCAACATTGCAATTAAATTAAGTAGTGCAAAACATTAAAAAGAAGCACTTTCATAGAGCCATTGATCAACCTATAAAACTAGCTCTCATGGTCTTAAAATCAAATTGTGTTCCTGCTAATTTTCTTTGTTATTATTTATTCAATGGCTGCATAGTCAAACCCATCCCTCTTTATTATGCAATTAATTATTTATAAATAAATGGTGTTACTGTAACCTTTTTGCAGCATCCAACTAAAATGTCTTAGAAAATATGTATTCTGGGACTAAATTGATAAAGAAATAGTAAAGGTATTGAGGAATCAACAAAGCATGTTGTATTGCTTGGAATGAGCAACCAGGTTCCACACCCTAAGAATAACATCATGAACTTTGTAGGTAAATGGATGGAACTAGGAGATAGTATGCTAAGTGAAGCAATGCAGTCTCATAAAACAAAACAAAACATGACAAGAACAACAAAAAAACTGCAAATGGTATCCTTCATTTGTGGATGCTAGCACCAAGTACCTAGCTGTAAGGCAAATGGAACAATGTTAATGTTATATTTCTCTTTATCTGAAAACAACTGTGCTCTTATAATGTGTGTCCCTTAATGGGCTCTAGAATTATTAACCTATCACTTATTTTCAGACTTTGTGATTTTGGTATATGGGTGGTGGGTATGTATGCATATTTTAGATTAATATAAAATTTAAAGGGAATATGTGAATCCTGAAATATGAAATATGATTTAGAAATAGCATATGGTTTATTTTCAGATCACATAATCATATATATATATATATATATATATATATATTATATATTATATAAAAATAAATAAAAAATGTTGAGTGAACACACAAACGAAGTGGGGACAAGAACCACCCAAAACAGTCACGTTCTCCCTAAAGCAATATCCTCTACTTGTGAAAAAACTTTAAAAAGACGTCAGGGCGCTAGAATACAAACAGGGGAGACAAAAAGGGAGACCGTGCAAATGGAAATACAGACGAAAAGACAGAACAAGAGGAGAAGTAGAGAAACATCTACACACATGTCGTGACACGTGGAGCAGGGAAAGGAATGAACTAATTGGAAAGAGAAATGATGATGAAATACACAAAACTTCAATAAATTATATTAAAAAAAGAATCTAGTCTTTTTTCACCTTATTGTCAGTCTGATTTTTTTTTTGAAATGGCATAACAAGCTGCTGTCCTTGCTCTTTTGTAGCATGTTTATGTGACATAGATTGAGTATTGTCAATTCAACCCACTTAAAAGTGGTTCCAGGGAATTAGAATCCATTGTGGCAGGGAGGCATGGTGCCAGAGGCTGGAGCAGAAACTGAGGTTCACAGCTTTCTAACTCATATGCATATACAGACACACACTGTGTACACATCTGGCCACAGGCACTCCACGCCATCACTTTAAGAATGCTCGATGCTGAAGCGGCGGGCCAGGGGGGAAGGGGGTCTCCCTCTGGGACGTCGGTGGGGGTTAACTACGCCCGCGTCGTACGGAAAGAAGGAAAGAGGGAGGGAAGAAGAGAGAAAGAGAAGAAGGGGAAAAAGAAAAAGAGAGGAAAAAAAAGGGGGAGGAAGAGAAGTGGAAGGGAAAGAAAAGGAAAAGAAGGGGGATGAAGATTCCTCCGGCATGGCCTCACCTTCTAAGCTTTCCCAAAACGCGCACCAACTGGCACAGAATGTCTGAAAATACTTGAAGCCTATGGTGGACATTCTCATTTCAAACCACAGCTCGGAGGTAGAGGCAGGCAGATCTCTGTAGAGTTCAAGGCCAACCTGGTTGACATAGTGAGTTCCAGGACAGCTGGGCATACAGGGAGACCCTGTTTTTCAAAAATACCAAAAAAAAAAAAAAAAAAAAAAAAAAAAAAAAAAAAAAAAAAAATTTACCTAGGAGAAGAAGCTATGTTTGTAATTATGTATATGACACAATACGTCTAGGTCCTGTATTGGGTAATGTATACTAGATAAACCAGAAAACTGCTTGTAGATAGATATAAGGAGAAGTTTAAAGATTTGCATTTGACAGAGTACCTTTACCATGAAAGTACACTGGGATATACAAACTTTAATTGACTTAAAAACTTCATAACCCTCCACTTATCAAACTAGTTACACAGAAGGCCACATTTCCACATGTATTTTAGAGGGGACAAATAGTAATGAAACTGCAGTACCCAAATTTCCCTTTCACGCTCTTCTTTTTTTTTGAAAAATAATTTTTTATGTTAATATATTTTTTCAATCAAATCTAGACCCATGGTCCCCCCATCGCCCCCACCCAACAAGCTCCAATGCATACTGCCAAACATCTTTTCATCTCCTTCTCAGGCTTTCTCGAATATTCCTCCTGTGGAAGTTGACTTGTTGTGAGCAGATGACTTCACTGTTTCATACAGTGTCTTTGATGCAGTCCTTTCTGTGTTTGTTTGTGTGGGTTTTTGTTTGATTTTGGTGTGTTGTTTCCCATATGCAGCACTTCCAACTGTTTGACAGAAAGTCAAGGGGGCCATGCATAAGAAATACTTACAAACATGGTAATTGGCATTAGCATCCACAGATGAGGGAATACAATTCTTCGTTTGTTTTTCTGGGACTTGTTACTTCACTCAGCATTGACCTCTATCCACGCCTTTTTCCTGCAAAGCTCTGATGTCCTTTTTTCTTTACTGCGTGCAAGAACTCCATTGGTGTAGATGTACCACATGTTTCTCTATCCACTCAATCAGTCGAGGGCATCTGGTTGGTTCGCTCCTTCTATTAGAAGAGAGCTCGCAATAAACATGCTTGTCATGTATCTCTGTGGTGGGTGACTCTCAAGGGTACATAACTAGGAGTGGTACGCTGGGTCCAGGTGGCAAGTTTCATTCCAAATCTCCAAGGTTGCTCCACACTTGCTTTACCATAGTGGGCGGTAGCGAGTTGACATTCACCCAGCATGGATGAGTGTTCCCCTTTCCCCAACCTCTCCACACTTGGTATCATTTGTGTTTCTTGATCCTACCAATGGTACATTCATTTTTTGGAGTAAGATGGATACTTAAAGTGGTTTTTTTTTTTTTTTATTTCATTCCTTATATTTGATTTGCCTTCTTAAGATGTTTCTTCAGTCACTCTCTATTTCCTCACTTGCATGAAGTCTCTTCAGCTCTTGCCTCCATTATTGAGTGGTCATTCGTTTCTTTCTTCGTTTGTTTTTTGAGTATTTGTATATATTCTGAAAACAAATGATTGTCAGATGTTTCTGCAGTGAGGTTGCTCGCCACTGTGTGGGATTCTCTTTCACTTCCTGATGTTTTTACTTGAATGTACACGTGAAGCTTTGAGTTCAATTATACCCTACCATTTGTCAATTGTTTACCTTAATCTTCGCACAGCTGCTGTTTGTTAAACAGTCTTTTCCTACACCTACACTCTTGTGAGTTGCTGCAAATGCTTTTCTTCTATCGCCTGTCAGAGGTTGGGGTTTCACACTGAGGTCATTTATACATCTGAAGTTGACTCTGTAGACAGGGCGAGAGGTAGGGGTTAATCTTATTCTTTACATGGTGATCCAATTTTGCCAACACCACTTGCTGGAAGATGCTCTCTTTTCTCATTGTTTCTGTCTCTGCCCCTGGTCAAATATGGAGATGGCTGAAATTGTATGTGCTGGTTTGGGTTTTTTTTTTTTTTTTTTTTTTTTTTATTGTCACTGTTTTTTTTGTCCAGTCCCAGGCTGTTTTTTATGACTATGCCCTGGTAGTATAAAATATTTAAATTGGTATAGAGATCCCTCTGTGTAGCTCTTTCACTCAAAGTTGTTTTGGCTATTCGGGGTCCTTTTGTTTTTTCCAAATGATTTAAGGACGTTTTTTTCCATGCCGGGAAGAAACTCTGGAGATTTTGGATGGGATTGCATTAAATCTATACAAGGTTTTCAGTAGAATGGACATTTTTAAATTTTTTTTTTTTTTTTCTTTCCATCATGTGGGTTTTTTTCTTTTTATTTTCTTTTCAATTTCCTTCTTAAGGTGTTAAAATTTTTGTTGTAGGGATCTTTGGTGCTTTGGTTAGGTGTGTTCCTAGGTATTTTATTGTTTTAGGGCTATTGTGAGTGGGAGATTCTCTTTGAATTCTTCTCCAGTTGCTTATTCTTGTTAAAAAGGTGCATATGATTTTTTAAGGTTAATTTGTATCCTGCCACTTTGGCTGAAGTTGTGTAATCATTTTCTAGGAGTTTTCTGGTGGAGTTTTTAGCATCCCTACATAAACAATCAGTATCATCAGCAAAATAGGGATGCTTGATCTTCCTTTTTTCCCATTAGTACTCCTTAGTTTCTCTTTCTTGCCTGTATTGCATTCTAGGCAAGTTTTCAAGACGATATTGAAGAGGATGATACAGGGTGCAGCCTTAGCCGAGTTCCTTTACCTTTAAAAGGGAATGTTTTCGTCATTTCCCCATTTAGGAAATATTGGCATGTGGGGTTTTCGCTGTATATGGTCTTTGATTACATTGAGAGTATCCACCAAATCCTATTCCTTCTAGTGACGTAAGCATGAAAGGATCTGGATTGTTGTCAAGGCTTTTTCACATCAATTGATGATGAGGTGTTTTTTTTGTCTTTCATTCCATTTATGTGTTTGATGATGTTATTATTTTCGTATGTGAACCATCCTGCCATCGTCTGGTATGAATCCAATTTGGTCATGATGGATGGTTGATGTGGGTCTGTATGCGATTTGCCAGTATCCTGTTTAGAATTTTGGCATTTGTTTCTTATAGGGAGATGGGTCTTTAATTCTTCCCTGTTTTAGTTGTATCTTCTTTGCCGTAGTTTGGGTAATAGAGTGATGCTGGCTTCAGAGACCGGGATTTGGGGAGAATTCCTCTGATTGTATCCTTCTAAACATTTTCGAATAATAATGGTTGTAGGTCTTTTGAATGGTTTTTATAGAATTCTGCCATGAAATGTCTGGGCCCTGGGGCTTTTTTTAGTTGGGAGGTTCTTATTACATCTTCAATTTTCTTCAGGTACTTTTCAGGTGTTGGTTGTAACTGTCCATCTCTTCTTGGTTGAGCTTTGATGATTCCCAGATTTCCAGATATTCAATCACATTTTCTTCAGGTTTTTCAAACTTGGTAGAGGTATAGTCAAACTTGTTTAGTTTGAAGTATGCTCCATATGATTTTCTGGAAATTTTCTTTTGTCTTTTGTGATATTTCCCTTTTCACATCACGGTTGTATGATATTGGATTTTCCTTCTTTCTTTTGGGTGAACTGGCTTAGAGGTCTGTCTTACTTGCTTATTTCTTTCAAAGGAAACAACTTTGGATTGACATTGATTTTTATGTAGTTGTTTTCTTTGGTTTCTAATTTCATTGATTTCTGCTCTGATTTTTAATTTCTTCCTGTCCTGTGTGCATGTTAGGGGTTCTTCCTTTTTGCCTCTCAAGTGTGCTTTAGCATGTAAGGTGAGATCATTCACTTGTGCTCTTTCTGTTTTTCTCATGTAGGCACCCAGGGCTAGAAATTTCCCTCTTAGGACTGATTTTAAGGTATCCCATAGGTGTTGTTGTGTGGTACTGTCATTGACATTTAGTTCCAGAAATGTTTTATTTCTTGAGCGCGTCCGTGACCCAGTCAATAGTCAGAGAGTGGTGTTGTTTATCGCCTGTGTTTTTGTTTTTTTTTTGTTTATAATTTTTTTTTTTTTTTTTTTTTGGTTTTTTTTTTTTTGTTTTTTTGTTTTATTTTTTTTTGTTTTTATTTTTTTGATTTTTTTTCTTTTTATTTTTTTTTTTTTTTTTGGGGGGGGTCCGTCTTTTTTTGTTTTTTTTTTTTTTTTTTTTTTTTTTTTTTTTATTTTTTTTTTTTTTTTTATTTTTTTTTTTTTTTTGTTTTTTTTTTTTTTTTTTTTTTTTTTTTTTTTTTTTTTTTTTTTTTTTTTTGTTTTTTTTTTTTTTTTTGTTTTTTTTTTTATTTTTTATTTTTGTTTTGTTTTTTTTTTTTGTTTTTTTTTTTGTTTGTTTCTTGGTAGGTAGTAGGCTTATCCTGGTGATTGGATGTATTTTGAGCTCTATGCACTGTGGTCTGGGGTAGGGTCTAGTTGTCGGCATTACTGGACAAAACACTCCTGACTGACACCACTTCGGGAGCAGGGTTTATTCAGCTTAACATCTCCTGGTCCACAGTGTCATCACTTAGGGCCCAAGGCATGACCTGCAGGGCAGGAACTGGAGGCAGAAATGCCGAAGGCACAGGCCATTGAGGAATGCTGTTTATTGGCTTGCTGCCCCGGGCTCATGCCCAGCCCTCCTTCTTAGACCATACACAACCACCTGCCAGGGTGTGGCACCCTCATTGTGGGTTGGGCCCTTCCACACTGCCATCAAGACATGAAGACATACTCCGCAGATTGGCCACAGGCCCTCAAATGGAAACCAATTCCCCACTTTGGAGGCCTCCTTCAAACCAGGTGTGTCAAATTGTGACACTAAAGCTATCCAGCAAAATTGAGCCCTTGTCAACTTGACACGCAAACACATCACTATTAAGCCACCACCTTTTCCAGTTCTTTTTTAATTTTTTTTCTTTATTAGTATTTATTATTTTTGCATGTGAGTAATGAAGTATTGTCCTGCATGCAGTCTGTGCACCCGTGTGTCGTGCAATGCCCCGGAGTCAGATGAGGTCTCGGATTCCCTGGAACTGGAGTTCTCCGGAATCGGAGTTTCAGACGGGTCTCACCGCCATGTGGGTGCTGGATCGAACCCGGGTCCTCTGCAAGAGCGCGAGTGCTCTTTAACCGCTAGGCTGTCTCTCCAGCCCACCTTCCAGTTCTTTAGTCCCCAAAATATGATGTTATCATTAATCAGAAAAAAAAAAAAAAAAAACAACTAGAAGTACAACGCTGAAAGGCCCACATTTTTTTAAAAAAGGTCCAAACACTTAAAGTTTCACAGTCGGTTTACAATGTCTCTTCAGCTGGAGGGCTGGCGGTAATAAATCCAAAACAAAATACTGTCTTATTTCAAAGGAAGATCAGGCATACTCAAACAAAAACCTACGTCCAGCAAGTAGCCTCAAGGCTGGACACCTGGATACACTCACAATCTTCTAGGCTCCAAAAGGCTCAGCCTCCTCATCTCCGACTCCTGCCATCTGGGCAACATACAGATCGAGCCCGAGGGCCCGCTGACTCCTATCCACACCTGCGTCTGCACTTGGTGGTCGCCCATGGTCCCGGAAATCTCCAAAAAGATGGTGATCGCGTCACTGAAACTGAGGCAGGCACCTTAAACATGGTCCGGTCTGACCTCTCCTGTGCGAAAACCTCAGTTCTCCTCAATGACCTCCATCGCCTCATCCCTGGGTCTCCACGCTAGAATCCAGTGGCAACCATATTACACCAATGGGTCTTTCTCATGACGCTCCCACTAGTCAGGTCAAGCCTCGGATGCTCTCTGTGACCGCCCTCAAATTTCAACACACAGACATACTAGGAGACGCTACACATACTCTTATCCTCAAGCTCCCTGCTCATGGCTGACATGGAGAGCTCAGGTCTCCTCTATCTGAGGACCAATCAGCTCTTGTGCTGATCCTAGAGAGAAATCTTCGCCGAGAAAGAAATTTCACCACAGTGGAGGCTAGTCGGTCTTGTTACTTACGCGCATTTTTCAGCCCCAGATAACCAGCAGCAATTGTCCCAGTAAGTCAAAGATTTCACTTCAGGTTCTGGTCTCTTTTTATTTACAGCTGATTCTTCAGGCCCCAGCTGACCAGAACCAACAGATACAGTCCTGATGATTTCTGCTCCGCCTTATGAAACTAGAAACTTCACAAGCAGGCCTCCATCTTCTACAACTCCTCCGTCAGCAAATTGCTCCAAGTTCCACAGCCACAATCGTTAGGCATTCAATGAATCTTCCCAGCCCAAAGTCCAAACGCCTCCACAATCCTTGCCCCAAACGACCAAGGGTCAGGTCTGTCACAGCAATAGCCCTCTCCGGTAGCCAATTTCTGTTCTAGTTTTGTCTTCCATTTGCTGTGACAAAAACACTCTGAACCGACGCCAACTTGGGGAGAAAGGGTTTTATTTGGCTCATATCTCCTGGAACACAGTTCATCACTTAGGAGCCCAAGGCCCAGGAATTCAGAGCAGGAACCTGAGGCAGTAGCTGAAGCACAAGCCATGGAGGAAAGCTGTTTACCGCTTTGCTCCCCTGGCTCATGCCCAGCCTGCATTCCTTATACCATACACAGCCACCTCCCAGGGTGGCACCACTCATCGTGGGCTGGGCCATTCCACACTGCTTGACAATCAGTCAGTACTCTATAGATGTGGACACAGGCCAGTTCAGTAGAGGGGTTTCCCTAATTGAGCTCCTTCAACCCATGTGTCAAGTTGACAACTGAAGTTATCCAGCACAGATAGAATGCATGAAATTATTCAACTTTTTGTGTTTGTTGAGTTTCTTTCTGTGGCCCCAGTATCGAGTCAATTTTGGAGAATGTTCTTGGGGTGCTGAATAGAAAGGGTGTATTCTCTGGTCTTAGGGTGGAATATTCGGTAGAGGCTATGAGGTCCATTTGTGTATCATATCACTCAGTTCAGATGTCTCTCTGTTGATTTTTTGTCCTGGTGACCTATCCAAAGGACTCAGTGTGGTATAGGAGTCTCCTACTATGAGGGTGCTGGGGTTAGTGGTGACTTGTTCATCCTGGAGAATTGTCTGTATAAAGTTTGGTGCACCAGAGGTTTGGTGTCTATATATTCATAAATTGTGAAATTCATTGGTGAATTGTTCCTTTTGATAAAAATATAATGGCCATCTTTGTCGTGTTCTGATTTCTTTACATTGAAGTCTATTTATGGTCTGATATTAAAATAGCAACACCTGTTTTCTTTTTGTACCATTTGCTTGGAGATTTTTTCCATGCTTTCACTTTAAGGTGGTGCCTGCCTTGAAGTTAAGAGATTTTTCGTGTAGACAGCATATAATGGATTCTGGTTTCCTAATCCAATCTCCAAATCTATGTCTTTTGATAGGGTAAATTAGTCCATTAATGTTTAAGGTGATGACTGATAGGTCTGTGTTGCTTCCTTGTGCCTTATTATCCAGTTTGTGGGTTTTGCGTTTTTAGGTTGCTCGTTCTGGAGTATGCATTTGTATTGATTGCGATTTTCCCATGCTGGGAGGTGCTCCTTTCTTCTGTCCTTTGAAATTGCTTCAAGTATTCGCTGAAGGATTGGTTTTCCAGAAATATATTCTATCAACATTGCTGTATGTCATGGAAGATTTTTGTCTATCCTTCAACTATAATTGACATTTTGCCTGGGTATGAGTAAACTGGGTTGGATCAAAGTGTCCGATTAGCACTGGGAATGCTTTGTTACACGTTCTTCTTGCTTTCAATAGTTTGCATTGAGAGGCAGTTGTAATTCTGGATAGGTTTCCCCTTATAGGTCACTTGTTGTTTTTCTCTTGTGGCTTTAAGGATTTTGTCTTTGTTTTGGATGTCTAGCATTTTAACTATGATGTGGCATGGAGAGTTTCTTTTCTGATCTTGTCTGTTTGGAGTTCTATGTGCTTCTTGTATTTGTATTGGTTTGTCTTTTTTTAGTTTGGGGAAGTTTTCATCTATTATTCTGTTGAATATCTGATCAATATCATTCTCTTGGGATTCTTCTCCTTCCTCTATTCCTATGATGTGGAGGTTTGATCTTTTCATAGTGTTCCACAGTTCCCGGTTGTTCCACTTTTGCATATTTTAAAAATTTTCATAATCCTTAGTTGAGGTTTTTAGTTGTTCTGTGTTATTTTCCAGGTCTGATATTCTTTGTTCTGCTTCCTCCATTCTGCTTCTGAGGCTTTTTCCATTCCTTTCCTCTTGATTGGATGAGTTATTGATTTCCTTTTTCATTCCTCTTCTGATTTCTTTAGTATTTCTACTTGTTTTTGGAGCTTCTCAATCTCTTTCTGTAGCTCTTTGCTTCACTTGTTGGTTTCCTTATCTTTTTCAGCATGGGATCTTTTCAGTGTTTCTACTTCCTTCCAAAGTTTGTCATTCTCTCTCTCTAGGTCCTTCTTGAGCTCTTCATTCTCTTTTCTTAATTCTTTTATTTGCTCTTTATAATCTTGTACTTCTTTAAGTATGTTCACAATGTACTTTTGATATCTGTGTCCTGGGCCATCCCCCTGAAGATCCCACTGTAGGAAACTTCCATAGGGTTGGTAGAGCTTGGTGTGGGATTATCCTGTCCCTTTCCCGTGTTGTCTCTTCTTCGTGTTTCTGGCATATGGGCTTCTCCTTGCCTATATTCCAATGTGAGTCCTTAATGCCTCTTCACTGTGTTGAAGGCTTGCTTTGCTTGCCTCCTTTGGATGTCTTCATAATCCCAGTTGGTGTGTGTGGGGGTGCTCTTTACCCCACAGCTACAAAAAAGACAACTGGATTAACTGGATTAAGTCAAACAACAATCAGTCTTGCTGAAGCACCCAGCTCCTACCTACCTTCCTGTGCTTCAGCTGGTCTTGGGAGATCTCAGATCTCAAGACTCGCACAACCCTACCTTTTATACCAGCTGGGAGGGTAACTCTGCCCCCACAGACACAAAAGCCAATTAAACCAAAGACAACTGGATTAGCAGATTAACTAGATTAAGTCAATCAACAATCAGCCTTGCTGAAGCACCCAGCTCCTACCTACCTACCTGCGCTTGCTTCAGCTGGTCTTGGGGGATCTCACCCTTTCACACTTTTACATGTGTTTCTTACAGTCTTTTTTTCGCCAAGCACTGAATTTTTATAGCTCAGCCAGAAATAGAAATTCTGCCCCTACTATTGTAAATGTTTTGCTGAAATTTGATTCAATTTACTTGGAACCAACATTGTACTGAATCTTACCTAATACCAAGAAGAATTACTTGTATTCTGACTGCATTTGTTATTCTAATATATTATATAGCTTTTTTTTTTACTTTATTTTATTTATTTATTTTTTAAATTTTTATTTATTACTTCCGTATGTGTATGAATGTACTGTCTGCATGCAAGTTCGTGCACCCGTGTCGTGCAATGCCGCGGAGGAGGTCAGAAGAGGGTGTCGGATTCCCCTGGAACTGGAGTTCTCCTGGAATTGGAGTTTCAGATGGTTCTCGGCCGCCATGTGGGGATTGAACCCGGGTCCTCTGCAAGAGTGGTCGGTGCTCTTAACCAGTAGGCCATCTCTCCAGCACTTTTTTTTTTTTTACTTTATAGTGGCTCTGTCTGCTGTAAGATAGTGAGTTCCTCAAACTAAAGGATCACATCATCATCCTAATCTTTGTGTTAATATGTCTTTTTCCCTTAATATATGTGCAGATGTGTTGTTGCTGCAATGAAGTTAATTAAATTATATATAGACCAAATAGAATTTTTATAAATACTGAATTATTTGGTTAGATTCGGAGTGGAATAATAGCCTCCCTTGGCTTTCCCCAGATCCAAGTGATTATGATCTCAACAGGATAGCAGCTTCTGTGCTGTTAACAAGCCACCTAACCTGGAAACCACAGAACACAGGGTCTCATTTTCTTTTCCCCAGTGGAGAATTCTACTTGAACCATTGCACAAAGTCATCTAATTAGGACCCTCAAAGCTTCTGCCATAAAACACCATCAAATGGCTGTATCATGTTTGTGTCTCTTGCCACATAACACAGTTCTAAAACTCACAAAATACTTTTGGCAGGAAACAAAATTACAAGAGAAGTCTAGATATGAGGAGACTGGGAAATACAGTTTTCATTTTCTAGCTTCTGAGGTAAAAGACTACACACTAAAGAGCATTTGGGGTGTAGATTACATGAACCAATGCTCAGTATCTTCAAAAGTTCTACTGGAAAGACAAATCATTCATATAGGCACTTCATCTCCAAACAAACTTCCAAACAAGGACATTGGTACCACAATATGACCCCCAAAACCATGAGGCGAGACTGTCCTGTAAGTGAAGATGAGCTCCATTAGAAACTGTTAAATTATTTCTTCTATAATCGAAATTCTGCTTTGATGTCCTTTGAACCATGCACAACAGTATGAGGTTTACCACAATCCATGCTGAATGCTACATGAAGTGAAAGTGGGGTAGATATGAAGAAAGATATAATCATATAAATATAGACACAATAAAACAAAGAACATGTGATTAGCTATTTATTTATTATTTATTTTTTTTAATTTAATTTTATTGATGCTTTGTGCATTTCATACATTTTTTCCAATTCAATTCAGGCTTATTTCCCTTTCCCTTCCCCCCCACCCCTACCCCATCCCAGACCATGCATTCTGCCATAACTGTCCTGCATCTTTCTCTCAGTTTTTTTTTTCATTTTTTAGCTATAAGTGATAATCCATGAGTACAAGCATCCTTCATGCAAAACCTATCTGCAGGCTGTTGTGCCCAAACACCTACAGCCCCACCATCCAGTGGGGGGTGACAGGTTGTTTGTTCAATCAAGTTGATCAAATGAGTGTCCAGACTACATTGCTGTAGTTTCACCATTCACCCCAATCGCAGCCCTTACATTCTACCACGCCCCCTCTTCCGCAGGTTGTTCCCTAGGCTTAGAAAAGGGGCACAGGTGGATGAGAGGTAAAACAGTCCACTCTCTCTGGAGCTGTTGACTTGGACTCTGGTCAATTCTGGCTGTTTCCTTTCATGGGCTGACAGTTTGTCCAGGAATAACCTTTCGATCCTACTAATGAAGAACAAGCAATTAGATATATAGGTATTTAAGCAGCACTAATAGTTATGGTAGGTTACTTTAGCATAGACACATGTTTGGATATGTTAATCCATGAATTACAATTTTCCCCCCTGTTAAATATGACAGGGTCTTACTGTGGCTTATAACATCT